>OY757318.1:85661515-86052000 GCA_963583905.1 Stenurella melanura
CTGGAGATATTTCAACAAAAAATAAAGAAATCATATTACCTAGGCATTTTTTCATCGAAAATTTCAGCATATTAAAAAATATTGAATTTTGTTGAAAACAATATCCGAGTCCGAAAATATCATTTTAATTGTTTTTTTTTTTCTTTAGAAAATTGCGCTGACAATTTTGTTTGAAATTAAACGTAAGCTGCCCGGCAGGTGTCAAGTGATTTGTATTTTTTTTAAATTTTGTCGAAATTTTGGACTTCAAAAACAAAATTACTTAAGTATTTTTTAATCTCGTTTTTAATATTGCTGAAATTTTAGACTCTAGGCTTTTGGACAATTCTGAACAACTTTCATTAATAAAGTTTTTCGATAAAAAAATGCCTAATATGATTTCCATTTATTTTGGTACCGCAGGTGGCTTTGCATTTGTAAGACGCGAATGTTTTTTTGGTCATAAGTAGATCCTAATTTGTTCTATCTTTTGGTAAAATTTGGTTCAAGTCGGACAAAAAAGAAAAAAGTTATAAAGGTGCTCCGCTTTCATATGGGTCACTCTGTATATAATGATTTGAAATATATATAGCCGTGAATAACATATGAATATTCTACAATTTCCCGCTCACTTATATAAAATTGGAGTACGTGAAGATCCACACCTGCCCCTGTGGCGCAATCGGTGATATTAATCATATTATATTTTTTAATTGTCCATTAACAGAACCTAAAGCAAAACATTTTCTTAAATTCTTGCATGATAATCATTTTATTGCACCCATATGGTTACCATATTTTTTAAGTCTAGAAAATCCTGATTTAATGAAAAAACTTGTCTCTTTCTTTTTTGACGCCAACATTGACATTTAGGTATCTTACCCAAAACCCTTGTTTCATTCCCTTTGTTTATTAAGTCCTTCCAACCGTGGCCCACCTGTGTCTGTCTTATTAAATGCCCTGAAAGGCCCCTGGGTGAGAAGTGAGTCATCCTTGTTTGAATTCCTTACAAACCTTCCTTTCTTATAAATGAGTAGCGCAAGAGTTTTCTTATTATTATTTTTTTTATCTTATTTTATTGTTGATTTTTTTTTTAACTTATAAAATTTGCTAGGGTGTTATTTTAAGTAATTTTCTATTTTTATTAAATTTATAATACATATTTAGGTCTCGGTAACGGGTACCTTGGTATTTCTACATTTACGGTGTAATATTTTATATCCTCTAATCCGGTTTATTTTTGTCTCATAGTAGGTAGTTATGTGTTCGTGGCCAAAACATTTTAGTTGTAAGGCCAATAATCGGAAGGAAAAAAAAAATCTACAATGATGCTTTCATATATAGTATGACCCATTTTGAATGGAAACACCCCTGTAAAAAATGTTAACATCTCAAATGGGTAAATCCAAAATTTCGTGAAGAAATATTAAATAATGACAGATTTATGATAAAATTATTGTATGTAATATTTTATAATAACTTTTGCATGATTTTTTCTAAAAATCGAAGTTGCCTATGAAAAATAAACAATAGAAAGATAAATTAAGTGGATAGTTTTAATAAATACTTTCTTTTAAACAAACTTAATCATATTTGACTTACAAACATGTATGAACAATTGAAAGTAATAATAATTAGGTATTTAATAAACAAAATAACAACATATTACAATAATATACTAAAACTAAAATACGATAATACAATTCATCTTAAATTTTTGTAGCCTCTACAAGGCCACCGTTTAATTCGATGCACTTGTCAAATCGTTTTTTAATATTCTTTCTTTCTTTACGATATTCTGTAATTGTTGCCGGGTAACTTCTGCACAAGCTTGTCTTATTCTTGCACACAAATCTCTATTACTCGGGCACGACCTGTAAACTTTAGATTTTATTAAACCCCATAAAAAGAGGTCCATCGGTGTTAAGTCTGTGGATCGGGGTGGCCATGCAATTAATGGGCTACCTCGACCTATTCATTGATTAGGAAAGTTAGCATTATGCCATTTGGTAACCACTCTGGCATTATGAACAAAGTGTAGATTTACTCTTTTTTGTATTGAAAGTTCATGTAGCATATTCCAAAATTAATTTCTTAGGAACTGTAAAAACTGCATGCTATCCATATTACCTTCAAAAAAGAAAGGACCAATGATTGTTTTATTGAGTAGCCCACACCAAACATTAACTATTTGGGAATATTGTCTTTTACAATAGTTTTCAAAAAATTTCTGTTATTAAAATATTCTCGTTGAGCCCACGAGCAAAATTCCATCCATGTTTCATCATCACCAGGTTCCAACGTATTTTTAAAAGTGAATTATTTATTATTTGTTTGCTTATAGTAATTAAACATATTCTTTATAGGATTTTGCAAACAGTGGAAAGAAAAGCTATCTATGAGAACTAAAGGAAAAAACTATATATAAAAATATTAATGAAATCTTTGCATTCTTTCGATAACCTGACTTCTGGTTATGCTAACAAGTAAAAAAACTTTTTTTTGCCATTCTCATTTTAACACTAGCATCCAACCTAGTCCCCTACGGCTAAGCAGGCTAAACTAGTATCTACATGATCCCCTACGATATGTAAATTCAGTTAAAAATGAGAGCAAAGGCCTGAAATTAATTTATTTACGTACCTTGTCTTTAAACATTTTTTCATTCTAATGAATTACATTTTCATAAAATCTCATGCAATTTCTTGGAAATGCTTAGCCTTTGAAACGTTTTTCGTCCTTATTGTGGACTCATCAGAAAAGCCTAAAGCTACTCATAACGATGTTCCATGCAAAACTAAGACAATATCCATGAATAAAATAATTATAATTGACATTGACTGTATGTAAAAACTTGGGTTTAAATGGTTTTACCTTATTCTTTTTAAGGTATCGGCGAATATTTTCTCTAGGTAAATACAAATCTAAGCTAGCTACTCTTACACTGGTGTTTGGATTGTTGTTAAAATAATTTAAAAGGGTCTGCTCGTACCTGGGTCTTCTTTGTACATTATCCGTTCTTATAATATGCCTTGTCACAGCACCACACTCATTAAAAATTTTGTTTATTTTAGAAAGGCATGCAGTCTCAAAAATGAATATACACGAGAGTGTCATAATTCCATGCTTCAAAAACAGTGGTTTACACGAGTCTCTTACATTAGCCTTACACATGTACTTTAAAGCCCTTTTTGGAGAACAAAAATTTTATTAAATACATATTGCGAGCAAGAACCCCAGAAACAAGTACCATAACGTAAATTTGAGTCTATAAGGGCAAAGTATGCATTTCTTGCTGAGTCCAATTTTAATTCATTTGCCACCACTCTAATTGCATAACAATTAGTAGCTAATTTTTTACTTAATATTGAGATATGGTTTTCAAATTTTCTTACTTACTGTCTATATGTAGGCCAAAAAATCTACATTCAGCTTGATTTTTTATAATTTTGTCTTCCAAGTATATCTCATTCAGGTCGCACTTAAATGTGATGTTAGTTTTAGATACGTTAAAAGATAATAAATTAGCATCACACCAATCTTTAATCATTTTTAAATCGCTACTCACGATCTCATGGAGTTCATTGATGTATTTACCATGCCAGAGTATCGTGGTATCGTCCGCAAAAAAAGTGAACTTTCCTTGAATTTTAGCAGAAGCCAAATCATTAAAATATATTAGAAATAGTAAAGGCCCAAGGACAGAACCTTGTGGCACGCCAGACGTCACTTCCAGTTGTTTTGACACTTTACCATTAAAAATAACTTTTTGATAGCGACCAGATAAATATGACTTGAACCAATCCAGTGTTATACCTCTAAACCCGTAGATTTGCGGTTTCCCCGGCAATATTCTGTGATTTACTCAGTCAAATGTTTTAGCCAAATCACAGAATGCTGCTGCGGCCACCTCCCCATCATTAATCTGAAGATATAGCTTCTCTAAAAAGGCAAATATAGCATCGTTTGTACTTTTCGAGGCGTGAAAACCAAACTGTTCTGCACAGAGGACCTTATTCCGATGTAAAAAATCTAAAATTAATTTTTTAACCAATTTCTTTATTATTGTTGATAACGTAGGAAGCAATGATACTGGCCTATAGTTGGAAGGTGATTCATGGTCTCCACACTTAAATAGCGGAACAACCTCTGCAATTTTTAAACAAGACGGAAAGGTTCCTGTTTCGAAAGACGTATTAATAGCCTCTACCAAGATCTGTAAAATATTTTCTGGCAGTTTTAAGAATGTTTTTAGAGAGTTACAATCCCCACCGCTAGTATTCTTATTCCTAATGTCGTTTAATATATATAATAAAAGATTATTCAAGTACTTAAGAGGATCGCACTTCGGAGTAATTTTATCACTTAATTTTTTTGCTATAGAGCAATAAAAGTTATTAATTCCATCAGCGCTTAAATTACTATTTACCTTTTTGTTATTATTTTTTCCTCTAAGATCATTTACAATTTTCCATTTTTCTTTTTGCTTGATAGCTGACTGTGAAATTCTGTTACTATAATAAATATTTTTAGCAGCTAGGATAGTTTTCCTGTAACTTTTCGGTAACTATTAAAGTAAGCAATAAACTCTAGATTATCAACTGCATGCTTTCTAATTGAGTGCAAGTACGAGATTAAATATCTCACATACCTCTCCTAAAGTTTTGTCATTATCTCCTCTAAGGCACACAAGTTCAATTTTTTCTACTACATTTAGAGTATCCATAATTTTAACTTCAAACTAATAAACTAATGCTTGATAATATTATTGATTATTGATGAATTTTATAATTTCAATATACTCTGAGTATATAGGTATGCGTATTTTAAAGATTTGACATCTGACTTTAAAATTTGTTTTCCATGGCACCCTATTATTATCTGTCGTTATTCTATAAAAAGACAATATTTATTAAAACTATCCACTTAATTTATCTTTCTATTGTGTATTTCCATTTTTAGACAAAATCGTGTAAAAGTTATTATAAAATATTATTACCTACATTAATTTTGCCATAAATCTGTCATTATTTAATATTATTTCACGAAATTTTGGATTTACTCATTTGAGATGTTTCTGGATCCAGTGGTACAGTTAGATTTTATAAAGGAAAAATCGCTAATCAAATTTGTCCATTTTTGACACTGAAAATAATCATGTAGGTCTTGAAAATTGAAATTTATCTCTAAATTTTTGTCATAAAGTAGAGCTTGTGATGGCCTATCTTAAAAAAAAAAGCCCCGTTAAAATCAGATAATAGACACATTTTTTACAGGGGTGTTTCCATTCAAAATGGGTTACACTGTATATGTATATATCCTCACAAATGCGCATTTCGTTTGTAAGAATAAAATTATCGCAGATGCAATGATTATTTAACCCTTTATTAAATGTGTCTAATAGCAGCATACAAAGCATGTGTTGTAGCATCCATGGTACCCATTGTCAATTCAGGCACATGATAGTTTTCACCCAAAGGTATTGTCATTTCTAAGCTCAGATTTAAACTCAGCGACCTCACGAACCCTCGAGTACCCATTTTTAGTTCAGATTTATGAATGACTTCAGATTTGACCTTGTTAACCTCAATAAGTGTATGAAACGTGAATACAACAACCATATAAGAAATGCCAAGCATGAGTATTTCTCCAATAGAATTTTAAATGCACCAAATTCCACAAAGGAAATCTGGAGGCTTATCAAATCTGAATTACATACCTACAATTCTTATCCAGGTGATGTTAAGTTAAACATAAATGGTGAAGTCACTGACAATCGTAATGATGTTGCAAAAAATCATTTTGGTGCCAATTTATCACAGGCTTGCACTTTAAGTGGACCCAATGATCAGTCCCTCTTTATTTATCCAGTTAAGTACACCTGATGAAATAAGCCGAATTATATTTGAATTCAAAAATAAACAAGCTCTCGGTCCCGATGGACTCTCTACTAAGTTTATCAAGTATGCAAGTGATTTCATCATTGAACCATTGTGCATTTTGATCAACGCATCTTTTCAATCGGGTGTTTTTCAATCCATCTTAAAAACAGCTACTATTATCCCAATATTTAAAAAAAAAATTATTCTTTGGAACCAGAAAATTACAGACCAATATCCATCTTAAGTGTGATTTCTAAAGTAATAGAAAAAATTGCGTTTAATCGAATAATGGCATTTTTTAACTCTTTCAAAATACTGACAGATCGCCAACATGGGTTTTACAAAAATTGTTCTACTAATACTGCTACAATTCAGCTTTTGCAGTTTGTTTATAATGAAATGGACAAAGGTAACCTTTTCATGGGACTGTTTTTTGACGTGTCACGAGCGTTTAACTCTCTCAATCTGTCATTTATGAAATTAAAATTAATTAAGCTAGCCATTCGAGGAGTTTTTTTTACAGTGGATCATGTCATATTAAACGGACAGATCTCTTCAGATAAAATCAACCAAATGAATTTTGGAGTTCCACAGGGCTCGGTGCTGGGCCCTTTGCTTTTTTTTTTTATTTTTGTAAACCACTTACCATCATTCATATCAAAAGGAAACATCACCATGTTTGCCGATGATAACTCCTTTGGCATATCTGCACCGAGTCTTACGGAGCTCCTCGATGATGGTATGGCTGTTATGATAGAATTTGGTGACTATTGCTGCAGAAATAATCTCATATTAAATATCTAGAAAACTGTGTGCATGTATTTCTCACAAGGAAAATCTTTACCTTCCAACACTCAGTTAAATTTGAACAGCATGACCCTGCCATTTAGCCCGGATACAAGATTTTTAGGTGTTTCAATAGATACAAGACTAAGCTGGGATATTCAAATCGATGAAGTATGCAAAAAACTTAACAAAGTATATTGCTGTATACGCAAGCTCAAGAACTCCCTAGATACTGAGGCTTTATTGCAACTGTATTATTCAATGGCTTATTGCCATATATCCTACAATATTATAATTTGGGGACGTGCAAAAAATTTGCAGCGAGTTTATGTCTGCCAAAAGCGCATACTTAATTAGATTAATTTTTATTCTTGATTTCACCACATAATGTAAAAACTCTTAAAAGTCACAGAATATTAACGGTACCATGCATATATCTCTTTTCTTTGTTAAAATACATTAAAAGTAACATTGACCAATTCACAACTGTTGCAACTTACCATAATTATAATACTCGTCATGATGACTTATTGGCTCTGCCTAATTATAATTAGAGATGCACCGACTAGTGGCCGACTAGTCGGGAAAGTCGACTATTCAGCCAATTTTGTAGTCGGCGACTAGTCGGTGACTAGTCGGTAACTATTAGACGACTAGTCGGCGAAAAAAGTAAAACACACCTTGCTGAATTAATTTTTAATAATATTTTAATAAAGTAAAACAACGCATGTGTAAAATGTTGGAACAAAATAAAAAACATAGTAGATACTACATGATACAAAATAAACAGTAAACTTAATCTTGTTACTGATAACAAACGCTTTTATTTTAACAAATGCAAAAACAAAAATTAAACTTAAAACCAACTCAGGAACATAGGAACTAGGAACTTATGCTATTATTCATTTTAAATATTATTTTAATCTGAACAAAATAAGAGGGATCAGATACAGTATAGAAAATATTGAAACAAAATATTAAAAAAAACATTGTTCTAGTATACAGACTGTCTATTTTACGAGGGCCACACCAAATATCTCGCTTAATATCTATTGTAGAAGAATAAAGTTTTAGAAACAGTTATCCCATTTTTTGTGAGCTATATTTCAGTAAAAAGAAATTTGAAATCCATAGCCTACTTTATGAGATATATTACAAAAACCTGAAAAATAGGAAAACCACAAACGGTTATAGCTTCCTTATTTGAGGAGATACGAAAAAAGTTAAAGGAATGAAAGTTGACGGCAAAGACAATAAGAATAATAACGTGTAACAAAAAAATCGAAAAATGCAGTTGGCTTTGACATACGCTATTGTGCAAAAATGAAAAATACATATCTCAAAGTAGGCCATGACGCCATTAATTCCGTTCTTTTTTTCTCATTCTAACGATATAAAACATGTCACAGAAATTTTAACCGATAGTGTCAATATTTAATACTTTACGAATACCACAATTCATATAATTGAATCGTAACAATCAGCTGTGCCATAATTAGTGAAAAACAATGTATACAGTTATTAATAAACATCCACCATCCAACATCCAAAGAAAAAAACGAAAAACTATATATAACAGTACTACCTACTACTATATTGAAAAGAAATTGTGTGTATTTATTTTTCTAACTACAAATGCTCAAATTGTGCACCATGCATTCTGACACATAAACGTGCTCTACGAGACACGTCACGCATTACATTTTGGAGCATTTCAGGAGTAATTGCCTCACATGCGTTTCGAATTCTGGTTTTGATGTCCTCAATATTTTCAGGGGCAGTTTGAAATACCTTGTCTTTAATGTAACCCCAGACGAAAAAATCCAAGGGAGTAATATCTGGTGATCGAGCTGGCCATAGAATGGGTACAGCTATCTGGCATAACTTGATTTAAATAATTTGTACATATTACAGCAGTGTGAGGTGGAGCCCCATCTTGTTGAAAATATGAATAATTTAATCTTTCTGCCACTGTTAATTCATAAAGAAAATCTTGAAATTCGTTTTGCAGGAAATTAAGGTATCTACGAGCGGTTAATTTGCCATCATAAAAATAAGGTCCAATTACTTTAGTCCCTAAAAGACCCAACCAAACATTCGTAGAAAATCTTTCTTGGAAAGCAGTCTCTCTGCACCAATGTGTACTTTCTCGTGTCCACTTATAATGCATATTTCTATTGAAAAATCCATTATTAGAAAAAATTGATTCGTCCGACCACCAAAGAATTTTGCTACATATCAGCGCGTCATTCCTTTTCTTATTTAATAACCATCTACAAAATCTTACTCTCCTTGGTTTATCTCCCTCATTTAAATGTTGAACTTTCCTCATTTTGTAGCATCGAAATCCGTTTTTTTCAATATTTTTCTTGCACTGTCTTTTTTTATGCGACAGTTTCTCTGAATTTGTCTCAAAGAGGTTTCCTCATTTTGGTTAACATAATTCATTACTCTATTCACTTTTCTTACATTATCCGCAACATGCGCTCGCCTTACTACTTTTTTTGAAAATGAACCGTGCGTTTTTAGATTTTGAACTAACTTCCTAAACATAGTTCAATTTGGCTGCAGAGCATCTGGAAATCTATCTCCGTAAACCGTGACTGCCATCTCAGCGTCAAAATTGCACTGACAATAAATGCTAATCATATCGAATTTGTTATTATTGGTGTACACCATAATTACTGATATAAAATTTGTCTTAGAACTCGACAACGCAACATACAACAGTGACAATCGGTCAAATTTATTAATAACTGTATACATTGTTTTTCACTAATTATGGCACAGCTGATTGTTACGATTCAATTATATGAATTGTGGTATTCGTAAGATATTAAATATTGACACTATCGGTTAAAATTTCTGTGACATGTTTTATATCGTTGGAATGAGAAAAAAATAACGGAATTAATGGTGTCATGGCCTACTTTGAGATATGTATTTTTCATTTTTGCACAATAGCGTATGTCAAAGCCAACTGCATTTTTCGATTTTTTTGTTACACGTTATTATTCTTATTGTCTTTGCCGTCAACTTTCATTCCTTTTTCGTATCTCCTCAAATAAGGAAGCACTTCGAAATATGGCGTCGTCAGATAAAGTCGCGTGTGCATCTCTGTGCAAATATTGCAAATCGAAAGTACAAAGTGGTCCAAAATGTCGAGAGTGTAACCAGATTTATCATCCGAGTTGTGCTAAGCGTGTGAAAAACGTTATCTCAATAAACGATCAAGAAATAGTATGCTGTAAACCGGAAAACACGTTAGAGAACACAACAGACCCAGTGGATGTTAATGACAGTTTGGAACTACCAAATTACGACACTGTCGAAATATCGGCATCGAAAAACTATCAAACCTTGAGTGTCGAAAATCAGTTATTAAAAAACATTATCAACCACAAAAATTACATAATAAAACAACTTGAGGAAAAAATTGCATATCTATACATCCAAAAAAACTCGAACATTTCTAATACAAATCCAAACAATGCATCTTCTTCTTCCAATTCTAATCCAGCGGCCATTTCAAGCAACGGCAATGCAGTAGTCCAAATGACTCAAAATCAACAACAAATCAAACATAACCAAAAAAAAACGAAAAATAACGTAAACAAGGAAATTAATCAACCAAATGAAATTAATAAAAATCAAGTAGCACTGAGTATAATGGAAGCACAAACGAAGGCGACTTTAAATAAATTCATTGATATGGGAAAAGAAGAGAAAGAAGTAAATGAAAAACAAGCAATGGAAAACAAGAAAATTATAACAAATATGAATAAAAAAATCACAGGAAAGAGAAGGGATTTGGAAAGTAAGTTTACTCTGAGTAACCAAAAGGAGATGTTGTGGCTGTTTGCATCAAAATTTAGACCGGAACTAACCGCGGACGATCTAGAAAATTATTTAAGACTCAATTGTGACACCAATGAGATTGTGGTAAAAAAATTAACGAGGAATCCAGAGCAGGCACGTTTCAGTTCATTCAAAGTGGGAGCTCCAATAGACCTATCAGACAGATTATTGGATGAGAATGCTTGGTTTGAAGGGATAGAAGTGAAGGAGTTCATTACTCGGCAAAAAACAAAAAATTTTTTTCGAGGAAACCAAAATCTTAGACACCAGGCAAGATGGTCATCATACAATAGAAATAGAAGATATTAATAAAATCACAGAAGATAGAATCTCAATATTTTACATAAACATTCAATGTATTAACAATAAAATCTTGGAACTAAATCACTATTTAGCCGAAAACAATTTTAATGTCCTGTGTTTTAGTGAAACTTGGTCGTGTGAGGAACAGATAAAATACATTAATCTTAATGGCTATAAGTTGGCAGCCTATTACACTAGAAAAAATCATATTCATGGAGGCGTAGCAATATATGTAAGCAATGATCTAGAATTTAAGTCTTGTTTCTTTGTAGACAGTTTCTGCAAAGATATACATATTGAAATGTGTGCAATAGAGTTGCGTAAACATAAATCTATCATTGGCTGTGCCTATAGGTCTCCCATGGGGGATAAACAAATCTTTAACAATACTTTAACAGCGATTATCGAGAACATATCAAAGGATAAAAAAGTTATTATCTGTGGTGATTTTAATATCGACTTCTCAAAAAATACTGAAAGCAAGGATCTGTTAAATCTTTTCATCTCTTTTGGCTTGCATGAATGTGTTAAACAATTTACCAGAGTCACAAATAAATCTAAAACTAGAATAGATAATATTTTCACAAACTTAGAAAGCATGGGCTGGGTCACTGAAGTTACAAATCCTTGCTTGTCTGATCACGAAGGCATAACTTTTTCATATAGCCTGCGTAGACCACTAGTAGATAATGCCCCACAAATGTATAGAGCTGTTAATAACTTTACAATCCATAATTATAAAATAGCACTGTCGAACTGTAACTGGTCAAATTTATTTAATAGTAATGATACAAACGAGATCTCGTATATCCTACTCAATAATATTTTAAACTGCCACGAAGCATCGTTTCCCCTGAAGCAAATCAAAAAAACAAAAGGTAAATTGATCAAATATAGTGACAATCTTAAAAGTATGAAAAATCAGTTGATAATGCTACATGATATAAGTAAAAAATATGCAAACTTCAAAGAACCTTACAAAAAATTCAAGGAAAGGTACAAAAAAGAATTAAAAGCAGAAACAATAAAACACAATACCAATCTAATAGTAAACTCAAGTAATAAACAAAAAACAGCTTGGAATATCATAAATCGTAATAAGTCCAATAATAATTGTGACTTGGAGATATCAGCAGAAGACCTAAATACATTTTTTGTCAATATTGCTGACAATATTATAAAAAACATTAATCAAGACAATACCCTATATCTAGAATCATTACGTAAAGACCGGGTAACCTTTTCCTTTTACTTATCACCAGTTACAGAGACAGAAGTTGCAAATCTCATTGATTCACTAAGTTCTTCAAAATCTAGGGACTATTATGGCTTGAATAGCGACTCTCTTAAATTAGCTAAAGAGGAACTCCTAACTCAAATCACTTATTTTATAAATAGTTGCTTTGTAAATGGCATATATCCGGAAAATCTCAAAATATCCAAGGTAACTCCTATCTTTAAAAAAGGAAACAAAGATGCTGTCGAAAATTACAGACCAATATCCATAATCCCGATACTAGCTAAATTATTAGAATTAGCCTATAAGATCCAACTAATGGACTATCTAGAAAAGAAAAATCTAATAAATACCAGTCAATATGGTTATAGGAATGGTAAGTCGACTGTGGAAGCATTAACGAGAATAATAGTATCGGTTATGGAAGAATTTGAAAAAGGAAATATGTCAGTTGCATCCTTCTTAGATCTGTCGAAGGCTTTTGACTGCGTTTTACATGACATACTATTATTAAAATTAGAAATGTATGGCATCAGGGGGCCTGCGTTGTCTTTTCTAAAAAATTACTTATCTAACAGACATCAGTGTGTACAAGTCAACGGTAAGACTTCATCTCTTAAGCAACTTAATCATGGAGTTCCTCAAGGTTCAATTTTAGGCCCAATACTATTCATTATTTATATAAATGACATTTCAAAGTCTCTTGAATTTGAATCGATCGGATACGCTGACGACACAACGCTAATGTCAACAAGCAATAAGGTAGACTCTCTGAGGAACATATCTAATGAAATGCAATCACAGGCCAAGGTTTACTTCAATAATATCAAATTAGGTCTAAACACAGATAAAACACAAACCTTAATTTTTAATCTTAACACGCACATAAATCCTGACACAAATCCTATAAAATGTCTTGGCATTTTTCTAGACAGCAAACTGACGTGGGAAGCACATTCGGAATATCTACAAAAAAAACTTTCAAGCAGTGTCTATCTCTTATATAATCTTACTAACGTGATAAACCAAAACACGATTCTGCTAGCATATCATTCCATATTTCATAGCGTCTTATCATATGGCATTCTTCTCTGGGGTGGCTCAGCTCATGCTTCAAAAATATTCCGCATTCAAAAGCGAGCGGTAAGAGTTATTACTAATGCCAAACATAATGAAAGTTGTCGACCTCTATTCAAAAAGTTAGGGATACTTACCCTAACAAATCAATACATTTATATGTGCTTAAATTATGCTCAAAATCACACAGCCTATGAGAATCGAAACAGAGGAGAAACAAGACTTAATCTTATAATTGCCCCATACTTCCGTCTCACAAAAAATATAAATTCATTCAGATACATTTCCATAAAATTATACAACTTACTACCTATCGAATGGAAAAACTTAACAGTCCAAAAATTTCAACAAAAAATTAAGACTTTCTTAAAAGAAAATGTGTTTTATGAAATCCAAGAATTTATTGACCATTTTAGACCTCCATTTTAATAATTTTAATGTGGCTTTTACTTATTATCTAAGGTGTTTTATCTTTTTGATTATATATTTCATTGTCTGTTTTACAGATTCCAACATCTGTCATATATTTAAGTGACCTATGTATTATAATCATATTTTATTTTTGTTTTTTTTATCATGTACTATTTGACGTGTGTATACAATGTTTCTTTGTCTAACACAAATAAATATATCTATCTATCTATCTATCTATAACAGTTTGTGGTTTTCCTATTTTTCAGGTTTTTGTAATATATCTCATAAAGTAGGCTATGGATTTCAAATTTCTTTTTACTGAAATATAGCTCACAAAAAATGGGATAACTGTTTCTAAAACTTTATTCTTCTACAATAGATATTAAGCGAGATATTTGGTGTGGCCCTCGTAAAATAGACAGTCTGTATATTACTCTATATTAGTAAGTACGTAATGTATTATAGTACATCACATACCACAATTTTATATGATTGTTCATATTTGAGGTATTAGCCTTTTCCGCGGCCAGCGCGAGAAATTAACGATTGGCATTGATTGCACTTCACTTTATTGCCATTGTCTCCTTCAGTTTCATCAAAGAATAACCAAACACGTGACGTTTTTTTACTTGTTTTCGACATATCTATATCTAATAGTTCTGCAGCTATAATAAAATCCAATACACACACATACTAACCTTAAAACAACCGGCAAAGCAAACAAGTGAAGTAAACAACAAAACAGAAAATACATGTACGTGACTGTTGATAGGTCCGTCGCGTCGGCCAGCGGCCTGCGACAGGCGATGAGCGATGGCACGCGAAGTTTATCGAAGTCGACGTACGAAGAAATTGGCCGCATATTTGGTGGCATTTAAAAATGGTCGGCTGGGCCGACTAGTCGGCTTTATGAAAAGCCGATTAGTCGGCTACCGACTAGTCGCCAAGAACCCTAGTCGGTACATCTCTAATTATAATACCTCACATTTTGAAAAATCACCTCATTTCTCTGGTATTATTTTTTTCAACAAATTACCTAGTGTGATTTTAAGGAGGTCAACAATTTTAACAAATACAAATATAGTGTCAAACAACTTTTACTTGAGAAATGTTTATATTTGTACAATTAATTTTAATCTGTATTTGTGCCATATTTGTTTATTGTGTTTTATATTTACTATGTATTGTCCCACCTTGTATACTGAATTATGTATTTTTTTTTCTTATTGACGTTCACATCTGTATTGTAATCTAAGTAATTATATATAAATAAATAAATAAATTTGAATTCACAGCAACCTCAAAGGCCCCCAATTTTCAATCCAGACTTATGATAATTTACAGTTTTCGATTTTTCTACCCCAAGGTAACATGACTTTCCAGTCGCCATCTTGGATTTTCATTGTCTGACCTCAAATTTGAATTTAGAGACCTGGTAAACTCCTAAGTACCCATTTTCGCGTTCTTAAGCGCTGTACAAACCAATCAAATCAATTTTTCTGTTTTAAGCCATTTGCCTGTTGTGGTTTGTCTACCAAAATCACTCCCATTTCGAAAGTTACATACAATTTATCCTAGTTAATTATTATATTCATTATTAACAGACTAAAATAAATAAATTCCTTTTGGCATAAAACTATTCTAGCCGAATTAAATCCTATAATAAAAGGAAAAAATAGCATTTTTTTTAGCACGGTTTCTACTTTTGACGAGACTTTTGATCAGAATGACCTAAAGTATGCCGTACTGAACTCGAAACGGAACTTTCGTCCAATTTCCATAAGATTTGTACGGGGTTCTTTATTTCTACCTACGTACTTGTCTTAACTTAGCAAAATGAAACAAAAATCATATGAAAGCGGCCATTCTGAAGAACATACCTTCTGCATATTTTTATATTCTTTGCAACTATTTGCGACTACTTGGTTTAAAACTATTTGGCTTAAAAGCTATCTGTGTGGCAGAGCACACTTTGTTCAAATTAATAACGGCAAGTCTGACGTCCTTGAAACTTCAACAGGAGTACCACAAGGGTCAGTTTTAGGTCCCTTACTGTACATTATTTATGTGAACGATTTTATTGTGGACGACTCTATTTTATTCGCTGATGATTCATCTCTTTTAATATCGGAATGTAATATAAAGCAAACTGTGGACAAATCTAATGTAAGGCTCTCACAAGCTCAAGAATGGTTTTCTGAAAATAGGCTTATTCTAAATAATAAAAAATCTCTAAGGTTCAGCAACTTAAAGAAAAATTGTATAATTTTAATTTGATACCTACATAGTTTGACTTAGTTTATTTATGTATAATATACTGCTTATATTTCTATGTATCTACATTTGACATATCCTATATCATGTATTTGTGATCGACAGGACCAATAAATTATTATTATTATTATTATTATTACTACTACTATTTGATCGACACATTTCTAATACCGGTAAGTAATATCGCTCGTAGAGAAAGAAAATTCATACCTATCACTGTGTTATTGATTGAATTCTGAACAACTTTCAAAATGTCCGTCCAATAGCTTAAGGATAAGAAGTCTGATTACATTGAAATTTGAACAGTAAGTTAGTGCTAGCTAGAGGAAGAACCCTATTGTTTTTGAACAAAATTGATCAATAAATAAAAAGTTATTACTTAATTATTATACTTTTCGCAAATACAAAATGAAGAGTATATTGCATTCGATCGGTACATTTCTAAAACTGGTAATATTGCTCGTAGAGAAAAAATTTTCATATCACTGTGTTGGTGATCGAATTCTGAACAACTTTCAAAATGTCCGTCCGTCCGTCTGTCCGTCCGTCATGTTTCTTGTAAGCACGATAACTTAAGAACGAAAAATCCGATTGTATTGAAATTTGGACAGGAAGTTAGTGTTAGCTAGAGGAAGAACTCTATTGTTTGAGCAAAATCGATCAATAAATAAAAAAGTTATACATTTTTTTTATATCAAAAAAAAATTTTTTTTACATAATTTTTTTTATGTTTTGTAATTAAACTAAAAATGTCTACAACTAATATTATTTACAAAAAACTGCGAAGAGTATCCTATAGTGTGTGCAACAGTTTAATAAAAAAAATGCAGTATAAATCGGCGAAGAGTATAACGGTTAGCTTGTTTAAATTAAAAAAACAATCTATTTTTTTATGTTTCGTAATCAAATAAGAAATATTTAAAACTAATATTATTTATTAAAAACGACACAAAGAGTATTCTATAGAATGTGCAACAATTGTATTATTATGGAAAATGCAGTAAATCGCCGAAGGGTATCATGGTTAAATAGACAAGCTCTTGATCTAATGAAGACATGACGTTCATCTACCTCCATGAGAACTTGAAATATTAGAATCTGCTTTTACACCAAAACTACACATAATAATTTGGGACACAAGTAAATTCTCTCTCTGATTAAATTGGATTGGATGAAATCTTATTGAATACTTCTTGTTAGTTAAATCTTATTGGACAACAGACGTGTACACTTGCTTGCAAACAAAATAGTACACTTTTGAAGCGAATACAGTTATTAAAAAAATTATTATCTAAATTACCGGCTACTATGCAAAAAAAAACGACGAGTAAAATTGGACGCCAGAACTTTTAACTCGAAACGCTGTCAATACCGTTGAAAAAAATGGATGTAGATAATTTTGTGGAGAATTAAATTTTCTATAAAAAAATCAGTGATGGTATATGTCTATCTTCAATATTTTAGGCGTGAGAGTGATTGTAAGTTGAATATAAAATTTCCAGTTGTCCAGTGTGCGACTTTCAACCATCTTTTCGCCAAAAGTATTTAAAATAGGCATGAGCCACCACTGATTTTTTTTTTTTTTAGAGAAATTAATTTCAGGCCTTTGTTCTCATTTTTAACTGAATTTACATACCATAGGGGGTCATGTAGATACTAGTTTAATCTGTTTAGGCCTAGGGGACTATGTTGGATGCTAGTGTTATAATAAGAATGTCAAATAAGAAATTGGACAGATTTATTTTAGAATTTTAACTTGCTTAGCATAACCAGAAGTCAGGTTATCGAAAGAATGCAAAGATTTCATTAATGTTTTTACATATAGTTTTTCTTTTAGTTCTCATAAATTTTTCTTTCCGCTGTTTGCAAACTCCTATAAAGAATATGTTTCATTACTATAAGCAAACAAATAATAAATAATTCACTTTTAAATATCTGAATAAATTCAAAACTGAACGACACTAACAACATTTATAATTACACTTATAAATCGTACGCGAATGGTATACCTACCTACAACAGGGTTCG
Source organism: Stenurella melanura (assembly GCA_963583905.1). Lineage (NCBI taxonomy): Eukaryota > Metazoa > Arthropoda > Insecta > Coleoptera > Cerambycidae > Stenurella > Stenurella melanura. The sequence continues at coordinate 85,679,354 of OY757318.1, forward strand.
GACTCATATGGAAAACCTGGAGAACCTGGAAAACTCAGGGAATTTAAAAATCTTTAAAATAAACCTGGACATATCAGGGAATTTTATAAATTGTATAAAAAAATCAGGGAATTCTGCTCCTCAATATGGAAAACCATAGGGTTCTTAAGAATTTTCACTGATCCAATTTAATTAAAGGAATTATTTTATGTCAAATAAAAAATTACTTTACTAAAAAATATATGAAAATTAATATTTATGGAAAACCTGGAAAATTCAGGGAATTTTTTCAGCTTCGCAAATTCTGAACCCTGTACAAGCATTTAAGGCAAAATACCACGTAACCGAGACCAATCCAGTTTACAGTAAGTCACAGGGAGCGAGATCATAAGAGACTGTAGTGTGAACTTGCCTCGTGTTTTGGCCAATGAGAGGCTGGGAAATATCTTCCTATCTAAAAGCAACGATTCAGTCTTAAACTAAATAGGCTATAGATATGTGTCATTTACTCGTAGCCTTACTCACACGTCGATATAGTTATTAAGTAATTATTTCCTAAAGAGGGCAATTTGTCCATACTTATCCGACTGTACTCTTTGTCAATTTGTTTACTAGCAAAAAATGAAAACCTAATATGACCTTTTAACTCTATTTCGGTAATAATGTAAATATTATTAGGTTCAGTTCAGGATTGCGATGATTTAAATCATGATTTAAATCAACTGATTTTTTAAATTTAAATCATGATTTACATCAAGTTGTGTAAAGCCAATAATATAAGTAAATCAAAGCTCAGATAATTCAAATAAAAAGTACAGTTTATTAAAAAGTTAGATAAAAATTACAAAAAATTCAAATAAAAAGAAGAAAAGAACAGTTAGGTTACACATATAAAACAAAAGTTACCTTTTTGTTGTGACTACGAAAACTTGAACTTTTTGTGTTTTAACGAAACATGGGAAACTTCGGACTCAATGGGTAATCTACATATAAGTGAATATTTACTGGCTAGTCATTTCTGCAGATCTTCCATCAAGGGTGGTGGTGTCGCCATATGGGCAAAAAATTACCTGGAGGTAAAAAGTATTGATATACTACAGTTTTGTATTGAGAAACATTTTGAGGCTTGCGCTATATCTTGGAAGGATAATAAGAGCATTACAATAATTGTTAACTGTTATAGATCTCCCACTGGCGATCTAAATTTATTTTTAGATAGAATTACTGATTTGTTAAATTATTTAATGAAACCCAATTTTAATTTAATTGTTTGTGGTGATTTTAATATTGACTCATATACTGTTTCAAAAGATTTTAAAACTTTATGTAGTGTTTTGTCAGGTTTTAATCTTAGCAGCGTTGTGAAGTGGCCTACTCGGGTAACAAACACCACTATTAGTACAATTGATCATATATTTGTTAATTTCAAAAATAAAGGGTCCTGCTGCGTTTTTGACAATGAAATTTCGGATCACAGAACTGTTCTCTTTAATATAAAATCTGAAAATTGTTGTGTAAATTCAAAACATACTACAATGTTTAAAAGAAGTTACAATGAAAATGCAATGGCCAATTTTGAAATGGCAGTTCATAATGAAACCTGGAAAGATCTCTATAATATTACCGATGTTCATGATGCTTTCAGCTATTTTAGTGGCATCCTTGTGTATTACTTTGATTTATATTTTCCTCGCCGAAAAATTTATGTTAATAAATCTACAGATAAAAAATGGGTAAACGATGAGGTCAGAGCATCCAGTACAAATTTAAAAAATATTTTTATTCTGAAAAAAATATGTCCTAACATTACTGAGGTTTATAATATAGCAAAAAAGAATCATAGTCGTTTAATAAAGGATACTAAAAAATTTTATTATCAAAATAAAATTGTACACTCTGATAATCCTGCACGATCTGCCTGGAGAGTCGTAGCTGAATTGTCAAATAAAAATAAATCACTCAACAACATTTCTATAAAAAACAACGATGGCGTTATACATGAACATCCGCAAATAGTTGCTTCACTTTTTAACGACTTTTTTATAGAGGCCCCTAAAAACATAATTAAGCAAATACCACACTGTAATACATGCATACCTAGTGTAGTTAAACAAACAAATTCGTTATTTTTAAAACCGTTTACTGTTGAAGAAATGTTAAATTTATTAACAACAAAATTTAAACCCAAAAAATCATCTGGCCCGGATGACATTCCTTGTTTTCTTATAAGGAAAGTGTTAGATTTCATCGTCGAACCACTAACATATCTTATTAATTTCTCATTTGAGACAGGAACATTTCCCAATAGCTTAAAAATTGGAAAAGTTGTACCGATTTTTAAAAAGAATGATACGCAACTGTTAGATAATTATAGACCGGTAACTGTGCCCTATGGTATATCTAAAGTGATCGAATATTGCTATTTGTATAGATTATTGGATTACTTAGAGACTTTTCAAATTAAAACAAAAAATCAACATGGTTTTTCTAGCGGTAAGTCGACTAGTACGGCTATTCATTCTTTTTTAAACAAGATATTAGAATTTGTAGACGCGGGAGAGTGCCCTATTGGGATATTTTGTGATGTCAGCAGGGCATTCGACTGCGTCAATCATAATTTATTATTAACTAAACTGCATGATTATGGAATAAGGGGTCTTGCACTTAATTGGGTTACGACATTCTTGGAGGGTCGGAGACAATATGTAACACTAAAGTAACACAAAACATCGTGTCCAGGGCTGATTCGGAATGTTTAAATTTAACCATGGGTGTTCCACAGGGATCTATATTAGGTCCTGTGCTTTTTCTTTTATATATGAATGATATTGATTCTTTGCCAGCAACTGCACACATTACGATGTACGCAGACGACATATCTATAATAATTTCCAACCCATTGGATAATGTTTTAGAGCATAATTGCAATAGTGTTTTAAATATTTTAAGCAGTTGGTTCTCCCATAACACTTTACATTTCAATGCCGAAAAGACCCATCTCACTAGATTTCACACCAGGCAAAAGAAATGCGATAATTTAAAAATTAACATAAATAATACACCTATTTCTAGCGGTGAGGAGAATATTAAGTTTTTAGGAGTATACCTAGATGAATCCCTGAATTGGAATTATCACTGCGAAGCATTGATATCAAAAATTTCATCGATAGTTTATTTATTCCGAAATATTAGAGCGTATTTAAGTAGAGAACAGTTAACTAATTTGTACTATGCTCAAATTGATACACGTTTAAGGTATGGTGTTTGTTTCTGGGGGAATTCCACATTATCATCTAACGTATTTGTTGCACAAAAACGCATTTTGCGATGTATTGCCGACGTACCGAGTGTTTATTCTTGTAAAAATATATTTAAAGATTTTAAAATTTTAACCTTACCTAGCCTGTATATTTTTGAAATATGTATATATGTTTTTAAGAATAAGAATAATTTTATTTCAAATAAAGATTGTCATAATGTTAATACAAGGCAAAAGAATAGGTTGCACGAACCTTGTGCCAGACTTAATATGACTAGTAAATCCCCAAGATTTATAGGACCTAAAATGTTTAACCGACTGCCAGATGAAATAAAATGTAGTAAGACCGAGCATTTCTTTAGGAAAAAGTTAAAATTATTTTTGTTGGACAAATGTTACTATTCTGTACTAGAATTTTTTGTCTCTTAGTTTGTAAGGACTATATGACCATTCCTATACAATATTCTGTATTGTCAAAAAGGAAAATAAACTATTATTATTATTATTATTATTATTATTATTATTATTATTATTATTATAAATGTACATTATAAATTAGGTGCCTACTTAAAAGCAGAAACATAAAGTAAACAAATTAAACAGAACCAATTATAAAAGAAAATAAAACATGATTTACTCCAAATCAAAAATTTTAAATTAGGTTAATTATTGTAAAGTTTGTACAAAAAAACTAATTTAGCTTCTTTTTCGGTCCCTAAACGATTTCGAATCAGAATGAATCAAACCAAATGTTGAATATATTCTCTCAACCGAGGCTGAACTAGCTGCAGCAGAAAATAATTGCTTGATAATCGAGAATAATTTGTCAATAATATCAATATTTCTTTGGGATTTCCACCAGTCCAAGGGTTTTGTGTTTTTAAGAATTTCTTCGTGAAGCATAATATCGGCAAAAGGCTCAGATTTTGCCAGAAATTTAATTACCAGTGGTAGTAAACTATTTTCGGGATATAATTCATTAGTGGCTTCTAAAGCACGATTCTTTTCGCTTTCTGTTAATTTATGCTTTGTTTTTGTAGGGTCTAGAATGAAGGTTAGTGAATGGTATGAGGTGATACACTGGTCGTATCAGTATCTAAATATTTGCATTTGCGTTAAGGTAATTTCGGTTTCATCAAAATGCGACTCAATTATTTTAAATTGTTCTACGACGTATGATAAAATTGCATCGTTTCTTTGAAGCCTATCAAGTGCAACAGATATAGGTTTTAGTAGTGATAAGTAATCTTCAGCAGTTCTTTTTAAATTAATGTTTGAAATTTTCTGTCTTAATATGCTGCCAATTTCATTTTTATGCTCCTCGCTAATTTTGAAAAGTGTCGGGCATGATTTAACGGAACCCTCTAAGCAATCGGCAAGTGAGTTCCATCTTACATCAGAAGGTAAAGTAAGTTTTTTTCCTCCTTCTTTTGCGTATGTCCCAGAGGCAAAATGATTGTTTCGGAAATATTTCACAATGAATGTAACGTGTTCCTTAATTTCACTAATTTCCAAATCCTTACATAACAAGTTTAAAATGTGTGGAGCACAACCGTAAGTAATAACATTTAGTTCTGTTGACTCTTTAATTTGGTTTCTCATAGCATTCATATTGGCAGCATTATCCGTCACAAAACTGCTTACTGTAGTCAGTCTTTAGAGTTTTTTTTAAATTTGTTGCAAGTTCTGTTAAATATACAGATGTGTGTGGATTTTCAGGTGTCTATTGTGTCTACTAAAAAGGAAGACCCATTTTCCGTAGTTACAGTTGCACATATTATTGACTCATTGTGTATGTTGGACCATCCATCCAGTGACAGACAAACTGAACTTCCTGATAAATCTGTATAACATTTACTTTTTTCCTCGTTATACACTTCATCGAGCAGTCTGTTGGACACATCGAGATGGTGGTACATATCCAGGTCGTAAAAGCATTTTTGCCTTTTTTACTTCAGGTTGTTCAGTACACACGAAACTGCTGTTTGTCGCATAAAGAGCTCTAGCTATTTGTTTATATATTTCTTATTTATTACACTTGGTCTTACATACAACAAAAGATGATAAAGATCCAGAACTGGAGTTAGGCACTACTTTTCTTTTTTTACTTAATGGTGTAGAAGATAAGAGCGGCTGTGGGTCACTATCTTCCTCTGCATCTTGTTGTAACCTGTTCAATGGTACCTGTAATAAAAAACAAGATTGTTATGTTTAGTGTTGGGCGATATCGTGATTTTTCAATCACAACGTGAATCGTGACTGTGAATTTCTGATATCAGTGAATTTAAACCGTGATGTGATCACGACTTTTCATAATACAGCGAATAGAAAAATTTTTTAATTTTGGTGAATTGGCGAATTCGCTACTTTGGTAATCTGTGCAGCCATAGATATATAATACGTATATTTACATAAACATGCATATTGATAGTATGATTTGCTTATCCAACTAACCTGACATGGATTGGTGATAAAGGCAAAACACTAAAGTTTTAAATGGGACGCCTATTTGAACTTCGTAATAGCATATTTTTGTAAAGTTATACAAATGTGTAAACATTTCGGAAGCATCAATAAACTATTTAGGTTTTAGACTGCTAGTTTTAATTTTTGCTGGGTTATTGTTTATATAATAGTGCTGCAACCTTTTTAATATAAGCCTCGGATGAATAAAAATGTACAAATTAAATAATGAATATAATGTTTATTTATATAGTTATTCTTATTTGCTATTATTTAATGGGAAACATTTTATTTAATAATGTTCAAGTATTTCTCCCATTCAAATATTTATCAAAAATTTGTTACCTCTACTTCTTTCTTACAATTTTAGTCAACGGCATAAGGCAGCACTTCTAACGTATACAAGCTATAACCATTATACTCTTCGCCAACTTATTACTGAACTTTTTTTATTAATTGTTGCACATTCTATATATATATCTATATGGGATACTCATCTTCGCAGTTGATTATAAAATTGCAAACCCTTTGAGAAAAGATAATTTCCACTATGGTTACTCGATGTGTTTTCGTTGTAGAAGTTGTGGTTATTTCTCTTCAACAAAAACACAATTATCTAAAACATGTTTTGGAGCTATAAGCATTTCACAATTTTAAAAATCAAAAAGAATACAAAATTGTCGAATTCCATATTTTTATATGCCATGCCGAGACGTGGATGTTCAATATTTGCAATAAAATTACTAGTATATTTAATCAGAAAAATATTTTAACGCATGGTTTTAGTAGGTGTTCTTGTAACAGAAATGTTCCGCCATGACCCTGCCTTTAATTGCCAGTGAATAAAAGATATTAAAAGATAAGTATATAAATATCTATATAGTATGAGACGCGCAAGATTAGTCTATCTTATGAAACGCGTACCTACCTAATATCGTTAAGTCACGGAATCGTTTGCTTTACGTGTTATACATAAGGTCGCAAACAAGATATTTATATCGTCAAAAATATATTGATATATGGAAAGTCGTGATCACGTCACGCTTTTCTTCCAACTTTATTCACAGTCGTTACTTGTGATATTTTAATATCAGTGATTAAATCACAGTTCGCGATATATCGCCCATCACTAGTTATGTTGTTCATTTTTAAATCCATCTACACACAGACAGGCAGATACTATACTTTATTCTTAAAACTAGCAGTGAATGAAAAAGTCACATTTGTCCATGGAAAGTTACTAGAAATCTAGAAAATGCACTAGATAATAATAATAATAATAATAATAATAATAATGTTTATTATGCAAACAGAGATTACAATAATACAATGTTACATAAAAGGTAGGAGTTCGGCTGAGCCGTTCTTCCACACTACCCAAAATGAAGAACAAGAGAAAAAATAAAAAATACTTAAGGTGATTACATAGGAATCCATATATGTATATATATAAAACATTTAAATAGTATACCCACTTATTTATAAATCTATTAGAGATTATCATTTAATAACATAGTTTTAACACTGATGTTAAAAGAGTAGGAAGATAAATCCAACAAGTTTAATACCTTATTTAATAAATGAGGAGCCATATAAGTGAAAGAACCTTCGTATTTGCTAGTGGAATATTGAGGGATACAGAAAGAATTGACTCTTATGTTTACATTGTGAATGTTAGATCTTTTTTCCAGTGAATTATATAAGTATTGTGGTGTTTGATATTTTAAGACTTTAAAGAGAAATGTATAATAAAGATATTGTGCCCTTTTGACAACATTAAGTTCTTTAAGTTGAAATAAGTAAGGGGTTACGTGATTCCGATATGGAATGCAACAGACAAAGCGCATACACGAGTTTTGTACTTTCTGTAATTTGATTTTATTGTAATTCGTTAGAAAATGATAGTATACTGTACAACAGTAATCGGTATGAGGATAAATAAGAGATTTTATTAATTTTAATTTTGTTTGCTCATTTAATTGATATTTTAGGTGATATAATGATTTTAGCTTGAAATAAGACATACTGATGACATGATTGACATGTTGGTTAAAACTCAGATTATGATCAATAAACAAACCGAGATTTTTTGCTGATTCTACCCAGTCAATTTGTGTATTATTTATCAATAATTTCTCTTGGCAAATAACATTTCTTTGGTGTTCCTTCCCTATGCATAATGCTTTAGATTTACCAGGATTAATTTTTAGACCATTGTTCGAGCACCAAACCGTAATCGAATCTAGGTCCATATTTATAAAATTAATAGATTCCTCCAACTGCAAAAAATGACAAGGTTTATATAATTGGACATCATCCGCATATAAGTGTATATTACAATATTGTATACAAGTGGGTAAATCAAAAGTATACACTGAGAATAAAATAGGCCCGAGAATGCTGCCTTGCGGTACCCCCCTTCTTGTAGTACCTAAGTACGATTCATTATTACATCCTAATACAACTTTCTGAGTACGATTTTTCAAATAGCTACTGAACCATTTCAGTGCAGTGGCATCAAAGCCAATATATTTTAATTTTGCTACTAGCAAGTCGAAGTCTACTAGGTCGAATGCCTTACTTTGGTCTAATAGAATTATTATCGATGAAGTTGACTTATCTAACTCAAAAGAGATGTCGTTTATGAGTTTTAATAGAGCAGTTGTGGTACTGTGTTTTTCTCTGAATCCTGATTGGACGATGGGTAAAATATTATGAGTGTTTAAAAATATTTTCAAATTTAGAGAGATGATTTTCTCTAATATCTTAGAAAATGATGGGAGTATTGAGATAGGGCGTAAATCATTTAGGGTTAGTGGAACAGATATTTTGGAAATTGGTAGAATATTAGCAGATTTCCACACGGTTGGAAAAACTCCTAGTTTCAAAGAATCGTTGTATATGTTCTGCAGAACATCAATGCAATGAGGAATTATTAAGTTAATCATTTTTAAATTGATGTTGTCGCTCCCTGTTGCTACAGATTTCATATTTTTTATTGCCAAATAAATATCTTCATGACTTATTTCTGCAAAAGTAAATTTGAGATCTCTACCCAAATAACCGTTACCGAAATAAGTCAATGTGTCTATATTTACATTAGATTGCCCCGCAACATTTAAAAAATAATCATTTAATCGATTGGGATCTGTGAACTCGTCAGGAAGACTACTAGGTTTATTTATAGATTTAGTGTACACACCCCACTGTGAAAGGCTTTTCCATAATAACTTAGGGTTGTTCTTATTTTTAGCAACTACGAATTGCATGTATGCTTTCTTTTCCCGAACGATGGCTTCTTTGGTATAGTTTCTTAATGTCACGTAGGTTTCCCTGTCTCTAGCCGTATTGGATTTTAAATACTTTTTATGAGCCTTGGCTTTCGTTTTGATCATTTCTCTTATGTTGTAAGTAATATAAGGTTTATAGTTTCTTTTAGTTTTCAATGTACATACAGGGGCGTGAACGTCAAAAAGTGAAATGATAGCTTGATTGAAAGTATTGGTTTTTAAATTAATGTCCTCAATTGACTTGATTTTATCCCAAAATATTCGACTGGCATCGAAATTAAAATGTTCGAGATTAAAATTATTATAATTTCTATACTGATTGATTTTAGGTTCTGCTTTTTTTAAATCAAATTTAAGTTTACAATAAACAAACATATGATCTGTGTTATTATGCATGTCTATAGTATCACAGGTGTCTAAATCCAAATTAGCATTAATACATATAACATCAATCAATGATTCACTCGTTTCAGTTATTCTTGTAGGTTTATTAATGATTTGTTTTAAATTGAAACTTGATAAAACAGAAACAAACTTTCTTACATCTGTTGAATTTTCACGTAATAGGTTAATATTAATATCTCCCATAAAAATGACTGATTGAGTTTCCAGATATAAATGTTCCAGAGTTTCAAATAGAGTATCTAGACAAGACACATTCACCCAAGGAGGGCGGTAGATTACACCGACACCGATATTTGTATGATTAATTTTTACTTTCAGCCACATTTGTTCCAGTCCGGTTTCATCAATTTCAGCACACTGTACTTTGAAGGGGAAAGATGATTTCACATATATTAGCAAACCGCCCCCCCTTGTTGGACGGTCTAATCTGGCAATGTCGTAGTTGGGAATATGAATATACTTGTTTGGATAACCATCCGTCAAAAAAGTTTCAGTTAGGGCTATAATGTCTATATCTTTTTCCAGAACAAAGTCCTTGAGACTTATGTAGTTAGTGACTAGAGATCGAATGTTTATGTGACCGAATTTAACATACTGTTTCTTAAGGTCTATCGTGTTGTTATTGCATTGTCTAAAAAAGAGGAGGATCGATTAGAGTCCTGTGATTCTTGCATAGTTCTGAGGAAATGTTGTCCTTTCCTGAAGTCAAATCTTTCAAATGCGATCTTTTGAGGCCAAAAGCTTGTTGTATAGACTTCTTCCTGAAACTCGGGCTCCACTCCAACCATGAACGACTGATTGTTGGGCCTGGTATTACTTGTGTTTAGGAGTTTAACTTCAACATCCCGTTCAGTGGGTGTTTGATTTGGAGAGGTTTTTTTTATTGTATGTGTTTCGATATAATTCTTGATATCTTTAGCTCCTACATCATCTGGCACTCTAGTTACAAACAGCCATATTTTTCTATTCTTATTTATATTCCCATGAAATTTAGTATCTCCGTTGCCACTGCCTACATTAATTCTATTCCGTCGCCTGGTAACAACCTGATATCCAGCATCAGTGTTAACTGAATTCAGCTGCGAATTATCATTACTAATATTTTTATTTATTAAATCTGGCGCATATTTTTGCGGGTTGTGCACAATTTGGGAATCGTTTTCATTAACCTGATTGTGTAACAGAGTAGTTGGTTGTTGCGTAGGTAAATTTAAAATGGTCTTATTGGAGTGTGTGCGTCTTTTAATGGTTTCTGCATATGACGATTTGGGTGCATTATGTGATGGAAGCCGATTATCTTGGCAGATATTTGGGGAGCTATAAACATGTTTAACTAGATTTACAGATTTTTGAGCTCTTAATTCAATATTACTATTTGACGATGAGTTAGTAGCATCTTTTATATCTGATTGTTTGGCCTGAAGGCTATAAATATTAGTCTGAAGATTAACGAGTTCAATATTACTTTCTCTGAGGAGCACAACCTCCGCCTTAGTTTGTGATATGCCCTCAGTGAAATCATTTTTGAGAGAATTTAGGAGGGTCAGAAATTTATTTTGCATGACTGCTAACCTATTGATGATATTTTCTTCTAGATGCTTTATGCTATTAGGTATATTGAGTTCACATGTGTCACAATTTAGCCTCAATGTTCTTTTACTGAGTTGCATGACTCGTATTTCAGTCTCTTTAAGACCGGAGCATGCTTGACATAGGTGTGCCTTGCATTGATCACATTTAATTTTTTTACTGAGTTCTTCAGTGGATAATTCGATTTTACATTTTGCACAAGTCATTTTAAATTATTTCCATAATATTAGTTATAAGCCTGATTGAAAATGTGGAAGACCTGTCCTGTTTGTAAACAAGTTTTTAGTGAGATAAAGATAAAGATCATGTTAAAAATTTGAATCTACCTCGTCTCCTGGCATAATTGGCCTAAGTCGCAGAAATAGACTAACGTTAAATATGTAAATTAAAAAAAAAAAGGTTCTCTTAATATTTTGTCTTAATAAGAAGTTATAAATATAAATAAAATAACACTATACTTACATTGAACACTGTTCCTGAAGCAGAGGGACCTTCATTATTTGTTTCTACACTTTCTACATTACGCGAAGCACATTTTTTCCAGTGGACTTTCAGTCGGTCCATAAGCCCTTGCATTTCTACTTTACACTTTTTACATGTAGCTCTACTACAACTTTTTCCAAGTTTGCTTGATTTTTCAATAAAATATTGCCAAATAGGATAATTTTTCTTTTCACTTCTATTAAAGGACATGTTAAAAAATTGTTTAATATTTAAATGCTCTAAATATAATCACTCAGACTCGCTTTCTCACTTATTACGCGGCAGATTAGCAAATAGTGGCAATTCGCATCATCCCCGCGTTATAAAGACAGGCGAGTTTTCAAGTTCTGACAGCAATTTTCATGTATTTACGCTCTAGCTTATTTTACAAGTATAGATACAAGGTACACAATTTATTCCATTTGTAAGTTTAAACAAAAATTGTCTACATTGTTAATGTCAATTATTAGGATGTTTATGTAAAAAATAAATAAAAATAAAAAAAATTGTGATTTTTTTTTATTTAAAAAAAAATCGAGATTTTTTATTTTTTTTTAAATCATGATTTTTTTTTTCTTTAAATCATGCTTTTTGTCAACCCTGGTTCAGCTTGTGCATCTCAAATTTGCGACGTTTTTGAATTATTGTTAAAGTTGCAAAAAGTAAGTATGTTCTTTGGTCTTTAATTGTCTTAACGAAGTGCCTCTAGTTCCATATCTTTATAATTTTGTCAGTAACAAGTTATGATCAACGTGATCAAATGCACAAGTCAACAAATAAACCTAAAACGAATTTCTTTTTATCTAAGGCATTAACAATTATATTTTGAAATTCACATAGTGCTGATTTGGTACTTTTGTTAATAAAACCTTGTTGAGATGTTGAAAGAATATTATGTTGGTGAAAAAAGGAAGTTAATTGTTCTTTTATTACAAGTTCATAGAGTTTAGAGGTTTACATAATTCCAACCCACATTTTTTTTTATAAAATATTTGAAATGTTGTCAATGCCATATGAGTTTGAGTTTTTTAATTTATTAAGTAAAGATATCAGTGGCGGCTCGTGATATTGTCTGCAGAGGAGGCTTGATATTCTGAAAGACAACTGACGTGCAATATGACTACAATTTGTACATTTCCCCACCACCCCTGAGGTAGTACAATGGCGCGTTACATTTTTTTGCCGTGGGTTGTTCGCCAGGATACCGAATCATGACTTGAGAGAATAGAACTAATAAAAGAATAGAAAGAAAAGGAAATAGAAAATATGATGAGATGAAAAAATCATTCTCATGAAATTCTCGTTCCTACGACTCGAGTATCGGTATCCAAAGGAGCCCTACTATCCCACTTGTAATTAAATTATATAACTTTTAATAAAAATAAAAACAGGTTTGGTAAAAAAATTAAAGTGTTTTTCTACAAACAAAAAATTGTATTCATTATCACTGCCAGGAGTGTAAAATTATAACTTTTAATAAAAATTAAAATTGTAAAGGGACCGAAGTTATATAAAAAAAATATAACCGCGGAACTCTATATTATGGAGAATTAAAAAATATTTCCTAAAAAATAAATAACATAAATAAATATTTTTTCTAAAATAACAACTACCTATATTAATCTCTGCTTTAAAGCCTAAATATTTTTATAAATGAGTGGTAACCTGCGATTTTCGGAACTGGCAAAATGGTTGATTACTTCATCATAAAATGAATCGTGTTTCTTCAATTCTGACAAAAAAACGTTTTTCTATTGAAATAAGCGATACATTTGAGAGGCGGTCTTGACTCATTTTGTTTCTAGTAAATGTTTTTATGCGTTTAAGTGCTGAAAATGATCGTTCTACAGAAGCTGAGGTTACCGGAATTGTTGACACTAATGACAAAAGTTTGTACAGTTCGGGGAGACAGCTTTTTAAATTGTTATTATATATAAAAGTAAGCATTTCTTGAGATGATTTTGAATTTGCTAAAAGTTGCTGGTCAGAATACAACACGCATAGTTAATTTCTTAACGAAATACGGTCAAAAAAAGGATAATGGTCCATTAATTTCTCCATTAGACTAGTAGGAAATGATTTAAAATACGTTGTAAAATTATTGGGATTTACTAAATCGAAACATTGCAAAGAATTTAAATCAGAAAATCTCATTTCAATTTGGACTATAATGGTGTCCAAAATTTCTATAAAAATTTGTTTGTAATGTGTATCTGCCCTGTCAAAGTTATATGTTGTCTTTCTCTTTTTACATTGTGGCTCAGGCTCATCGTCATCGTCTACTTTTTCAACATTTTCTAAAAAAATGTTGTATAAAGTATTGAAATGTATTTCGGTATTGCGAAATTCTTTTAATTTAGATATAAGTGAATTAAGTCTAATTTTAGAATATGTTATATCAGTTAGTTTATTCTGTAAAATTTGGAAAACAACATCAGTTTGCTCGAAAATCATTTTAAAAGCCTTTAGAAAAATATGAAATTTTTATCCAACAATAACGATTTTAATCCGTAAGCTGCTTGTAAAGTCTGATCGTCATTTAAAAAATCTTCACTTTCCGAAATAAAATTAAAAACGTCAATAAGTTGTTTCCTGTATTTGTCAACAGTGAAAACAACTCTAGATGAAAAATTCCAACGAGTGGGAGCGTTTGTCGGAATTCTATGTTTCATATTAATTCTATTTAAAAGATCAGTTCTTTTGGTAGATTTTGAAAAAAATTACGAAAAACCAGTAATATTTGAAAAAAATATTCTAACTTCTTTAATTCCGTTACATGCTTTACTCAGAACTAAATTTAATTGGTGTGCGTAACAGTGAATAAAGTAAGCTTGAGGAGCAATATCTTTTATTTTTGTTTGGAGTCCATTAAGATACCCTGACATAACTGCAGCGCCGTCATAAGTTTGTGCTATTAATTTATTTTTCAAATCAAATTTACCAAATTCATCGATTAATAATTTAAATAAACTCTCCCCGTTTCTTCCACTACTCACATCAAAAAAACCAACAAACCTTTCAATAACTTCTCCGTGCATTACATATCTAAAAATTACAGAAAGTTGAGATTTACAAGTAACGTCCGTCGTTTCGTCAATTTGCCACGAGAAAAATTCGCAATTATATAGTTGTTCATAAATTTTGCCTTTAATAATCGAGCTAACACTCTCAATTAGATCATTTTAAATTGATTTAGACGTTCCGGAAAAAACAGTGGCGTTATTCAAAAAATTCTCTAATTTTGGGTCATACGTTTTTAAAAAATCTATCAGCTCTTTGAAATTTCCTTTATTACACGATTCTCGTTTTTCGTCATGTCCTCGGAAAGAATTTTCTTGTGAAGATAAATGTACAACGGCATTTATTAACCTCCTTAATATTTCCCTATTTTCACGGACCTTTTCGTTAAAATTTTCTATTTCTCTCTTATGTGCAGAATCCAAGAAATTTACAATATTTTGTTTACCAAACATTTCCAATTTAATGCAAGATGAAATGTGCTCCTGGGATTTTTCGTGCCTTTCTAAACCTCGCGATAAATTTTGCAAATTATTAAACCCGGCCCTGCCCCAAATTGAGGATTGATCATTAGTAAATAATAAACATCTCCAACAATATAATTTGTTTCTAACTGTTGATGCCGTTAACCACTCGAATTTTTTATAATTGTTATCACAAAACCCTCTGTTTTGTTTACCACTTTTAAAAACTAACGAAGCCATTGCTGGTGTAGGCCTGGCATTTCTTTTAATTCTTACCTTTTCGTCGTAAGTAAGAGTAGTAAATCCATTTAATAACAAATAATCCACCACGTCTGGACAACAAGACATATTTTCACCTAGAGCACTCATTTTTAGCCCGCCTATCAAATGTTTTATGTATTTTTACGTCAACTTAACCGGCTAATCGCAACTAACAGTTCGTTTTCTTTGTGAATCACCTGAACGACCTGTGCACAATGTGCACATGCGCTATAAAGAACTGAGATCGGAGGCTGGCTTCCTTTGGCTATTCGAAGTGCTCTGCTATTTTACACAGCGCAAAGAAATTCAAGGTCATTCATGTTATAAGTAAATGCGTTAAAGTTGGAAGCTCTTTCGTATTAGCCTCCAGCGAACCGCAGTGTTCGTTCAGTAAAAGACCGGCCGACCGGGAAATATGCATACAAAGACTATCCGGACTGTAACGTTATAGGTATGTTTGTGGAAAGGAAATACAAAACTTTTATATATACACTGAACATTAATTAATGAATTATAAACAATAAAAAATATTGAAAATTGAGATATACCTAAATGAAATTTCTTAAGATATTACTTTTGAAGATGTGGTGGTTCTTCCAAGGGGAGGCTCGAAGCCTCCCCTGCCTCCCCTGACGAGCCGCCACTGAAAGATATTAAATCATCCTCACATATCTTAAACATTGATTGCCAGTAGGAATATTATTTTCTAAAAATTCTCTCATGTTATAATTATTACTGGCCGTAAAATGTAAATTAAAATTATTTGCTACATCTTGATGATCTACTTTAACATCATCTTCATATATGCTTAATAATTTCATTTATTTTTTTTTGGAGATTGTTTATAATTCTCCACATTGTTTTAGATTTATTATTAACTTTTCCCTAATATGTTACTACTTGGACACAGTTGGGCACATTTTGCTGCTTCATTTAATGTATTTATTATTGCATTTGTTTATTTTTTAAATTATGGCAGCGTCAATGGGTAATGATAATGTCCACATTTTTCAAATGTGTTGCCCCCTTCCAGATAACCTTTGCTTTGAATTTGGGGATTGCCAAACATATGTGGTGCATTGTATTATGTATTATTAGCAACTCAAATTTTGCATTTTAATAATAATAATAATAATAAGATTTATTGAATAGGAAATCCTAATATACAAACTCACTTTCTAATGTATTTACAAAGAATAATAATAATAATTTATACCTAAACAGATAACACATGCACTTACACATCAAACTGATATACCGGGTGAGTCACGAATTGCGCTCGCCCCGATATTTCCTAAAATATTTGGAATAGAAAATTGAAATTTGGAGCCCTTATTACACGACTAAAATGCCATCTTTCAATAAAAAATCAAGTTTGGTGCACGTCCGGTTTGACCGGAAATGCCCACAACTTTCGATTTTTAAATGGAACACCCTATATATTTTTACATTTTTGGAATCTAGAGGAAATTTTGAATACAATACATCCATTTTGGTCACTTTTTGATAAACGTTAAAAATTTTATTAAAAAATCTATTTCTGAATCCAGAGTGCTGTGGTGCCCAAAATATATTTTAGTTTGTGTGCTACGTTACTATAAAAATAAAAAGAGCAATATGATTCCATTACTTAATTCTCTAGAGGCGTTTAAAATTTTTTAATGTGATTTTTACCCACTAACTCGGTTTTTTTAAATGGGAATTTAATCGTTCACCAACATTTTTAAATACCTCAATTTCATACAAATCTAATGATACCAAAATTTTGAAAACCCGCTCAGAAATATTTGAGATTTCAGCCAAAATACAATGCAACCAAGCTTTTAGAAACATGCGGCTAATAGATAATAGATTAGTGGGCTTTGGAAACTAAAATGGCACATTTCTGTGGAAATCTGGTAACCTAATAACATTGGAAAAATCATAGTAGCCATTGAATGTAATAAAACAATATCAACTGTGAGACAGATACAAAATAAAGCGTTGCGGAAATCTCTTTGAGTAAAAATTAAAGAAAATGAATAATTTTAGTAGAACTGAAAAGGTCGATATGTTACTGATATATGGAGAGCGTCTCAAAAATTCAACTGCAGCTGCAGAACTGTATCAGCAACGATATCCCAACAGACGTCATCCAAGCAGACACTTGTTTGCCAGAATGGAACAAGAATTAAGAAATGAACCCAATCAACAAGATGACCGTCAAACATTTATTGTAAGTGAGGACAAAGAAATTGATGTATTAGGATTTGTGATGGTACAATGTTTTGTCTTATTTTTAGGTGACATTATTCTATACTTGTATTCACAGGTCTATTGAAAATAAAGATATTTGTATTTGTACACCCAACATCAACAAGGGAATTGTCAATGGAATGCGACATTAGTCAATCTTCGGTTTGCAGAATTTTAAGGAAACATAAGTTTCGGTCTTTATGGAGATGATAACGACAGGAGGCTAGTATATTGCAACTGGTTCTTAAATGCAGTACAACAAAACCCAGGTTTTCCTTTTCATATTTTATATTCAGATGAAAGTAGATTTACGAACCAAGGTATGTTTAACAGAAATAGTACTAAGTACTGGGCTCAAGAAAATCCGAGGTTGGTAGGGCGGGGAAATATTCAGGAAAGATTTGGGTTTAACTGTTGGCTTGGAGTACTTGGAGATCGAATAATTGGACCCATATTTTTTTATGGAACACTTACTGGCGAACGATATTTATTCTTTTTACAAAACCAGACAGCACAATTTCTTGACTTACTTCCTCTTGCCTATTTACAAAATCTGTTTTTCCAACAAGATGGTGCTCCCCCACATAATTCCAGAAGAGTGATGGAATATTTAAACAACTTGCATGGTAAACGCCTTATCGCAAATCAAGGTCATATCAGGTGGCCTCCTAGGTCACCTGACTTAACACCCCTCGACTATTATGTATGGGGCACTCTCAAAAATAAAGTTTATAAAACTTCTACAAATACCCGTGAAGAGCTGCAAAATAAAGTTGTACGGGCTCTTAATGAAATAACGCCGGCTGAATTGTGTAGAGCCATTCAAGCAACTGTACGCAGAGCCGAATTGTGTATAGAAAAAAATGGTGTATATTTTGAACAATATCTATAAATGTCAATTTATGGTTTAATTATATTAATTATTTTAAAGATACCTACTGTTACCTAGTTTAAGTTTAATTGTTCAAACGGAATTGATTTTTATTTATTTATAGACCCGATATTTATGTTCATTTAAATAAAACTCTGAAAACCGAACTGATGTCGCATTCTATTGCAAATGTCCTTGTGGATGTAATTGTGTTTACCTCCACATACCTATGCTAAACTTAATTGTAGCGTTCTTTGCGCTCACAATTATTAAATGTTTGATAGCTCAAGATTGCTTATAACTACACGAGTCTGACAGCTGATATTGTTTTATTACATTCAATGGCTACTATGATTTTTCCAATGTTATTAGGTTACCAGATTTACACAGAAATGTGCCATTTTAGTTTCCAAAGCCCAATAATCTATTATCTATTAGCCGCATGTTTCTAAAAGCTTGGTTGCATTGTATTTTGGCTGAAATCTCCAATATTTCTTAGCGGATTTTCAAAATTTTGGTATCATTAGATTCGTATGAAAATGAGGTATTTAAAAATGTTGGTGAACGTTTAAATTACCATTTGAAAAAACCGAGTTAGTGGGTAAAAATCACATTTAAAAATTTTAAATTCCTCTAGAGAATTAAGTAATGCAATCATATTGCTCTTTTTATTTTTATAGTAACGTAGCACACAAACTAAAATATATTTTGGGCACCACAGCACTCTGGATTCAGAAATAGATTTTTTAATAAAATTTTTAATGTTTATCAAAAGGTGACCAAAATGGATGTATTGTATTCAAAATTTCCTCTAGATTCCAAAAATGTAAAAATCGAAAGTTGTGGGCATTTCCGGTCAAACCGGATGTGCACCAAACTTGATTTTTTATTGAAAAGATGGCATTTTAGTCGTGTAATAAGGCCTCCAAATTTCAATTTTCTATTCCAAATATTTTAGGAAATATCGGGGCGAGCGCAATTCGTGACTCACCCGGTATACACAATTATACAAAAATACAATAAATAAAAAGGAGAAATATATAACTAAGTGGTGTTAATCAATCGACTTTATATGTTTTACGTTTATTTACGAATCTGTAAATAAACAAAGTGATTTTTTATCCTAGAACTCGAACCGAATTCTATAGTGGTCAACTATTCCAAGCAACTAATTAACATTAATTTTGGTTAATATATTGTTAAGTTACACAAAATTAAAAGATCAGAAAATGTGGGAGTTACACATATCACGATTTACATTCTTCCTCTGCATCAGAAATTAGAAATAGATAATTTTATCTGTTAAAGTTGATTCATATGAATGTGGAGATGATTTCCACATGGCAGTTATACAGCAGTTATGATAAAAAAAATCAATTATTAGATGAATCAGAAATGTAATTAGGAAATTATGTTAATCTATATTGTAGTAATTATGTTAATCTGTATTGTAGACTTAAATTAATAAAATACTTCCATTTTCGAACAGACGACTCGATTATTTTTGTATAGCAGTCTGTTGTTCTCCGCTACCGTTTTGAATTTATTAGCGCACATTTCTCTCACTAGCAAGGTCATTTCCCCACAATTTATTGCGATTGCAAAATATTTATATGCTTATTACCAGTACATAAATATAATAATAATAATATTTTATTGTCCAAAATGTCAAATATCTAATTTAAATTTTTCTTTCTCCTTTAGATTTTGTAGATAGTCAGCTTCTGTTATTACTTCCAAAATATCTATTGTCATTTTAGTCTTTTCTGTACTGGTTTGCTTCATGCTCGAAAGTCTTGTTAGAGATCTCAATTTCCTTATCGTGGATGTTCGCTTTTACCGTAGGTGGAATATTTTGTGAGATAAACGAGTTGGCACACCAAATAAAACAAAAACCCTTTAACACATTACATTATAGAAATCATAGAGGAGCGAATTCGAGACTCTATCATGCCGTTTTTTTTTTCTGGCGTAGAACCAGGTCAAACATGGTAGGTGTTGTTAAACTTGTCACTGCGCATATGAAATTTAATTAAAAAAAAGGGAAAATATTGTATTTTAAATAAAATGTGTTTTTTTTGTTTCCACCGTCATATCTTCAAAACTAATGTTGCTATCGACGTTGTTTTTTTTTTTCAATTAAAGTACACACGATAGCGCTTTTAACTGTACTAATGGTTTTTACACAGTTTGCATTTTCATTTCCTTAAAAATTAGGAAAACTAGATATTTTAATTTTACGTATTACAATTTTCACCAATTGATAAACTTTTTTATTTTTGAAAATTTTTATATACATGTTATATTAAAAAATAACAGTACGACACTGAGTTATAAGTAAGCTCTCAGTAGTATCAAATTACATATGTTGATAACGACTTCTCTTGGTAATTGCTTATCTCACATATCATATTTCACACATTGTTTTATATCCGTTCTCATAGTTTATGCCAAACTGCACATTTGCATTTCCTTTGTTCTCCGTCTAGCTGACATTGCTTTCCTAATGTTATAAATATGAGCAGCAGACGCTTTTGTACTCAGTTATTAACTCACCTTTACAATAAACTTTTAAATCTACAATTTTATATTTTACTCAGAGTCATCGATGACTCTAATTAATTAAATAAATATTTTTTAAAAAGACAAATACAAAGTATCAAATATAACAGTGGCGCAGTCGTACCGGATCTAGAAAAACGCACAAGTTCGGGAGCCTAACTTCTGGTAAAGTGTCCAAGGGAACAAGGAGAACATCTGGAGAAAAAGGTGCCTAACCAGTGGAAAACATCCAGAAGAACAAGGAGACCTTCCTAGCTGTGACGGTGGATCCCAATCCTTCAACTAGAGAAAGAACCTACCAATGGAAATATTAATGTAAGTCATTTTAAGAATCATCTCGTTTTATTTTATTATTTTTTCACAATTATTTTATAAAAGTGCTATATACACTCAGCGAACAAAATACAGTTCTATTATCAAATAATTTTTAATTGACAAAATAAACGCGACAAGTTTAATTTAATTTTAATTAGCCATAAGAAACGTATTATACTGCTAATACGTCACCGTGTATTATACAGTTAATACACAAATTACTGAAGAAAAAAAAAACAATTTTCCAACTAACTTTTTACAATCACAGTTTAACATTTAATTTAATTTTTGAACTTTCCAAATAAAAGCAACAATGCCAGAAACACAAACTACACAAACAGTACAAAGTGCAAGGATAGAGCAAATTGAGCCTTACAAGCTCTCTGAAATTTTTTCTGTCATACCGGAATTCGATGGCAATGCCATTAATTTACAAACATTTTTAAACTCTTGTATTTATGCACAAGGCATGGCAATAAATGATCAAAAGATATTACTAACTCTCCACATTAAAAATAAATTGCGCGGCAGAGCTGCCGAATTAATAAATTCCCGTAATCCCGATACATGGGCAGAAATTAGAGTTCTCCTAGAAACTCATTTCGGAGACTCTCGCGACTTGACCTCTTTAATTCAAGATTTGCAGCGTATCCACCAAATGCCGGGTGAATCAGCATTAACTTTTGTTGCGCGTCTACAGACGCATAATGCAAAAATGCACGCTGCCATACAAAAACAACGTTTATCTGGTGAGCAGAAACAATCGCAATCAGAATTAATAGAAACTATGACCCTGAACACTTTGTTGACGGGTTTAGAGTCAAAATTAGGGCAAATAATACGTGCTGGAAACCCAACAAGTATGTTACAGGCAATAAATAGGATTAGAAGAGAATTACAACTCTCTTATTTTGAATCCCAAAAATATTCCAAAAATAATAATAATAATGTTAAAAATCCAGTGCCTCCTCAACAAAAACGACCAAACGTAAATTTCCAACAAAAATTTTGTTCATTTTGTAAACGCAGCGGGCATATAATAAACGAATGTCGCACAAGGCAACAACAATTATTTATGCCATCAACTTCACAAAATTTCCAAAGACCAAACTTTCAAGGTAATACAGGTTTTCAAAATTTCGCACAACAAACTAGTCAATTAAATTCTAGAACTTATCCACAAAATAGCCAAGCACAACAAAATAGGCCTTCAGCAATTAGACCGAATCCTAATTTTATACAGCAAAGACCATCAGCGATACAACCAAACCCGAATTTTAACCGTTTCAATCAACAAAAAACTCACCATTTAAATTACGAACCTTATGATAACCAATATAATTTCAATCAGTACGAAGATTATTCTCCTGAATATCAAAACGTTGATACAACGTACGACAATTTTAATTTTGAAGATAATCAAAATTTTTCGGAAAATTATGCAACTAATTTTCAGGAACAGTACGAGAATTATACTGCTAATTCTCAGATACCGCAAGAGAATTATACTGCTAATTCTCACTTACCACAAGAGAATTATACTGCTAATTCTCACTTACCACAGGAGGATTATACTGCTAATCCTCAGGATTTTTGCAAAAGTCCGGAGTATCTCACGGATACTCCAACAGCGAATTGCGAATTGGACCAAATTTCCCACCAAATCCAAAATATGAACCTCAACAACAATTTCGACCCGTTTCTGAACTTCCCAGAACAGAAGTTCATGTAGAAACACTTTCACACGCTTTATTAACTGTAAATTCGAATAATCTTTATTATATCAAAGACATCACAAATAAATTTAAAATTCTTATTGATTCTGGTGCAGGAATTTCGATTTTTAAACCAAAAACGGCAGAAAATTATAAAAGAAGATTTTCTGAAAATATTATTATACAAGGCATAACTGAACAAAAAATTAACATTAACGAATCTGTACTTATACCATTTACCGACAATAATCCACACAAAGTTTACATCCATAATTTGGATATAGAATTTGACGGACTATTAGGCGCAGACTTTTTAGAACACTACGAATGTATTGTAGATATTAAAAACAAGCGACTAATTACGAATTTCAAAACCGTACCGATATTTAAAGCTACGGGTGACGAAAAAACACAAAATTTACCTTTGCAACCAACTACAAACTCAAATCAAATTCGGAATCAAATTCCATGTAACGTGAAAAATCAAAATTTAATTTCAATCGAACCACGCATGGAAAAAATATTTAAATTAAAATGTAATTTACGAAATACTGAGGCTATACTGTTAGCCCAGGAAAATGAAAAGGTACGCTTACCAAATGCTATTGTCAAAATCGACGACAACGGAGAATTTTTAACATCAATTATAAACGCTAACGCAATTCCCAAAATAATCGATTTCTCGAATCTTAAACTTGAACCAGTTCAAAAATTTAGATCAATTTTTAATTTAAACTCTCAAAATCCGGACAGTCCTCAACATACAGACAGAAATTTCGAAATTAGAAATCAACTACGATTAGAACATTTGAACGAAGAAGAAGCCGAGTTAATAACAGAGCTTTGTCTAAATTTTTCTGATATATTTTATTTAGAAGGCGACAATTTAAGTTTTACTAACGAGATTAAACATTCCATTGATACGAACGATTCTAAACCGGTTTTTACAAAATCATATCGCTATCCTCACATTCACAAAGAGGAAGTTAAAACTCAGGTCTCTAAAATGCTAGACCAAGGTATAATCAGACCATCAATTTCACCCTGGTCATCCCCGGTTTGGGTTGTACCTAAAAAACTTGACGCCTCCGGTAAACAAAAATGGCGAGTTGTAGTAGACTACAGAAAACTTAATGAACTGACCATTGACGACAAATATCCGCTTCCAAATATTTCGGACCTTCTTGATCAATTAGGCAAGTGCCAATATTTTACCACGTTAGATCTTGCCTCCGGATTCCATCAAATAGAAATCGACGCGAAAGATATTCAAAAAACTGCTTTCACAGTAGAAAACGGTCATTTTGAATTTGTACGAATGCCATTTGGACTGAAAAATGCTCCATCAACATTTCAAAGAGTGATGGACAACATTTTGTTAGGTATCCAAAATGAACGGTGTCTCGTTTACATGGATGACATTATTATTTATTCGCCTACCATTCATGACCACATTTCGCGATTAACGGAAGTATTTAAACGTTTACAAAAAGCCAATCTCAAAATTCAACCGGACAAATGCGAATTTTTACGCAAGGAAGTTGCATATTTAGGCCATCTTATTACTAAGGACGGTGTAAAACCAAATCCCGCTAAAGTTGACGCGATTCTAAATTTTCCTCAACCGAGAAACCCTAAGGAAATAAAATCATTCCTAGGCTTAGCTGGATATTACAGACGTTTTATACCTAACTTTTCAAAGATTTCTAAACCTTTAACAAAATTATTGCAAAAAGACATACTTTTCGACTTTGACAATGATTGCTTAAACTCCTTCGAAAATTTGAAACGAGCATTAACAACAACTCCGATTCTTATTTATCCAAATTTTGACGACGTTTTCATCCTAACTACTGATGCTAGCGCATTTGCCATTGGTTCCGTGCTCTCGCAAGGAAATATAGGCAAAGATTTACCAATAGCTTATGCATCTCGAACTTTATGCGCGGCGGAGACTAAGTATTCAACGATAGAGCGCGAGCTATTAGCCATAGTATGGTCAGTAAAACACTTTAGGCCATATCTATTCGGAAGAAAGTTCAAGTTAGTAACCGATCATCGACCACTTACCTGGCTATTTTCGATAAAAGACCCAGGAAGCAGACTCGCACGTTGGCGACTCAAATTAGAAGAATACGACTATGAAATCATCTACAAACCCGGTAAAACCAATAAAAACGCGGACGCGCTATCGCGAGTTAAAATCAATCACTTTTCGGAATGTTCCAAATTTTATTCAAAAATTCTAGCCGCGAACGAGGACGACGAATCAGAAGATGACGAACCAAACAATGACAAAAACCCAAATAATAACGGCAAAATCACTAAAGAACAAATTTCTCGAGAATTTGATATCTTTTGTAATTTGTATAAGACGAAATCCTTAATAGATTATTCTAAAATTCAAACTTCAAACAGACAACTTTTAGACAAGGAACACAAAAATATTATAACATTCTTTCAACAAAATAAGTTAGAAGATTTGCATCATAAAATTATTGAGGACATGTTCGAAGAACACCCCGAGTTTTATAACAACACTATTAACGTTGTCTCAAGCAAATCAGTCAGGCATAGAAAATATTTTATTGTTCCTTTACCTTTTGATGTAGATTCAATAAACGAACATTTATTCATGGTATTGTACAAAAGACAAGACATTTTGGATCTTTCTAAAACATACTATGTAGAAAATAATTTAGATCTTCCAATACTCGAAATGCTATCTTTTATTTTTGCTGAAAAAGACTTGAAAATGGTTATCTGTCAAAATATTGTTAAAACCCCCGATGAAGACGAAATTCCAATTATTTTAGATCAAAGTCATTCAGGCAAAAATAACTTACACCGTGGTATTAATGAAACTATTAGAAGGATTAGAGTAAAGTACAATTGGCGAGGCTTAACGAAAGACGTAGAAAACTTTATAAAAAATTGCGAGACATGCGAAAAAACTAAAGTCTGTCGTAAAAATCTTAGCAACCCTCTGGTAATTACCGAGACTCCAAAAACACCATTCGAAAGAATAAATGTTGATCTATTCGAATTTCCCACGCGAAATTACGCTGTTACAATTCGCGACGAATTAACAAAATTTACTCAAGCCTATGCTGTTCCAGATAAATCCGCGAAATCAGTTGTAAATACCTTATTGCTTTACTTTCGACACTACGGTACCCCGTTGAGAATTCATTGTGATTACGGCGGTGAATTTGACAATAAATTATTAAAAGACCTTTGTACGCTCTATGACATAAAACTGACATACTCAAGCGTAGGACATCCCCAATCCAACGGATCTCTCGAACGATTTCACGCTACATTAGCCGAAATGATAAGAGTCCACAAAACCGAAAATCCGAATGAACATCCATTCACAATATTACCATATGCAATTATTTGCTATAACAATTCGGTTAACAAAACACATGGCTTCACACCGTACGAACTCATTTTCGGACATACGTCTATTAGACCGCCCGAAACTTTGTACAACCAAAAAGAATTAATAACGAAATACATAAGAGATTTAAACAACAGAATATCTCACTATTATAAAATCGCCCGCAGTCGAACGCAATCTCAAAAGGAGAAAGCGAAAGTTCGCTTTGACAGAAATGTCCCAAAAAATCGACCTGAATACAAAGTTGGCGATAAAGTATATGTGAAAGATTCTCAAATTAAAAACAAACTTCAAAATAAATTTAACGGCCCTTTCAAAATCATAGAAATTTTCCAAAATTCTGCTACCTTATTAAATCTTGAAACAAATCAAGAAACTAAAGTAAATTTCGATAGAATGAAACCATATACTGAAAATTAAATTTATTTTCAGGTTTATCCTGCTGTTCGGATCAGCACTCGCACAATATAAAATAATACCAATAAATAACACTGTTGGTGTATTTTACCACAAAGACACGGACATCGTAGTGACAAACGAAAAATGGACATTACTGGTACATAAAAACATATCATCCCTTAAACTAGCCTTCGATAAGAACCAACGAATTTTAGATACGATTCTCAACACTCTTGACGGTGCTCATCAAAAAATGATCACTTTCAGAAGCGAAGTCAAAACAGATCTTAACCTTCTAACGCAAATTTCCAAAACTATAGAGTCTAAATTTGATGAAGTATTTCTAGACACGAAGAGATATAAACGCGGAATATTAAATGGTATCGGCACAATTTTCAAATCAATAACTGGAAATCTAGACGCCGAAGATGGCGAATATTACGCTAATTGCATTAATAAATTAAATAACGACGAACATCAGTTAGAAAATTTAATAAAAAACCAAATTTCAGTCACAACATCGGTAATCAAAAATTTCAATTCAACCATTCAAAAATTGCAAATTGACGAAGAAACATTTAATAAAGACATGCAAGAAATCGATCGCACAATCGAAACCATGACGCGAAACATCGAAGCTGTAGAAACAAAATTAATATTCTTACACATTTGTGAACAATTAATGGCAAGCTATTTGTATATTGAAGATAACTTGAATGATATTCTAAATTCAATAACATTTGCTCGATTGGGAATCATTCATTCATCAATCATAACTCCCGATCATTTAGTAACGGCATTACAGGAAATTTCACAGAGTTTGCGAAGAAACAATTTGCCTCTTCCAATCAAATTATCGGCAGTTGCTCAATATTTAGACATTATTGAATTAAAAGCATTCCAAGTAGATTCCAACTTAATATTTGTTTTAAAGATACCACTTGTCGAACCTCAGAACTATAATACCTACCGTTTATACCCTATCCCTATATTTGATAACAGAACTGGTCTTCATCATATTTTATCTATTTCTCAAAAATTTATCGCGAGAGATGATGATTCTTTAATGTACATACCGATAACAAATCTAAAAGAATGCAAACCCCTCTATTTTGGAACCAAACTTTGTTCAAACCTGTTTGCATATCCTATTGATCAGAATGCCATATGTGAAGCTAGGATCCTGAAACAACCGATGAAACTTCCCAAAAATTGCCAAACCTCCTTCATTATTAGCCAAGGGTACAATGTTCAAGAACTCGAAGAGAACACATGGCTCATAATAAATTCCGAACCTCTACATATCACCATTAGCTGCCCGAAGAGAGAACCAGCAACGGAGCTGATTAATAAAAATTCGATTGTAAAATTACAACCTGGATGTTACGCCTTCGCAGGTATCACCAGGATACAAGCCAGTGCCAAGGACCTCTCCGAAATTAAAGACAATTCCCATCCTGTGCAAATCCCATTTGAATGTTGTAACCAGTTGCCCGACAAAATTCAACTACCTAAATTAAAACCATTGAAGCTCAACAATTTAAATATCGAGGATTTGGATATTGCCAAAAACAAATTGGAGCAATATTCTAAAGATCTGGACGATCTCATCAACGAACCTTTCGTGACCAAACATATGTCCTGGTTCACGTATTTCACCATCACCTTCATCATTTCCATAATTCTACTTTACGTGTTTTGTAAATGTAGAAGGAAGAGACGTTTACTGAAGATCGAACCCTCTACAGGCGATTCTCCTTCACCTCCTCCAGGACGAAGTAAAACCTTCATGAAATTCCCAAGTTTAATCCCTCCAAGAAAGCGACCCGGTATCAAACCTCAAGAAGAAGATATCGAGTTATCATAGACTTTCCAGTGAACCAACAATTTTTGTTTATGGA
The DNA here is from genome assembly GCA_963583905.1 of Stenurella melanura. Taxonomy (NCBI): domain Eukaryota; kingdom Metazoa; phylum Arthropoda; class Insecta; order Coleoptera; family Cerambycidae; genus Stenurella; species Stenurella melanura. The sequence goes on from OY757318.1 coordinate 85,707,967, forward strand.
CTTAAACTTTTATTGTTTCTATTTTATGCTTATTATTTTATTCACTCAATATGTTATTATATTCATTTTCATTTTGTTTTATTATTACTTTTATATTGTATTCAATAATCATTTTTCAAAAGTTGTTGTATAACAATCAACTTTTTTATTAAGGGGGAAGTTGTTATATTAAAAAATAACAGTACGACACTGAGTTATAAGTAAGCTCTCAGTAGTATCAAATTACATATGTTGATAACGACTTCTCTTGGTAATTGCTTATCTCACATATCATATTTCACACATTGTTTTATATCCGTTCTCATAGTTTATGCCAAACTGCACATTTGCATTTCCTTTGTTCTCCGTCTAGCTGACATTGCTTTCCTAATGTTATAAATATGAGCAGCAGACGCTTTTGTACTCAGTTATTAACTCACCTTTACAATAAACTTTTAAATCTACAATTTTATATTTTACTCAGAGTCATCGATGACTCTAATTAATTAAATAAATATTTTTTAAAAAGACAAATACAAAGTATCAAATATAACATACATACAGTGAAGCAAATGTAGCCCAAACATTTGAAAAGTTTTTGATATAATTATTTTTTTCCCAATGTGTATCGTTTGGCAACAGCGATTTGTTTTAAAGCACACTAAATTAGTCATATGTATTATTGCGGCTCACAATCTAGGTACGTACACCGCGTATGGAAGGTAGGATAAGATGCGTCTAACTAATATACTATTCTAATGTATTGCCCCCTCACCTTAACCGCGAATATCTCAAAAACGGAGGAACGGTAAAAATTGAAAAAATTATGTGTCTATTGTAAATCATTCACTGAAATTTGTATAATGTACATTGGACAGTTTTGAAGTGCTGCTAAGTTATATTGAAAAATGTCCTACTTTTTAAGGATATTTTGACAATACCAGTTTTAAATCCATTATATATTTGAAAATATGCCTACTATATAAATAATATTTTAGATGCCGATAAGGCATAGTATTTTTTGTACGAGGAATTTTTTTCATAATTTTTTGTTCTAAAATTTTGCAAGTAGGGCATTTTTCAATATAACTTAATAGAACCTCAAAACCGTCCAATGTACATTATTCAAACTTCAGTGAATAATTTACAATAGACACATAATGAACACATATTTTTTCAAATTTTCTCTGGTCCGCCATTTTTGAGATATTCGCAGTTAAAATGAGGGGTCAATACATTTGAATCGTATATTAGTAGTTTGCGGGATTTAGAGTATACGTATAAATACTGTTAAATAAATGCGATGCTGTAGAATATTCGCAATTTAGTTTTCTAAAATAATGGAGTGCATTATTTGTATAAAAATTGCGCGGGATGATGACAAATCTGTGGTACCAAGACGTAGGATACAAGGTTTGTTGTCACTAATATCTAGTGCTGAAAAAAGACGATATCACGGAAATATTGTGTCAGAAAAGATAATATTTTAAATGACGAAATTTAATTAAAATATCATATAGACTGTTGTATAGGTAGACATGTTTTGAAAACACGAACGTTTTTTGCAATTATACAGTGTCGCCGCGCCGCGCCGATTTGCAACAAATTCTGCACAGTACTTAACCGAATACGAAATATTAATAATAGATGGAGGGTTTAAATTAACAGAAAAAGTAGTTTCACTACATAAACGTCATTCAGAAATGACCAAAAATCTATTTAGCAAACAGGAAGATACCAGGATGGTTTTGCATGCAATGTACGAAACTAAATTTAGCAAACAAATATTGGTGAAGTCAGTTGATATAGATGTATTAATTTTACGTACTTTGACTTAAATGGAACTAATTTATTTATGCAACTTGGACACGGCACTAGCAGACAATTTTTGTCAATATAGAAGGTAGTGCAAAGTTTATGAAGTACAGTTTATTCTTGTCTTCATTGTTTTACTGGTTGCGACACCACTAATGGTTTTTTAAAAATATTTAAAAAATATGCCTTTGTTCTTAAAAAATATTGTTGTTTTTCAAAAATTATCGGAACTGCCATTGCTGTCTAAAGACGAAGCTTTAAAAATCTTTCTAGTACTGTACAAAAACAAAAATAAACAAATTCAGATATTAAACGACCTAAGCATCAAATTAGCAACAACAACAAACGGAGCTTCCTTTAACTGAATGTACCTTTTACCACCCCTTCTCTTAAGGTAAACATTTTTAAATAATAGATTTCCTATTTTATAAATTTAGTTAACTATTGCAGGTTTATGTATCAACTTAGAATATCGTACTGAAGCAATATGCCAACTACACTTATAAATGCACATGGTTCAGGACGGAAGTGACGATGTTTGGACAATATTTTCATTAAGTATTTATTGTTCAGATAAAAATTGTGAAAATCGAAAATATGATTGTGTTAAAGAAGGCCTAAAATGTTGTAACGAGTGTAAATGTCGTACTTGAAATAGTTATTTAAAGGTTTCGATGAATGTACAGACGAACTAGAATGCTTTTAACGCAGGGCCTACGTAATTAAATACTCATTTGGCAATAGAAAAATAGTTGCAAAAAAATAAAGTTGTTTTATTCCTGCGTCTTGGTTTAATTCAATCAAAAATGTGTAATAACCTACTTGTTAGGTAGGTACTTACTTTATAACAATGATTTATATTTACCTGCTTTTAAATATTTTTTCCTTAAAACAACAAAAGGTAGGTTTATACCTTAGGTTCGTACCTATTTTGGAGCTGTTAATAAAAGCCCGATTAGTACACATGAACCCAACAACCGTAGCCCGCAGGCGGTAAGCACTATAATGAGAGCCGGGCGCGCAAGAATATGTTTTAGCCCGTTTTAAAAAAATCGCTGACTACATACTATAACCTGCACATCAAAAATTATGATTCTAAAAACTTTTTTCATATATTGGCTTCAATTTGTTCACAGCATGTATATACATATTTTCATAAATAAAAATTGTTCTCGATTGCTGAAAAATACATTCACGAAAATAACAGCTTTAAGTTTGCCAGTTAGAAGCGTTTTTGTGTCTACTTCAATTAAAAAAAAAAAATCAGTTCCATAGCACAATTATTTTCAAAGATATAACGGTGAGGACGGTAAAAAACATGTTTCATGGAAAAATCATTTTTTTACAGTTTTTTCGAAATAAAAAAGTTCCTGACCACCAGAAAATGTCGTGAAAAGTGGTTTCCATGTACAAGATCACCTAATTAAATAATCGCACCAAGTCTGGTTTGGTTCCCAATTTTACTCGTCTAATTTGTTTATCTATTTCTTCTTTATTAAACTTGGTCCTACATACAACAAAAAATGGTAAAGATCCAGAACTGGAGTTAGGCACTATTTTTCTTTTTTTACTTAATGGCGTAGAAGATAAGAGCGGCTGTGGGGCACTGTCTTCCTCTGCATCTTGTTGTAATCTGTTCAATTGTACCTGTAATAAAAAACAATATTGTTATATTGTTAATTTTTAAATCCAGCTACGCACAGATAGGCGTAGATACTATACTTTATTCTTAAAACTAGGAGTGAATGAAAAAGTCACATTTGTCCATGGAAAGTTACTAAAAATCTAGAAAATGCACCAGATCATTTTAAAAATTTGAATCTAGCTCGTCTCCTGGCACAATTGGCCTTAGTCGCAAAAATAGACCAACGTTAAATATGTAAATTAAAAAAAGGTTCTCCTAATATTTTGTCTTACTAAAAAGTTATAAATATAAATAAAGTAACACTACACTTACATTGGACACTGTTCCTGAAGTAAAGGGCCTTCATTATTTGTTTCTACAATTTCTACATTACGCGAAGCACATTTTTAATATACTTTCACCCATCGAGCCACTATAACAATCGTGTCTAATATAAATGTAGAAAGTTATAGTTCCAGAATAACACGATTGCAGTATTTAATTCTAATTATGCTTGTATTTCAGAAATCATTAAAGTATCGTCGATTTTACCATATAGAAACTCATACCAACGGTGGTGCCAAAATTTTGAGAATGTATCACGATGAGATTAAACACTTAAGCACAAATGAAACTAAAGAACTAGCTTTGGAATTCTTTAAGCTAGCCTTTGAAGAAGACAAGGAGGGCCACGCAACGTTTGTCTTAGCAGTTGTTCATGGCTCGGCAACCTATCTCCCTGATATATTGACTTATATGGCGGAGAATTATCCATCGTTGACGGTTAAAAATGGCCTACTGAGTAAAAGCTCTGACATTGAAACGACTACTCTATCTAGCTATACCGAAAACGTTTGTAAGCAATATGAATCAGGCACTGTGCGTTACGGGCCTCTGCATCAAATAAGCATCGTGGGAACAGCTCATGAGGAAGTTGGTGGATATTTTCCTGATCTCTTAGCTTTACTAGAGGAAAATCAATTTCTCGAATTGGTACGTTTATTAATCATAGTGCTATTAAAGTTGCAATATTAATGTTTTCTGTTTTAGACCATGCCCTGGGGAGCATTGTCAATATGCGACCAAATGAAACCAACCGAGAGCAATGATGGGCCTATTATTTGGTGTAGACCAGGAGAACAGCTTGTACCTACAGCAGATTTAAAGACACCCAACAAAAGAAAGAGGTACGCATTCTGCATAAAAAAGCACATCTTAAGACAAATTCTCATACCTGAAAATTTGTTTCCACTTTTCTTTTTGGGGCTTCTTCTCTGCCAAAGAGAAAAGTAGAAGAATGGACTAATACACTTAAGATTTTTTAAATATTTTAATTATATAAACCCATCGGTAAGGTCTGAATAATACCAAAATAATTATTACCCCAATTTTTTAATACCTGGATTAGATAAAAATTAAATAAATTGGTGGTCGTGAAGTCATTATCCTCGGTAATTCTACCTATATTAAATTGCCATTTAATTACAATTATCCTATAATAAACATAATCTCTATCTCTACTTTCTATTGATATTAAAATAATTTACAAATAAGGCAAATAATAGGGTTTTAAATTATTAAATTTTTATCAATTACAAGAATTGACAACATCCCAATAGATTCTGTGACATTGAACTATTTGAACTACTTTAATATAATTTTACATTTTAATATTTAGTTTTGTCTCTCCAATTTTTGCGTAAAAGACTGTAGCCGAAAAATCGAAAAATATTACTGATTATCATAACCTCATTAACACTGACAGCTGTCAACTGACATTGAATTGAACTCTGAGAGACTTATTATAAATCTCTGATTGAACTACTGAACAAATAAACTAAAATACAAATTTAGGCATCATGACAATGCACTGTTGCCAGCTTCATATCGTGACGTCACGGGCAAATTGACATCAGAGTGGAAAGTTTTTCAGCTTTATTATTTTTTTGCGGTTAAACGGTAAAGAGAAAAAATTCGAAAAAAATTCGATGTCTCTTTTATCAAATACTATCTGATAATGTAGTTAATGGAAATTGGTGTATTAGTCCATAAAGATAACTAACATTTAGATAATATTTTGTCAAAAAATCATATCCACTTTTTATTGAAAGGTAAATATGATATTGATGTCCAACGCACCCCCAGGAGGTAAAAATTGAAAAAAATATATTTAGAAAATGTCATCAGCCAAAAAAAAAAGCGTTTTCCAGATTTTTAAAGTAGTAAGCAATATAAGTTCCGTGTGTTACTACTAGAGACCACACCCCACTCTCCCATGCCCCACGTGTAAATCTCATGCGCCTCACTTAACAAATGCAAGTAAACGAATTATAAAAGGAAGAGATTTGACTCGTAGGACATATTTATTTATTACTGGTGTGCCACGCCAATATTCTTGACTGTGATGACGGTCTCGGATGATTAGGGGTCGAGCTTGAGCTCTTTGCCTCAATCATCGCTGTAGACCTGGACCGGCCGTGTAAGGGGTGGGCCCGCTTTTTACGCCTACTCCCAAATGCAAACGGTGTTGGTGAAGTTAGCAGACCTCCCCTGGTCCTGGCTGTTGGACCCTGCCAGCTGGGTCGTTTCTTCTGGCGCTCTTCTGTTTTGAGTTTCTTTCTTCGCTGTCATGTCGGCTCCCGGGAGCGTCTTTGAAAATTAAACAGTGGTTCCTAGCAAATAAACTTACCCTAAATCTAAACAAAACACAAACAATGACGTTTACTCTCCGTCACACTGTCGTCAATCAGACCTCAGATGTTGACTCAGTGAAATTTCTTGGGGTATACATCGATCCATTACTCAGTTGGGATAAACATGTTTTGAAGCTATCTAAAACTTTATCAAAGAAAATATTTCTGCTGCGAAATCTAACAAATACTGTTTCAAGGCACGTTCTTGTCTCAGCTTATCATGGTATTTTTCACTCCACTATGACATATGCTGTATTAATCTGGGGACACTCATCCCACAGTAAAATAATTTTTAGTCTGCAACGCAGATGCTTACGGATTATGGCAGGTTTGAACTACAGAGACGACTGCCGTGATAAATTTAGAGATTTTAATATCCTCACCATGCCATCAGCCTATATACTTGAATGTCTTCTTCTTCTTCTTCTTTCGATCTTGGCCTTAGCTACGTGGCTATTTAGCCAGTTTCTAGTTTTCTCTTTGAGTTTATTTTGATTGCTTTTTTTCTTCTTGTTTTTCTTCACCATTATATTGATTTTTCTTTATTACGTTTCTATACTGAGTAACTTATTGAAGGAGAGAAAGGATTGTTAGGTTTGGTAACATAAAAAAAAAAACTCTTCTGTCTCTGGAGCGTCGGCAGAGCCATTAACACAACCGAAAATGACGCCTCGGATCAAGAACCCTAGGGTTTTAAAAGAAGGAATTTAAAATTGTGTTGGGTTGGATTATGCGGGTTTGGAATTGAATTAATCTCATAGTAACACTTCTTACATTTTGAGATGCGCAGCTTCTAGAAATTTTGAGATATTTTTAGCATTGTCTGTATTAGGGTTTGCTAAAACTGAGTTGATATTCATGGGAGCTTCATTATTTTGATTTAGTAAGGCATACAACCTATTAGAGTTTTGATAGTGTAATGTACATTCAAATATGACATGATTTAATGAACCTAATTCCCCACAATCACAATTAGGGCTCTCTTGGATTCCAATTTTTTGCAGATGGGTCGGGATTAGGCAGTGTCCAACTCTCATTCTTGAAAATGTTGTGATTTCTTTCCTAGTGAGGTTCAAGTCATGAAACCATGTTTTTGTTTTTATTCCTCCACAGATGCTAGCATAATGAGACCCCTTAGTTATCGATATATTTGTCCATTCGATCTTCCATTCTTTATGTATTTTTTCTTTAATGTGGGGAAGAATATCTCTAAAATCTACTTTCGTTAAGTTGCATCTATTGAGGCTTGTACCTGTTTTTGCTAAGAGGTCTGCTTTATCATTGCCCTGAATATTTGTATGGCTTGGAATCCAGACTAGTTGTATCCTTCTATTTTGAGCTTTAGCTATAAAATATGACTTCCTGGTGCTTAATGTAATCCAGTCATTGTCTGCTACTAGTCCATTTCTAGATAATCTATCCAGAGCACTTTTAGAGTCCGAAAATATTACAAAGTCTTTTAGATCTAACAATATGGCTTTTTTGATGGCAATTTGGATAGCCATGACTTCTGCGGAACAAATTGAATAGTAATCTTGCGCCCTTAATGCTAGAGAGACATTTATTCCCGGTATATATACTCCTATACCTACTTTTTTTCTAGCTGGATCCAGTGAACCATCTGTAAATATATACTTTGCTGAAGGCCATTTGCCTCTTATCATTCTGATGAAATCTGGATGGTTATTAGAGGATGATTTGTGGAGTCCTAAATCAACATATGATATCTTTTCTCCCGTTTGTAGATAGTGGCCATATCTGTAACATGGAAGTACATTTTGTTTTTGGATTATGTCCATGAAATATATATACAGATCGGTTGCTTCTATCAGAGGCGAAGAAGGTGGTAGCCTTAGTTTCTGATTGTAATTGGCATACTGAGTATAAATTAGGGAAGTCAAGGGGCTGTTTTCAAAAGTAAGCGATTTGAATATGTATTTGCAGGCTAGCCATATTCGTCTATATTTCAGCGGCCATTCACAAGTTTCTGCAAGAAGAGCATTAGTTGGTGTTGATTTCATTGCCCCTATGATGATCCGTAGGGCTTGAAATTGTATTTTGTCTAGTTTTTCCAAGGATGTCTTACTACAATTTACCATTAAAATACTTCCATAGTCTAAGTGTGACCTTACAATTCCCTTGTATATCATACTTAATGTTGAGGGGTGAGCCCCCCACCAAACTCGAGAAATAGCTCTCATTGCATTGATCCCTCCTAAGGCTTTTTTAGCCGTGAGTTCTATATGTGATTTCCATTTCAAGTTAGAATCTAATACCACACCCAGGTGCTTGATATTTGTTGTCCATGGTATGACATTGTCTCCCCAATAAATATTTGAAAGATCCTGGCGAATGTTACGTTTCTGAAATAAAATCGCTCTTGATTTGTTAAGAGAAAGAGTAAAACCTAGACTTGTAAATGCAACCACGAGATTGCCTAGGGAACTGTTTATTTGTCTGATTATATCTATGATGTTACTGCCACAGCTAATTATAACAAAATCGTCTGCATATCCCAGGAGGGTTGTATTTTCAGTCATTTGACTATATAAGGAGTTAGTGTATATGTTAAAAAGTACAGGACTTAGTGGAGATCCTTGAGGTAATCCTACATTAGTTAATTGCGGGCCTATAAGATTTCTGCTTGTAGGATTTCTGATGTATATAGTTCTGTTCGACAGGAATTGCTGAATAAGGCTAACTGTGCTCTTTGGGATTGAAAAGCTTCGCAACTTTTCTATAAGGATGGCTGGGATAACGCTGTCATATGCCGAAGATATATCTAAGAATACTGCCACTGCTTTGTGTTTGCTATCAAAGCAGTTATTAATTTTAACTGTGAGATAGGCAAGATTGTCCATTACTCCTTTACCTCGCCGGAAACCGGATTGACTTGATGATAGCAAGTCTTTACTTTCTAAGTGGTATTCAATTCTATTTTTGATTATTACTTCCAGTAACTTACCCAAACAAGATGATAGAATGATAGGACGATAACTAGAAAAAAGGGTGGGATCTTTCCCAGGTTTAAGTATAGGGCAGGCAATTTGTATTTTCCATTCTTTTGGAACTGTTTGTTCTATAATTATTTTATTAAATTGAATGTCTTCTGTACATTAAGAGTAATTTGCAGAAATTTAATAGTCAGGGTGATTCGCACTTATATCCCACTCGTCTCCGCAATAATATTGCGCAGAATTTTTTTCGACTTGCAAAATCAAGAGTTGGCACTAGCTATTACTGTATAAAATTTTTTAATAAGCTACCTGACAATGTCAGAGGATTGGATTTTAACATTTTTAAGGAAAAAATTAAAAAATACCTTCTCAGGAAGGCCTTCTACAGCTGCGATGAATATTTAGAGGAACGTTTCTGCGACATTTAGTTATAAAAATTTTATCTTTTTTCTGTTTTTTAATTTAATTTTAAGATAACTGTATATTGTGTTTTAAGCTGTCACTGTCTATTTTAATGATATACTTTTTACCCTGGACTTGTGTAAACATTTTGATGTATTAGCACCAATAAATGATTATTATTATTATTATTATTATTTAGTCTGTCGTGAGAGGGAACGAGTGTTGCTGTACCCTCTCGGAGTTTGGAAGGGTTTGGATGTGTGTGACTAGTCGGAGCCCAGGGTGCCAATTGGCATCATGTGATCTCTGATTTCATCGGAAGGATGCTTATTCTAACGTCGGAGACCGCCACAGGCTAGGGTAAGGGTACCTAGCTGGTTGTTTGCCTGGGATCGGGCGATTTGGGTGTTTTGGTCATGGTCTCCTTGCTGCGTGACTTGAAGATCGGTTTGAAAGGAAGGTTAGTTAATACTTACCCATTATCCAGGATCTGGAGCTTCGGCCTCTTGTGCCTAGAAGCGTCGTTGGGGTCGTAATCAGTTGCCTGTCTGACCAGCGGATTCCCATGCTCTGCTGCATGGGCGTACTGGTGTCCCAAAATTACATAAGCTCTTACGCAGAAACTTTCAAACAATAATAATAATAAAAGTACTTTATTGAGTAAAAACCCAAATGGCCATTGACCGAAGTCCTTCAGCCTTTTTTTAACAATAATATAATAAATTTTGTAATAAGTATGGATAACAGACAGCAAAATTTAGATAGCATGTGAAAGAAAAAAAAAAAAAATCAGGTAAATATGTTACAATGTTACAATTATTATTGACTTTTTATCATGTGGTCCTTATTTCACGAATGTGTTCCCTCAGGGTTTTGTCCGGAAACTTCCTGCTGCTGGGTCTTTCATGGTTTCTTGTTTTGCACAGAGGTTGAAGTATTTCTACGTTGTGGTCATTCTTGGCGAACTTAGTGGATAGTTTAAATAGTCTCTGTGGAATTGGCTCTGTATTAGTTATTTGATAAAGAAGAGTGTTTGGTGGATTGTGCAAGGGATTTCTTGGGTGTCGATATTTAGTGATGGCTCTGAGTGATGATGTTTCTGCAACATGGATGTTGTTTATTGCTGATTTTCTGGCATTTAAGTAGATGGGATGGCTGTAGTCTAGCATTGGTCTGCATATCGATTTGTATATGTGTGCTGCTGTCTTTTTGCTGATTCCCTTATTTTTGTAGGTCATGCAGCGAAAGTGTTTACTTCTAGAGATACGCCCCTTTTTTATGGATTGGGTGTGGTGGTTGAAGTTTAGCTTTTGATCTAAGCTTATGCCTAGATATTCAAGATGGCGGGTAATGAAAGTGTGAGTGCAAATGTGCTCTGTGGTTTCTGTAAAAAACCTGTAGTCAATAAAAAAGTTAATTGCACAAATTGCAGTTCTATTTTTCATCCAAGTTGTGCTAACAAAAAAACTAAAAATTGCTGTGAGAAGCAGAAGTACATTGAAGAAAATCAAAATGACATAAGTGAAGATCCACAAGGTCAAGAAAATCGAGAACATTCACTAACAGAAATTGAAGTTCTGAAAGAATTGAATTATGAATTAAAATTAAATAATAACTTACTGAATGAAAAAATTGAAAACCTGGAAATGGAAATAATAATTTTAAGGGAAACTATTTATTCTAAGGAGCAAAAAAGGTCAGAGCAGCAGATAATTTCTTCCATAAAAACATTGCAAACGTTATTTGAAAATAATTTTACATTACTATTAGAAGAACTAAACAAGCTAAAACCTAAAACATATCAGTCACAAGTAGTGCAAAACAATCAAAATAGTTTGATAGAGAGCAAAAACATACCCTCACAAAAACCAGAAACAGATAAGGCAGATATAAACACAAATCAACCAGTGATACCAAATAAAGAATCTGAAACTGCAAAGGTAAACAACCATTCAAAAGTGGTACCAAATAGATATTCAGAAATTACAAAAAGAAATAAGAATCAGTCAACACTATCGGGAAATGTTCCTAAATCGTCATCAAAAGGGCAAACTTTATCTGATATGGAAAACCATCAAAGACATTTAATGAACGACATAATTCATCTAGATAAGTCACCTAATAATGAATTAACGGAACCCAACTCCACGGACCATGATTGGAAACAGGTACAAAGGAAACAGCGTGCTAACAGAAGAAATATGGGACAATCTGAAGATAACACTGGTAACTTTAAAGGCATAAAGCCAAAAGTGTGGATCTATCTCTACAAAGTAACCAGTGAGGTAACAGAGGATGACATAAAAAAATATTTAGTTGCAAAGACAAATGACTCTATAGAAGAGTTTATAGTTAAATCACTCCAACCAACTGGTGGAAAATTTAAATGTTTTTTGGTGGCAGCGGACTTTAAATATAAGGATAAGTTCTACAATCCCTCCTTTTGGCCAAAAGGTGTTTGTTATCGGAGATTTAATTTCAAGCTGTATTATGATAAATTCCATGTAAAGGATATTATTAACGAAGCACTAGGCACTCCAAAAGGTAGTACTCAATCTAGCTCTTTTTTAGTAATGCCACAGATCAACACATCAACCACTTAACTCTAGATAATGACTTGCAGAGCGTAAAGATAAATCAACACAATAAACTAAACAGTAAATGTAATGTTGTTCATATAAATATTCAGTGTCTTAATAATAAACTAAATGAACTTGAATGTTTTACACATCAGTACAATAGTGACATTTTATGCATTAGTGAACATTGGTATGTCAATGAAGACATTGAGAGCGTTTCTTTACCAGGCTATAAACTTCTTACACACTTCTCTCGAAAAACTCACATTCATGGTGGCTCAGCAATATATGCCATAAGCAGTACTAATTCAAAAGAAATTTTATCAATCAAAGATTTTTCAGATGAATGCCATATTGAAGTTTGTGGGATAAGTTATGTTACAGGGAATACTGATATAGGCGTACTGAATGTCTATAGACCAGGTAGCGGTGACATTAAAATTTTTGCCAATAAACTAACAGCAGCTCTGAAGTATATAATCAATAAATTCTCTTCTATTATTTTAACAGGCGATCTTAATATTCATTATGATAACAAAAATGACTTATGTACTAAAATCTTATTCGATATCTTAGAATCATTTCAACTACAAGTAACAACAAATCAACCTACGCGAATATTCACAAACATTAATGGTGTCACTTCTAGTAGCACTATTGATTATGTAATAACAAATATTGCTACAGAAAGTTATCACTCAAAAATCATCAACCCCAACTTGAGCGATCATTTTGCACATGTTCTCTCCTTAAACTTAACAAGCCACGATAAAGTTGAAAAGATTGTAACTTCATATAAAACTCGTGTTATGAAAGAATCCAATTTAAAACAGCTAATATTTCATTTGAACAAAATAGAGTGGAATAACTTTTATACAAAATGTGATGTGAACGAGGCTTATGAGGAATTTCTGACTAACATTAATTGGTGCTTAGAAAGTAGCTGCCCACTTATCAGCAGATATAGCAAACAAAAAAATTATAAAAATAAGAAGTGGTATTCAGAAAACTTAAAAATTCTAAATAATCAGTTAAATAAACTTCACGTATTAATGGTAGCAACAAACTGTGATCAAGTTAAAGCAGCATATGTAAGTTGTAAAAAGGAATATAAAAGGCAAATTATGGTAGCTAAAAGAGAACACTACAATTGCAGAATCAATTCGGCCTCCAACAAAATCAAAGAATCATGGAAAATTATAAACGAGAACTTAGGTAAGCAAAGAAGTAATTCCAACATCGCGATCATGAACAACAATCATATCGTCACTGATAATAAACAATTGTCTGAAGTTTTTGCAAGTTATTTTTCTCATACATGTAACAAAAAAATTATTGAACATTTTGGCCAAAACCTTTCTCTTCCATGTACTTTGTCCATCAGCTCTTTAAACACAATTCTCGTTCCTACTTTTACTGAAGATGATATTGCTGATATAATCAATAGGATGGAAAACAAAGGCTGTCATGGAATTGACTATATATCCCCCAAATTGATAAAAATAATCCAGAATTATATTATATGTCCCTTAACTAGAATTATAAATCTATCTTTACAGAACGGTGAATTTCCCGAGCAGATGAAAATTGCACTAGCTTTCCCACTATTCAAGAAAGGAGAGACCTTACAAATAGATAACTATAGACAAATATCTTTATTACCTGAATTTTCTAAAATCTTAGAACGCTGTGTTTATAACATTATTATAAAATTTGTAGAGCAAAACAACCTATTAACAACCAATCAACACGGGTTTCGAGCAAAAAAATCTGTAGAAACAGCAAGCTACAACTTCTTAAATTACATTTACGCTGAACTGGACAAGGGTAAACTTGTAGTCTCAATTATGTTTGACTTAAGTAAGGCCTTCGATAGTATTAATATATCATTTGTATTGGACAAACTGTATTACTTAGGCATAAGAGGTCCTCTGTTATCCTGGATCAATTCATATCTTCAAAATAGATCTATTATAATAAAAATTCAAGAACAATTTTCAACGCAGCATGATGTCCCGATTGGAGTTCCTCAGGGGTCAGTTTTGGGTCCATTGATTTTCTTACTTTATGTTAACGACCTGCCAAGATTTGTCACAAAAGGGAAGATCACTATGTTTGCGGATGACACAACTGTCACTGTGACGGCTGAAACTCCTGAAGAACTACAAGCAAACATAAAACTGGTGTATGAGGAAATGGATACATGGTGTCAAAGAAACAGGCTAATTCTCAATGAAAGCAAAACGAATTACATTAACTTCTTTATTAGAAAACAGCTTTCCGCAGAAGCGCAATTACAATTTAATTTAAATTTCTCTGACAATGCCAAATTCCTTGGAACTTGGCTTAATTCTAATCTTTCATTCACTGCACACCTGGACTTTGTCGGTGCCAAATTAAACAAGGCATATTATGCCATTCTACAAATGAAACCGTGTTTGGATCAAAAGGGCCTTATGAATTTATATTATGCCTTTGCATATAGTCATCTATCATTTAACGTTTTTTCCTGGGGACAGACTACAGGATGGGAAAGAATATTTATTTGTCAAAAAAGAATAATCAGACTATTGTTTAACCTAAGTTCTCGAGAAAGCTGCAGAAGTACATTTAAAGAAAAGCGAATATTAACGTTCCCATGCATTTTTATTCTAAAATGTGTTACTTATGTAAAAAATTACTATTCAGATTATAAGAGCCAAAAAGATATACATAATTATGAGACACGACATTCTAATACGCTATTGCTTAATAAATATAAAACAACTACATTCAGAAAATCGCCACATTATAGTAGTGTATTTCTATATAATAACCTCCCTGAACATCTAAAATCAATTGCATCTTACACAAAGTTTAAATCAGAAATAAAAAAATTTTTGATTGATGAATGTTTCTACACATTGGATGAATTTGTAAATAAGTTTAATTCTTAAATGAGTAAAAATGTGTTAGGAAGAAAGGAAAAGAAATTATGTATTATGTGTCTATTGTCCCATATATAATTTTATCTATTTTATAACTAAAATAATCTTGTCTTAATATTTTAACTGTTTTTTTTGTTTTTGTGATTACTATTTTATATACTGAGCTTTTATCTATGTACTAGTAATGTTGAATATTGACCTGCCCTTTGTACTGTGTATGTTAGTTTGGGCCAATAAACTATTCTATTCTATTCTATTCTATTCTATTTCACTATTGAGAGGTTAAATTATGGTGGTTGACAGTAACTGTTGTCGAGTGGTTGTTCGGTGCATGATTAAAAATAATGTATTGGGATTTTATTGGGTTGGGTTTCAGTCTCCATTTGTTGAACCATGTCATTGTCCTGTTCATTAGTTCTTGCAATTCAGCAACGGTTTTTTCTAAGGTGCTATTGTGGCTAATTAGGGCAGTATCATCAGCGTACTGTAGGATATATGTATCAGGATTAAAATATTCGAAGTCTTTTTCAAAGTTGTAAATATCGTAACAGAAAATGTTGTATAACAGCGGTGAGAGAGGGGAGCCTTGTGGTAGTCCTTGTTGTGTTTTAAATAATTTGGAGTAACTCGTATTTATTCTAATTTGTAAGGTTCTTTCGTTTAAATAATTTTTTACTATGTATATAAGATGTTTTGGACAGTTCGGCACTGCCATCTTATACAGCAAACTTCCATGCCATACACTGTCGAATGCTTTGTTTATATCAATAAGAATTGCCGCACTATGTTGTCCTTCGAGTTTCGCTGCCTGGATGTTTGATGTGATGATTGTCAGTGGATGCGTTGTGGAGCATTTTTCGCGGAATCCGAATTGGTAGTTGGGAATATTGTGACCAATAGCGTCAAAGATAAGTTTTTTAAGTAACTGTTCGAGATTTTTACCCAACACTGGCAGCAAAACTATGGGACGATAACTGTCTGCTCTATGTTGATTGGTGTTTGGTTTGGGGATGGTGATAACAATTCCTTGTTTCCATTGCGTGGGGAGGTAATGGCTGTTAAGGCAGTATTCATATATTTTAATAATATAGAGATGTACATTGTATCCTAGTTTTCGAATATTGTTTTTGGATATGTTATCTTTTCCAGGGGCTGTGTTTCTTCCTTTATTTAATATTTCGAAGTATGTCTCTTCGTTTATCGTATCATTTTGTTCTAGAAGTTCTTCTGAGAAAAAATCATTGCACCAATTTCTTATATCTTCGTAAATTGTTTCGTCATATTGGTTGTCATTTTTTTTATCCTGTAGGTTTTTTCAAAATGTTCAGCAAATAGTTCTGCTTTTTCGAGGTTGCTGTTATAGGATATATCATGTTCTTCCAATGCTGCTATGGATGGGGTCTGTTTCTATCTCGATAATTTTCTTATTTGTTGCCAATAGTTTCTTCCATCTTGTTGATTTATCTCATTACAGGCGTTTGTCCATTTGTGTTCCTTGTATTCTTTTATTAACTTTTGAATATTTTTGTTGCGATCATTGAGAAATATTTTGTAATTTTCATTTTTATTCTGTGGGTAGTCTCTGTACATTTTCCTCTTTTTTTTTATTAGTCTGATGATAAACGGTGGTAATTCGTACAAGTAGAATTTAGTCCTTCTTTTTGGAGAGTTATGTATTATTGCCTCGGTTAATTTTTCGTTAAAGTTATTTATTGTTTGTTCATCAATTGGAAGGTGTTGATGTTCTTCTACGTATTTTTCAATTATTGTGTTAACTTTTTCTATGTCGCATTTGTGGAAATTGATTCGCTCTTCTTCTACCCCACTTATTTCTTTGTCGAGTTCTACGTTTCCCTCTATTGCCAAATGATCAGATCCTATGTCAGGGTAGGTTTCGATCTTGTTTTCAATAATAATAATAATAATAATAATAATAAAAATAAAAGTTCTTTATTGATTGCATTAATATTAATATAAAAAAAATCTTACTAGGCTATACCCCTCACACATTGCGATCTAAGGCTCTGGAAGCATGTGCTTTCACGAACCAGGCCGACTTTGTGCCGTATGGGTGGGGGCACTAATTCAAGGAAGAAAGTCAGCTATCTCTTTGATGAGAAATTTTTTTTGACAGAACACAGAATTGTAGGGGAGTACGCTGGGGAAATGTCAAAGAGTACACCGGCGAAATGTCAAATAATGACGATTTTCTATCGCACCTGTTTACGAAGGTCACAAAAGTTTTAAAATGCACGTTTTCGGTCTAATTTGAAAGGTTGCAGAAAGCCACTTTTATTTCACTCTTGCCAAGCCGAATTTTCGATTTGACCTGTACCACTTGGTATCTGAATAAAATGGTAAACCTTTCTTTTTCTACAAAGACATTGTGTGCCCTTCCGCTCCAAGTATTTATTTTTAAAGCACAGACGGTTTTTCATTTTTACGAAAATAGCCATTTTTCTTTTGCACAGGCTGAGCCGAAATTCCAATTTCCACTGAAATTTACGATGTCGATAAAATGCTAATCTTCCTTTTTACATAGAGACGGCGACTGATCCTCCACTCTAAGTATTAACTTGGTTACAAGCATTTAAAAATTTTATTTTTTCGAATTTTGCCATCAGAAGTGTTAAAACGTAACCTAGTTTCAGCAGTTCTAAAGATGGCATTTTTCTTCCGCTCTTGCTGAACCTAATTTCAGATTTTCCCTGTACAATTTGGAATGAGGAGAAAGGGCCAATCTTGCTCTTTCCATAGAGACTTAGAGACCAGCCTTCCACTCAGCATATTTATTTAGTTAGAATTTTTGAAAAATCGATGTTCTTCATTTTTTAACAGAGAAGCCATTTTTCTTTTGCTCGTGCCAAACCGGGTTTCCAATATTGCCCATTCACTTTGTTATCAGAACAAAAGGCCAATCTTTCTCTTTAAATAAACACCTAAAACGACATTTAAATCCATGTATTTACTTGGATATGACCATTTAAAAAATCTTCCATATTACCTGGCTGGTACTGAAAAATAATGATAAACATTCACATCTACACCATATATACACGATGTGAAAATTTACTGGAAATTGCATTAAAATTAATTTCCTTATTTGTTGTTCGATTCCCCTGAAAATCGGTATTCGGAAGTTATCGACATCGCTGATCACTAATATGACATCAAAATTGCAAAATTCAAAATGGCGGATGATTTTTATCATTTATGATACGATTCTGCTGAAAATCGGTATGTGAGGATTCTCGAGGTCGCTGATTACGAATATGAAATCGAAATTGAAAAATTCAAAATGGCGATACGAATTGGCAGACACATTTTATCATTTATGGTCCGATTCGATTGAAAATCGGTAGGTGAGGGTTATTGAGATCACAGATTATGAATATGTGAATATCGCTCAAAAATTCAAAATGGCGCCGTCAGCATACCTGAGTATTTATCATTTTCTTATTTGTCATCCAATTACACTGAAAATTGACGTGTGGGGGTTATTGACGTAGCAGGATACAAATATGAAATTGGACTTGAAAAATTGAACATGGCGGATCTCAGATTACAAATGTGACATCGAAACTATAAAATTCAAAATAGTGACTTACACATGGCGAACCAGTCTTACCATTTATCTCCTGATTCAATTGAAAATCGGTATTTAAAGGCAATCAAGCAAGGTCGCAGATTACAAAAATGTGATCGTAACACAAGAGCATGAAAAACTGAAACCCTAAAAAGCTGAAAAACTAAAATACGGCAGAAAACTGAGAAGCTGAAAAACTGAAAACTAAAAAACTATAAACTGAAAAATTGAAATGTGATTTCAGCGGATTGATTACAGTCTCCATTTGTTTGTCCATGTTAGAGTATTGTTCAGCAATATTTGAAGTTTGTCCCTTGCTTTTGTAATCGAACGTTCGTGTGAGACTAACGCTGAATCATCGGCATATTGTAAAATGTACAACGGTCGTTGAGGTTGTTCATTAGTAAATATCTGGTCTTAGCAATAAATATTATATAATAGTGGAGATAGTGAGGAACCCTGTGGGACTCCCTGTTCAGCTGTATATTCTTGAGACATGGTATTGTTTATTTTCACTGTTAAGATTCTGTTCTAGAGGAAACTTTTCACCATCTAAATAATTATGTCTGGCAAGTCGAGTCTTTACAGTTTCCATAATTAATCTTTATGCCATACACTATCAAACGCCTTTTTGAAATCTAGGAATAAAGCAGCTGTTTTGTAATTATTTAGTTTAGTTGACTGCATATTTGATGTTAAAATCGTGAGTGAGTGTAACGTGGAGCATTTCTGTCTGTCATTAAGTCTGTATTTTATTTTTAAGAATTTTTTCAAGAAATTTGCCTAATGTAGGAAGCAAAGTCATTGGCGGATAATTGTTTGCGCTCGAGTGATCTGTGTTTGGTTTCGGAATGACTATTACCATGCCTTTTTTCCATACATTAGGGAAGTATTGATGTGCGATACAGTGATAAATTTTCAGTATAAATAGATGTATGTTATAATCTAGTTTTTTAATTACCAACCGAGGGATGTTGTAACCAGGAGCTGAGTTTCTTTATTTTTGTAAAATTTGAAAATATTCTTCGATCGAAATATTTCTGGAGATGTATTTTTGAAATAATAATATTTTTTGTATATTCGAAGTTATTAATTTTATATAGAAATCCTACTTGGGTTAATAAAAAATTCAATGTTTAAAATTATAGCTTAATTTTGTGTATGTTAATTGAAGGAAGAGTAGTACTACTACCGAGACCATTTGCAGAACTGGTATAAATGAACTAAGAAACCTCCAGTATTTGCCCCGAATGTCCGAGGCGAGAGAGCATCTTTTCGAAGATCGAACCAAAGCACATGCCGATCATGTTGGAGCTGGCCTCGACAGGAAAACCACAGCTGCTGTTGGTATATTGAAAGCAATACATGGAGGGAAGAACGAGGGACCCATCAACAGGATAACGAAAGACGTTGTTGCTTTTTCTGCTAAATATTTTGACATATTAGCGGAGAAACTGCAGCTTGATTTACATGAACCGCCTATCTCTCAGGTGAGGCATTGATGTGCTCTGTTAAAGCTAGTTTAATAAGGGTTGTTTCATTTTTTAGTGTGTCACATGGATTGAAGATGCTAAGTTGAATCAGTTGAGAAGGGAAGGTATCGAATATGCTAGGATAAATTTATATGATAACGATATATACTTTCTCCCAAGAAATATTATCCACCAATTTCGTACCGTGACTGCAGTTACGAGTATAGGTGAGTTTTACGTTGAAACATATTTAGGCTAGACCCCCAGACTAGAGCTAGTGTCCAATAGAGATTACCAATATAAAGTTGGTGTAAATAATAGAAAGTTATCTCCACATTAAAAATATCTTGATTATCGATCAGGATTTCACAAAAACTCATTGCAGTTCATGACTTTGAAATGATATATATATATTTTTACAGTTTTTAAAAAGTTAACATATTAATTATTATCAAACCATGTCGAATATGTGTAAAATAAAAACTGCTGAATAAGGAATCACTAGTTCCACATCCAGATTTTCCATCCAAGTCTACTTAAAGAAAAACATCTTGACTGTTATTGCACTCTAGTATGTGGAAATAATTGGTCATAGAATTTTAATAATACTTGGGCAGATGTCATAAAAAAAATTAAGGTGTTGGTTCTTAGCATAAACACCAAAAATTAAGTTTCTGGAATATTATTACCTTGCTCTACTCATTTTCCCCAGTTTACATCCCTCCCCCCCACACCCACCCCTTCAGCGGAATCATCTCAATCAGATGTCAATATAATACATACCAAATTTCAAGTGAATATCTCAATTTTATTTTATCAACCCCTTTAATAATGGAGTGGAGGTGGTGGGGGTTTGAAAAATATGATAAAGAAATCTGAGACCCTGACTCCTAGTATATTCACCTATTCCCTATTCCTAGTATATTCCACTATTTATCCCACCCCTTCAACAGAATAATTTCAAAATCTAATCTAGTTCCAGATGTTGTTATAATATACAGTGTGTCCCAGGATAGATGTAACAAGAGGTGTAATGGACCAGAAATTTTGGAATTTTGGAATGGTGTTTGAATTCTGCATAATTTTCTGAATCCAACGATGCCAAATAAGTGACATTTCAAACATCAATTTTTTTTATAATGTAATTTTTAGTTTTCCATTTAAGTGTGCCATGATGGTTCCGATTTATTCTAAATGGTAAATGTGTCATGCTACAAAAATCGAAATTCTGGTAAAAGCACTAAATTTCGTGATTTATGAGGAAATAAAATTCACCAAAATTGTTTTTGGGGCAAAACTCAATTTTTTCAAATGGAACCATATCAGTACCGTGGTCAGTGATGCAAAATTTCAAATTTCATTTTGAAAGTTTCAATTTCAATTTGAAATTTCTGAAAGTTTCAACGTACCCTCATAAATTTCTGAAATATCTGAATTTTATGAAAGTTTCACATTAATCTGAGTATTACCACATTTTTGAAACTTTCACGAAAGTTTCAGCTGCAAAAAACTTGTTTTCAACCAATGAGGGTTAAAGTCTGGTTTAAAACACTTATTTTAGAGGTAAGGTTAGCTATTCAAGTATAAGAATCTGCTGCTTTTCATTTCTTTCATTCATTTCTAGGTTCCCAGGCAGTGATGCAAAATTTTATGAAACTTAAAATTGGCGAAAATTTCAGTGACATTTTTGTGAAAGTTTCGAAATTCATCTGAAATTTACGAAATATCTGAAATGTAAAATTAAACATTAAGTATTGTAATAGAACGTTATGAATAATATGTAGTAATATAGCAGCGATAGAAATACTTTATGAGAGCCCAATGGTTTTCTTTTTCATCATTTTGTAATTTAATCACTGAATAAAAATTATTTTATGCTTTTTAGTACAATTCACTTTTAAAAGAAAACCATTATTTTAAGAATTTATTTTTTACTTTTTAGTTTTCTGTCTGCCTCATTTTCTTTAATTCAGATGCCATCATTTCGATTACTCTTGTCAAACTTTTTCATTTGATACTCATATCAAGAGGGTTGTAAAGAAATATGTAATCCATTTTGTGTCGGCCGCCATATTGGACTTAAAATAACGTCACACAGCTTATCGTATTCTACTTGTCATACCCTTTCATTTGATACCCATGCCAAGGAGGTTGTAAAAAAATACGTGATCTGATAATTTGTGCCGGCCGCCATATTGGATTTAGAATGACGTCACACAGCTTATTGTATTCTACTTTATATGCCCTTTCATTTGATACCCATGTCGAGAGGGTCATCAAGAAATAGGTAATCCGCCATTTTGTGTCGGCCGCCATATTGGATACTTGTCATACCCTTCCATATAATACCTATGCCGAGGGGGTTGTAAAAAAAATAGGCGATCCGCCATTTTGTGCTGGCGACCATTTGATTTAGAATGTCACACAGCCTATTGTACCACTTTATATACCCTTTCATTCGATACCTACGTCAAGGGTGTTATCAAGAAAAATGTAATCCGCTATTTTGTGATGGCCGCCATATTGGATCTACCATAATATTGAATATGCTATATTGTATTGTCTTCAGAACCAAAGTTGTGTGCAAAATTTCTGCATGATTGTATATAAGGACGTGGTAAAAAATTCGATCACCAGATTTGAACATACATACGTACAACATTTCGAGCTAAAGAAGACCATTGAAAAAAATTATACATTTTTCAAACTACAGGAGTAGGTAATTTGTTAATATATTTACAAAATCTCCTGGACCCCTATTCTTCCACTCCCTGATTCTAGAATAGGGTCCCTGTCCCTTGTAGTTTCTTATTCATGCAAAAATAATAGAACCTGGGAACCTAGCAATGAATGAAAGAAATGAAAAGCATGGATTCTTATACCTGAATACTGAATAGCTAACCTAACCTCTAAAATAAATGGTTTAAAAAAGACTTTTCCTCATTGGTTGAAAACAAATTAAAAAGGCGCGCGAAATTCAAATTTCATTTGATGTAATGGAAATACAGATTTTGCAGCTGAAACTTTCATGAAAGTTTCAAAAATGTGGTAATTTTCAGATTAATCTGAAACTTTTATAAAATTCAGATATTTCAGAAATTTATGAGGGTAAGTTGAAACTTTCAGAAATTTCAAATTGAAATTGAAACTTTCAAATTGAAATTTGAAATTTTGCATCACTGTTCCCAAGTTCTATTATTTTTGCATTAATAAGAAAAACTTATTTTGAATGAAAAAATATATCAATGATATAATTTCTAACTGAGGTCATTGATTAATGACGTAATGGTAATGTATTGTATTGTATTAGAGTTTGGATTTCAATCTGAATCTACAAGGGACAGGGACCTATTCTTGAATCAGGGAGTGGAAGATCTGAATGTTTTATTCTTTTCATGTTGCTACGTTTCCTTCTTTTCTTTTCTCCCGATGTGAGCATTCTGTCGAGTGTAGAATAGGGGTTCAGGGGATTTTGTAAATACATTGACAAATTACCAAATCGTGTATTTTGAAAAATGTATTGTCACGTGTTTCCGCCTTTTAGGAAACACCCTGTATGAATCAGTGGGTTCTAAAATAATTTCAACAAGAGATAAACACTAACACTTTATTTAGTAATTTGCTGATTACACAAACTAACTTTTACAATGTTTATATTTACACTTCGAATTTACTTGATATTTAACCTCACTTTTTCGCTGCGAAATTTCACTTTATTAAACTTCCCTCTTCTGCGCCGGTAATCGCGCCTTATATACATTGAAATTGCCTCTAGATCCATCCAGAAACAATCAAGAATCTTCTCCACAGTTTAGAAAACTCTATCTCTTTCTACAAGTTTCCAGTCACTAGTAGGCATAGGTGTGTCAATCTCCAGTTCCAAGGGGGTGTAATACATAACAGTATTATTATTTTTTTCAATGGTCTTTAGCTCGAAATGTTGTACGTATGTATGTATGTTCTCTATATCCAATCATGCAAAAAAACCATTGGGTGCTCATAAAGTATTGCTGTTGCTGCTATATTACAACATACTATTCATAACGTTTTATCACAATGCTGATTGTTGATAAAGGTAATATATTATATTTTATGAGCAGCCAATGGTTTTTTTTTTCATCATCATTTTGTGATTTAATCACTGTGTAAAAATTATTTTCTACTTTTTAGTGCAATTCAGTTTTAAAAGAAAACCATTGCCTAAATATATTTTTTTTAATTTATTTATTTTTTACTTTTCACGAACATGTTTGTAAGTTCTAATCTTATTAAGGAGAAAAAAAATCTTTATATTAAAGGAAAACATTGAAAAATAAAAGTGTATGAGACTAGTTTCAAAAGTGAGATTTATTAGTCATTATCTCTTAGAAGTTTAAAAAATTGCGAATATTATACAGAACTTAAGTTTCATTATTTAAAATATTTCAATGAAATTTCACTTAACTTTCATAATATTAGGGAATTATTCAATTAAATTTCATAAAATGAAAGTTGCCTTGAAATTTCACGAAAGTCTCATGATACTTAATGTTTAATTTTGTATTTCAGAAATTTCAGATGAATTTCGAAACTTTCACAAAAATGTCACTGAAATTTTCTCAAATTTTAAGTTTCATGGAATTTTGCATCACTGACCGTGGTACCATTTATTAGTACTATTAATAAGGAATTTCTTCATATGTCGTATTAAAATGTGCGATAAATACAAACAAAATTACAGCTAAAAGAAAATAAGAAAATACAGTTTTATTCTAATTACTTTGTTACACATAAGGTGGTTTTGGAATACAGAGAATTAACACAAAACATTACAACAGTTGTTCAAAATGTTGTCCATTAACGTTAATGCACTTCTGAACCCGCATAGCTGTTTCTCGAAGAACATCTGTCAATTGCTGGACTGTTATGGTATTAATTGTTGGTCTTACTCGTAGCTCCAGGTCTTCATTGGTTGTAACGGCGGTTGCATAGACAATATTTTTAAATAACCCCAATGAAATCAAGGGGCGTTAAATCAGGTGACCTTGGAGGCCACCTCACAGGACCATTCATCGAAATTACGTTTTCTCCGAATCTTCGTTGAAGGTAATCAATTACTATCCTTGAATTATGGGGAGGAGCGCCATCTTGTTGGAAATAGATTCCCTGTCCTAAATCTAAAGGTAACTCGTCTAAAATGCCCTCAATTTCATTTTCCAGGAATCTCGAGTATCTGGCACCAGTCAGAGGTCCTTCAGATATTATTGGACCAAAGATTCTACTACCAGTTATTCCAAACCAAACATTGAAACCGAACCGCACTTGAAAGTTACCCTCCCGTAATAAATTTTGATTTTTTTGTGGCCAATATTTTGTATTTTGTCGGTTAAATAATCCAAAATTTGTAAACCTTGACTCGTCCGAAAATAATATCATTCCCAAAAAATCATTGATTGGCTGCACGTTATTATACAAAATCCAATTGTAATATTCCATCCCACGTTCGTAATCACTTTCAAATGCTGGTGCAATTGGTAATTAAAAGATTTATAGTGGTATTTGTGCAAAATTAGGCTTACTGTTTGATGACTGATGTTCAGTTCAAACCCAACTTGTCTTATCAACTTCTGTTCGAGCCAAATCATCAATTTCCGTTCCTTCGTCAATAATGAAGTTTTCTTCAAGATCATTGTTGGTTTTCAACACGTTTAAAATAATTTTTTGCTGGAGATTGTCTATCAGGATATCGTCGGCCATAAAGGTCCATAACTCCAATTGCATTTTTTTTACTTTCCCCATAAATAATAATAATAATAATAATAAACTGCTTTATTTGCTGAATAACTTTACATTAGTTTTAGCATTGTCAAGTTATATAAAGAACAGACATACATAGAACTCACAGCAAATACATATAAAATATTTCAGAAGATACACTACGTTTACAAATTTATAATAATTATTAACATGTCCACTTTTTCATCTCTTATATAAATTTGCGGCATTTTGAACACAATTATCAAGAATTTTAAACAATTTTTAAAAACAATAAAAACACCATTAAACCAACAAATGTTTGACAACCTGAATATTTCATTGTTTTCAAAGCCACCTTAGTTAATTCTTTACATTTAATTAAAACAAAATTGTTTAGCTGTAATTTTGTTTGTATTTATCGCACATTTTAATACTACATATGAATAAATTCCTTATTAATAGTACTAATAAATGGTACCACGGTACCGATATGGTTCCATTTGAAAAAATTGAGTTTTGCCCCAAAAACAATTTTAGTGAATTTTATTTCCTCATAAATCACATAATTTAGTGCTATTAACGGAACTTCGATTTTTGTAGCATTACACGGGTCATTTAGAATAAATTGGAACCGTCATGGCACACTTAAATGGAAAACTAAAAATTACATTATAAAAAAAATTGATGTTTGAAATGTCACTTATTTGGCATCGTTCGATTCAGAAAATTATGCAGAATTCAAAAATGCAATAATATATAGGGTGTTCCATTTAAAATTCGAAAGTTACTGTCACTTCCGGCGAAACCGGAAGTGAAAAAAAATCAATTGTATGTCAAAAAGTGCCGCTTATTATGTATGTAATATGTTCTAAATTTCAATCAATTATCTTCAAAACTAAAGGAGAAACGGGGGGTATACCTTGATTCTGTTACACCCGGTATATTTGTATATTTCATGTTTGTTAGTATGCAATGAAGTTATATACTTCTTTTAAGGTAAGATTTTTAAATCAATCTCCTGTATCTTTACTCTTTTGGACATTGTATTTTATCATACTGTGCAATGAATTATGTTATACTCGTTATGTTATTTAATGTCAATTTTATCATATATGTCTAATTTGTTCTCCATACCCTCTTCGTACACTGCAGTGCACATCTGAAGATTCAAAATGCCTTATTACTACATTTTGAAAAAATGTATAGGTTTTGCATTTTTCCGGTGAACCATCGAAACCCGAAAAAAACGTCGGATCGAAATGAAAGTCATATCTATCGACTCGAGAGCGAATTTAGAAAATCCCGTCAGTCAGTCTGTCTATCTGTCTGTCACGCCCAGCCCCCCTAATCCGTTTTCCGATTTCGATGAGACGTGGATGGTTAATAGGAGGTCTTTAGAAAACCTTAACGCCGGAAGCTCGGCTCCGTTCGGAAACCGGAAGTACCCAATATAGACGTTTCGAGTTGTTTGGGAAAAATTGAATAACCCGTTAACGGATAGTTGGATCGAGATATTTCAAAAAAGAAATGGTGCCGCTGGCAAGACCCTACAAATAATTATACCAAATACTATGTCTTATACACTGTATCCAGTGGCCCAAAAGATTAATAAATTTTGTATTTGTATGTCGAAAAACAAATGAAAATTGATTTTTTTTGCAAAAAACTGGTTTTCTCGAAATAGGGCTAGGAAGCACGATAACTGTCCAGTATATTGATCGATTGCGATGAGTCTTGGTGGGATCAAAGGTACACGACCACAAATGAAACCTATTGCTGGCGGCTCGAATCCGTTGACCGCAAGTATTTTTTCCAGGGCTGAGTATGATTTTTCAAAGAAATTAATAACTCCCGAACCGAAAGTCCAATTTTGATTTTCAAAAATGGCAATTGTAGGGCTCGATTAGGTCTATTAGTTGACGTTTGTGAGAAGTTTGATAAATCAAAAGCGAATCTACAAATCTTGGAGAACTTGATTTTTTTGATAAATTCTACA
This sequence comes from Stenurella melanura, assembly GCA_963583905.1. NCBI lineage: Eukaryota > Metazoa > Arthropoda > Insecta > Coleoptera > Cerambycidae > Stenurella > Stenurella melanura. Next base: position 85,735,733 of record OY757318.1, read on the forward strand.
AATTCCGAACATTTCCTGTTAAAACTCGAAAATTAACTATTCCGTCGATCAATCTGTATAACCAGTATAAGGCACAGTCCTTTCTGGGCAAAAAATCTGAAATAGAGTTTTATTGAGAAATTTGCGAAAATGTATTCCATAGAATTATTTAAAAAATTATTACAAATTGATAAATTCTCAGTGCGATATAGGTGCAAAAAATAAAGTTATGTTTAAAATATTATCATTCATTTCCTTATTTTAATTCACTAAATAAAAATAGAACCGAAGCCCCATTTTGTGTTTCAAAATGTAGTTAGCCTTTACTTTAGTCAATGCAAAAAGAAAAATAAAACATGTCATCTTGCGACCCTCTGCTGAAAATGTATACTGAATCATCCCAACAAGGATAAAAAAACATATCAAAATGTAGTTTTTTTAGCTTGTTACTTTAAAATTTTGTATTATTTTTTGAGTTAATAACTTTTGAAAGTAAAAGTTACAATTATTCTTTAAATCAAAACCATGCAATTTTGATGCCACCTGTTGTATAGGACATTTTTCATCTCTTTGGCCGTGTTAAAACTATAACTCTTGAATATCGTATTTATGACACTTCTCTGTATACTAATACTATCCATTACTTTTGTAGCTTGGCACGTTCGACTGAGACAGTACTACACATTTGAAGAAAACGATGTTAAAGAGAAATGTGTCGGCGAACCCCTCAAATCGCCCAGTAAACATCATAAAACACCACTAAAGTCATCCAACCACCATGACACAAAAGCAGCCACAGAGAAAGTAAAATACAAAATAGACTTTGACAAATTCAACCCACCAGAAAAAATAAGGAGTTACGACGATAAGGACAAATACAGACAAAGAGATAAAGAAAAAGACAAAAGCAAATACAAGGACAAGCACCACAAAGATAGGCACAGAGACAAGTCAAAAAGTGGTGACAAGGATCGCCACGAACACCGTAGTAAGGACAAACATCGCGACAAGGACAAAGACCGGCACCACCACAATTCACACAGACACAGAGATAAGAAAGATTCGTCCCATTACGACCGGAAAAGCAGCAGCGACAAACACAAACACAGCACCGACAAAAAACACAGCCACCATTCATCGTCCCATAAGGAAAAAAGTTCCGATTCCAAATCAAACACAAACCTTGCCACTAGTGGTAGCAGCACGTCAATTAAAACTTCCCACAGTGACTCTACAGCTTCTACCAACCCATTGTCAACATCTCAGTCTGTCGTGACTGAGTCCACAACTCCCCCATCCTCTGTGCCCGAGGATTCTCCCTCAAAAACTGTGGTTAGTGACTCTCCCGTGAAAGTTCCCAGTGATTCAGTCCCCACAGCTCCTGTGAAGAAGCATAAGGAACGACCGCAGAAGGTAAAAATACAAAAACCCAAGTCCACCGATGTACTTGGGGATATCCTAAAGGATATGAATAAATGTGACCCACACATTTAATATTAAGCAACAGGTCGACCTGGGAGTATCAAACTCTGAAGATATTCTTCAGATTTTTTACTCCCTAGCCGAACTGTTCGTAATGTGTTGACTAACACAGTGTTCATTTTATTGTACATAAAGCAGCAGTATATATTTATATATACCTATACATATTTGTATGATGCGTCTCGGTGAAATCCACGTCCATATTTTTCTGTTCGAAAATTGGATTAAGTACAGTTTTGGTAATTTTTGACAGTATGCTTGCCGTGGATTTGTACGATGTTTGAAAATGGCCGAAGTGGTTCCGGAAGTTTTGGACATCTCAATGCCCTGGGCCGTTCAATATATTTCTGTATTTTAACTTTCGGACGATCTGAACGGTTTTATTAACGTTTTGTTTGATTTTGGTCTACACAGATGTTCATTTTGACGCTGTCACGGGAGCATATAGTTAAGTCGGGATGGCTTTAAAATACCTTGATATTTTTTTCCCAGGAATCCCGCTTTCGCAGCTATGCACCATTCGCTCTTAAATTGTTGCTCATAACCTTCAAACCATCCTATCCATTGTAATGAAATTTACACATTACGCAGTATTTCCTGCTGCTCTTAATTAATTTATTTATTTATTTAATACATTTGTCCAACAGTACAAAAGAACCAATTACAGGACAAGAAAACGACAAAATACAAAAAAAAAAATATGAAATAAAAATTTCTGAGACTAACACAGGGTGATACAGATATTTAGACACTTTATACACTTATCACAATTATAGATTGCTATTATAATTCTTTTTTAATGCCAGTGCCGTACTTTTTTCATTTGATTTTTTCCGATTCCTGTAAAGGACGGTCACCCTCTAATTTTTTTTTAACATTCAGGTGCCAATTATAAGGGTCCGTACATCACTAAACAAAAATGTAGAGGTGTTTCAGAATATCATGAGCCGCGAAATGCGCAAAAGGCAAAGTTTAATCTGAGTTATAAGTATGTTTTTGAAGACACTGGAGGCTGCCTTGCTGTATACATAAACAAGAGCTCGGGATAAATTGTAAACAATAAATATAATATTTTTAAGAAGTGTAACTGAGTCAACAGGACGGATTATGTCTCTGCGCATATGAAGGTCACAGCTCATGAGGTTTTAAAACACCTCTAATTAGATTTTTTGTCGCACCTTTATTGATTTTTTTACAAGCGATTGAATTTGGCAAAAAGGGGAATTTGAAGAAAAACAGCTTTATTTGCTTATATTAATTGTCCAAATAATTGAAAATGGTCACAATAATTATTTTAAAAAATTACAAATACGTAGAGCAATGTTCAAAATGAGAACCTCCGGCTTCTAAACATTTTTGTTGCCGTTTATTTAAAATGCTAATAGATTTTCTAATTTGCGCAGGATTGTTTCTAATTTGGTCACTACAGAGGAAAATTCGTTGAGGTAACTGATCTCTAGTATTTATTGGAACACTCTAAGACTTCAGTTCTGAGATATCCCCATAGAAATAAATCGATGGGGTTGAAATCTGGTGATCTAGCCAGCCGAGGATGAGATCCCCATGTCCAATCCATCTGTTTGGATACTCATTATCCAAATGCCTTCTAACCTCAATACCAACATGAGGAGGAGCTGTGTCATGCTGAAAGTATTGTCATCTTACATTAATACCTTGCATTAAACCGAGTTTAAATTGACGATTTATAATTACACAGGTGTACAAAAAAAAAAAGTTGTATGGATCTGGGGTCAGGCCATACGTTTCTTATGTATTTTTCGACGCTGAATTCGAATCTGTTTTTAGTTTTGCTCTATCACGTCAGGATTTTGAGATATTCTAACCTAAAAGTTAGACATATTTGAGGTTATGTAGCTTCCCATGTATAGGATCTTAAAGTACAAATCTTCCTCTTTAAAATGCCGTAGAGTTTGCTCAAATATCTTTTTTTTTTTTCACTGAGATATTTTTAAAATTGTTTGTTCATATCATATCTTTGCCAGTACATTTAATTAGTACGGAAACCTTATGGTCATTATTTATATTGCAATATCTCGAAGGAAAAAAAAAAAGAAGATATTTGAGCAAACTCAACGGTATTTTAACGGTGAAGACTTGTACTTTAAGATCCCACACATGATTTGTTGAGAAAAAAAATTCTCAAAGCTACATAACCTCAAATATGTCCAACTTTTAGGTTAGAATATCTCAAAATCCTGACGTGATAGAGCAAAACTAAAAACAGATTCGAATTCAGTGTCGAAAAATAATTAATTGAAGTTTGGCGCCAAATTTCTGACATCCTCTATATACAAGGTGTTTTATTGACCGATGTGTTTTGGGTGACTTTTAAGCTCAGCAGAACATCCTGTATGTTTAATGTCGCACTGATTTTGTTCCCGTATCTGAAGCTTTTACAACGGCTATTAAAACATCCTACATAGGTTGTTGAAACCAAAGTACCTAGTCATACCGAAATTAAGTATTAAATCGTTCAGGTTGTTCGAAAGTTACACTCGATTCTTATTTTGGATGGTACCGTTTAAAAGCTGAGAGGTGTGTTTTGTAATGGAAGAATCTGGACAGAGAGACGCATTGTATAGGGTGTTGTTGAAAAACTGTCATAATTGTATTCACTTTTTACCTTTTATTATGAACAATTATATAGCGCACTTTATTCGCCGATTGGTATTGCGGCATGAAAAAATTTGTCGTCGAATAAAATAGGGCTAAATACTTCTTTGTCGTTCTTGTGACATTTTACAAATCAAATTGTTCTAATTGCAAATATCGTATAAAAATTATTATTAAGTAGCACAGGTTTTGTCACAAGACGGCAAAAATTGGTGTCTAAATTTCTTAATCATAAATTTCGATTGGTTTTTCGACGATACTCATATATTTTTGATTTAGAATCTCTTTCTAAATTAACATATTTAACTATATATTTATTGTTTGTATTATAGTTTTAAAGGATAAAATTTATTATAAAATAACTGTAAATACTTTTTTATTGATTGTATCAAATTATATTTTATTAAATTTTTAGTATTTTAAATATAGTCGCTTCTAGAGAACTAAATTTGATTTACTGCCATCGTACAGATGCTGTTTGCCAACCACCAAAATTTTTGTGCAATTTTACTCTCGTCGTAAACTTAATAGATTACTTAAAAACTAATTAGAAAAAAAAATTATTAAATTATTTATTTATCGTGATTAGCAAGTAAGGCGTAACAAACCTCGTATAGGATGAATAAACAACAATACACAAATTGCCAAAAATAGTAATAATGTGCATTGCAATCTACAGTCTCAAGCAACCCAACACACATGACAGTACAAAAAGTGAATTTTTGGTAGTTCGCAAAAAATAAAATGGACTTTTAGCAACTGAAACAGTTTTTAATCGATTTTTACAAAATTGAGATGAAATTATACAACTTTTTGCGTTGTACAAGGTTGCAATATGGAGGTACTTATTCTATTATTTATGAACGAATATTAACGTATGTTTACAAAATATATGAGCTCAAATTTCGCTAGGTTAGGTCGTTCGGTGGGTGTAGAAGTAATTTAACCACAATACAAGTCTGAATAATTGTTACCAACTTTTTCATGCAAAATTACCGCAATCGCCAAATCTGACGAAGCTGACGTCTCCTTCCAATTACACTAATCATTTTTGAAAGAACGCTGTGTTATGAGGCTTCATCGTATTTTACATTTACAATATGTAGATTGATAAAACAAAGTCATAAACGCTTCCAATATGACAACCTTATTCTTAATTATACAAAGACTTTATTAATAAAACTTTTAACTCTTCTAGCTAAGGATTCCAAATATATAAGCAATTGTACATCTAAATCAGAAGATGTAGTAGGTATTGCATCATGACGTGAACATAATCTAAATCCATATATTTCCTCATCCGGTATTGTAGCGAATTATACCACTTATTTAAGTTAACTTTAAACTGTATTATATGAACTAGGTACAGTTTTTAAAAAAATTGTATATTAGGAATGATTTTGTGGATTTTAACATGGAGGGTGCAATACTGTCCAGAATTGCAAAAAGCGCAAACATATTTTTCTAAAAATTGAAAATCACTCTAAATTCCTGTGGTTACCAATAAATAATGTAATGCTACCCCTCTAAGCCAGAATAATGTATCTTATATTGATATTTGACATTTTATGCACCTTATTTCACACTACTTGCTTATTATATTTTTAAATATAATCCTATGAAGCAAATGCAAAATAATGGTTTAACGATTATCGCCAAATCAACCATTCTACAGAACAATTTTAGGATACATCCAATTTGCTAAAGAAATTTTGAGTTATGTCATTTTTGCACAGGAAGGCAATATACATGTTGAAAAGATTCAAAATGGCGGCCGTTTTTGCATAATTTTCAAAATCATGCTCATAACTCGAAAAATATGACATGTATTTGTGGAATATGAAAAGATACGCTGAAAATTTTACTTTTGACTCTACACTCATACACTTTTTCCCCCTTAGTGTACATAAAGGGGGGAAGAGTGTCATTTTTCAGCTGACTGTATAATTTCCCATTTTCTTTCTTATGACTCAAAATTCTTGCACTTTTTGAAATAGTTTTATTAGGAATATTAGGACTTCGTATTATTATTTAGATATATTGTAATCGGTAGAGTTCTTATTTTTTTATTAGCACACATGGAAAAATCTCACATTTAGTTGAACAAAAATACTCAAGTTTTAATAATCATTACCAAGGATCGGAATCCGAGCGTCATTTGAGGGCTGGCATTATACTTACCTACCGCTCTGTGTTTTGTGAACGAGATATTTACGACTGCTACATATGTACCTACACGGAAACCATTTTGACGGCACCACCCCATCCCCTATATACATCAACTGACCAGATTATATAATTTATCAAAATATTATAGGTGTTTATGTTATGTTGATGTTATATATTATATTTTAAAAATTTTTATTTTCGTTGAAGAATTGTAATAAGAATGAGTCACACAAGCTGCCACGGCCAATGCTTGATAAATACTAATAATGAGCAATCCAACAGCACAAGAAATTTAGATTACTTCTATGTATTACGGCACCACCCCTTAATAATTTCATAGGTTAGTCATCGAAGCGGGTGGAACATTAATGGAATTAGTAATGGCCAATACAATGGAGAATACCTATCAAACAAATGAGAAATTAAACGTAATCGAGAGCCGCTCTACATGATGAAAATGTGTTTGTAAAAACACGTAAATCGTCCAATCATTTATATATAAATCCTTTATTTAGCCAAAGACTAATAATATACACAAATACACATAAATAATAAATAGACACAGAAAAAAGATATATAAAAACAACACAAGAATTGTATACAGCAAACAAGTATAGTAATTACCAGTAATACATAGTCCACACTATAAAATTTCACTTAAATAAATAAAACAGTCAGAGAACATATAACAATCAGTATTACATGACTTTAAAAACAAATACTTGAAATTAAATTTAAATTTAGGCTGGACACTTTCAACGGACAATACAAATGTCTTCTCATCCAATAAATACTTTTTAAGCCTACTCTTGAATCTGTTTAAAGTAGTACTGCTTTTAATATTCTCAGGTAAGTCATTATACTCGCCTAATCCCTTAAAAAATAAACTGTTTTGAGTTGACTTTTTCCTGTATCTTTCTATATGAAAGTCTAAATTGGCTCTAGTATTATGATTATGCACATTTATATTATAGACTAACATATCCTGCAGATATTTGGGGGCTAATTTATTCTTAATTTTGTATATAAAGACCAGGGTGAAGAATGTAACATATTTTTTTACCAAAAGCCACTTTAATGTACTCAGCATGCCTCGAATAGGAGTCAGTCTAGAACATCCTAAAATGATTCTTATACCCCTATTTTGTAACTTTTGAGGTCTATCTAACTCATTTTTATTTAAGAGGTATATTATTGAGCAACAATAGTTGAAATGGGGCAGTATGCATGTATTATATACCATAAGTTTGGCCCATTGACTGAGGTACCTACTACTTCTATTTAAAAAGTTTATTTTAAAACCTATAATTTTACATATATAGCTAGCATTATCATTAAATGATAATTGTTTATCTATCATTACCCCAAGATATTTTATTTTTTCAACTCTTTCAATTTCATTGCTACCCATATACATATTTTCTTCTCTACTTATCAATTCTAAACCAATACCCTTTCCAATAGCCATCCACTTAGTTTTCTTACTATTAACCTTTAATAAGTAGTGCAGCAGTACCTGTAAACATTTTGTAAGGTATTATTTATCATTGTGAAACAATTTCCAATATTGAAACCACTGATATAAATTAGGGTATCATCAGCGAATAAATGTATTTTACAATCGTCCACAACCTCCACAATGTCATTTATGTATACCAAAAACAATAGTGGGCCTAATACACTACCTTGTGGTATTCCATTATCATTACTTATTCCAATCCAATCCAGACTGGTAACTCGATAATATTTCATTTCTTTTCATAAAAGATACTATTTGTTCATATACTACTTTTCAAGAACTTTTCCCATGGAATTAATCATGTTGATTGGACGTAGATCACAAGCCTTTATTGAATTCGGTACCTTTGGACAGGTAGTATTGTAGCAACCTTAATATCCACTGGTGCTTGACCCGTTAAAAGTGACAGATTTATCATATTTAATAAGCGAGTCGATACAGCTTCATAACAGTCTGTAATTAATGTTATGCTGACATCATCAGGACTGTTTTTGTTAGGCATAGCAAATATAAGAGCTTTCAGTTCATCAGCACTTACCAGGGAAAAGTTATCAAACTTCTCCACAACTGTCCTGTTCTCGATTGGTAAGTCACCTGTAACATCAATGTTATCCCTAATACTTTCTATGCTTTTGACATAATACACATTTAGTAAACTAGGAATTTCTGTTGGATCATTAACTATATTGTTAGTACCAAATTCTATTTGTGAGACAATGTTATTGGTTTTATTTTGTGGTACAAGTCTTTTTAACGTATTCCACATTTCATGAGGATTGCCTTTATTCAATTCAATTTTTTTATCGTAGAACTTCTTTTTCTCATTTTTTATTACTCTGACAACATTATTTCGGGCCTGTTTATATCATTCCCAATTTACATCATTTCTCAGAAGCACAAATTCTTTATAACATTTATCTTCAACTGTTAGCTCATGGATATTACCTTACCCTGAACTAAAATACGAGGGTATAGCATTACCTTGTGATGTTTCGCAAATCGGACATTGAGAGACATGTCAACTCATCTCATAATAGAAAACAGGGTGGTTCTGTACTGCAAATTGATTTTTACTTTGATCCCATACAGCACAAGGACATCCTCAGAACATACTGGGGACAACTTTTCACGACATATGGAATATCCTGGGAAGATCCCATTATCACCTTAGGATGTCCGTAGGATATCCAAATGGGACAGTTCGGGCTTTGCTGATGACGTCCTCAGGACATCGGTGCGGGTGTGTACGGGACATCATCAGCTCTTATATGCTTTATGCCTGGGCTTTACTATGAACAACCGGAGGACATTGTTTGGACTTTATATAGGACATTCCCAGTTCTTTTAGGGTTTATTGGATATTTCTAAAGACGGCAAAAAATACATATTATTTTATAAGATCATTACTTTTAAACTGATCAAATAAGCGAAGACAAAGGAGTACAGGTTTATATAATGGCAGAGGTAAAATGACTAATAAAAATATGATACATATATGTACAACTCCATACACATATTTGTATCTATCAATTGGCGTAAATCTACCAAACTAATAGAGGTTATATATAGTCCAATGAAATAGGTCGACAAATCAAAATTTTAAGGTAAATTTTTGATGTTACTTTGAAGTATTTGAACACGATTAATGAAAGAAATCTTTTTCAACCCCGAGAAGAGGTGAAAAAAAATATAAGTGTTTTTTAAAAATTACTCAAAATGTGTAAAAGACAGTAAAAAAAGTTTCAAATAAAAATTGCAAAAGTATGAAATATTACATAAAAATGATCTCTTGCCTTTTTTTGGTATTATTAAAATCAACAGAGTTTAGGGTGGTTAGAAGTTGTAAAGGATGATATGTACAACTTTAAAAAATCATAACGTGCTGAAAAGTTATGATGAATTTAAAAAAAATTCTATTCACTCAGAAAAATATAAAGGATTACGTATCTGACAATAACATCTGTGGACAATAACCAATCACATTATCCCCTTTTAGATAATATAATAAATACAGAGATATAACATAGCAACATCATATTTATGAAATATTTAACGTAATCTTATTTGTCCAAAGAACTTTAAAATGAACGTGGAAAAGACATGGACGACTGGCGGATTTCTTAAAACTTTCGACTAGTCACAAAAAGGCGGCTAATTCAAAACACAGTAAAAGTATTAAAACCAAATTATAAATAACTGCTATTTAAATAAAATATACATTTTATTGAATTATTTATACTGGAGATTATCAAATAGAACAAACAAATAAGTTTTTAGAAGCAAATTTTACAAACCAATAAAAGACACTATAAATAAATAGCCTCAAAATAATATATATACTTTTCATTATTTTTGTTGTTGAAATCTCCTAAATAATAATACCTATAATAGAACGACTCTAGGACTTGCCCAGGATATTCCCACAGTAGATATTTTGTTAGGCTTTTAATATCTTTGCAGGATATTACCAGGGTATCCTGCCAGGATTTGTCTAGGATATCCCCATTTGGGATATTCTCAGGTTGTATATATTTTATTCGGATATCCTGAGGAAAGTTGTCCTCGATTGGGATATACGGGACCAAATGAGGATATCCTAGGGATGTCATGTGCTGTGTGGGATTTGGCGCTTATGATGATATGTGCTAGTATACCATGGTCAAAACTAAATAATCACCATTTTAAATCATTTCTTCAAAAATATTGTGCGGGACAACATATACCCGACGAATCAACACTTCGTAAAGAATTTTTGACAATAAATATTCATAATAAATATATTCCATTTTGCATATTTTTTTACACTATTACCTTAGTACGGACCTGGAATTTCGGCCCAAATTTCCGATCTTTGATCATTATCTTGCATGTTGTTTGGTCTTGTGCATCATTTATGTTTATTTAGTCAGAAATGTTGGATTCCTGAATAAGTATAAACTTTTTAAAGTTTTTTCTTACAAAAAAAAATTGTTTATTTTTTTACATGCTATATTTATCACACATTTAAAAATCCAAAAGGTAATAAAAAATTACTTCTTCACAACCTTCTGAAAATAGTTTGTTCGGTCTGCCTCGTTTTTTTCTTGGCTCAATTTGGGCTGGTTGATTGGAGTAGTCAGCACCGGAGATGACAGATATAATGAAGAATGAAGCCACTTCAGAGTTCTTTTCATAAACTTTTCATAAAGGCGACTGTCTTTACACTTCGAAATAATATGTGACATATAACAACTAATAATAATAATAATAAACGTGATTTATTGACTAACAAAAGGTCATTGACCGCAGTCCTTCAGCCCATAGTATTTTAACAAAATTTGTGTTTTTATGAGATTTAACGTTTTAATATAACTTTTAAGTTCGTCCTAGAGTCTATAGCCAGATAATGTACAGTATATTTGTCTATAAGCCTTTCAGTACACTTAGAATTGCTCAAGCTAAAAAATTACATCTTTTGATATTAAAAATAGTTCACTTTTCAAAGTCACTGTGACTCCTTCGGAATGGCTACCTGTAAAAAATATATTTTATTTCAGAAAGTGATTCATAGTGATAGCTAATTTTTTGCTGCAACATTACTGAGTAATAAGATTGTATATTAGCAAAGAAAGAAAGCGGTACTAAGTGGTACTTTTATTATATGACTCGGTGTAAGATTTTCTTGAGGTTACAATCAAAATATTGCATAACTGTTAATATATTAAAGAAGGATTTGTAAAACTATGTTGATGTAAACGCCCTTACCTGTGGCTATAACACTCGATCTGTAAAAGTCTCCGCAAATCAGATTGTGAACACAAAAAAACACATTGTTATTTAATACTTACACAATTCCGCACGACTGACTGTACATGTTTTGTGACGAGTAATAGGCTACCTTTGGCAGCGCTCGGGTTTATCTTTATATGCAAATAATACTTATCTATAAATGTTTATAAATACATTTTTCGTTAATTGGTAACAGTTCGAAATTTTATTTTTGACCAGCCAAATGTGAGATTTTCCTGTGTGTGCGCAGTAGTGGGATTTTATCAAACATTGTATATCAAGGAATGATACAGAAGTTGGAGAAATCATTCTGTATGTCTTATATAACAAATTGTTTAATTAAACATAAGTTATCATTTTAAAAATACTTTATTTTGGTCAAAAACATCTTATTAATTATTGTCGTTTCCCAAACGGGCATATTAAATGGGTGTTACTGAATGTCCTCTTTTTTTTTACTTAAATACATTTCACATTTTTAAATTATCGCACTTTTTCTGCAATTTTTATGGAACGAAAATTCATTCTTGTCTATTTTTTTCTATACTATACACAGGCACACAAAGTTTGTCTGCTCCTGGAACTCCATCGTGTAACCCCTATGTATTTCGACGAACACAAATCAGGTGTCCATTTAGCATCACCCACCAATTTTTAATAAATCGCGAAAATAACTTAAGAAATACAGGTTACAAACCTGAATTTTGAGTGGCATTGCTACACCCTCCTGATTCGAAACCACACGATCAATTTACTTCTGGTTCCTAATAGTGATTGAATAGTGTAGGTTCTTAATTATATCTGCTTTTGAGTGTCTCGGCAATAAAAAAAATTATCGTGAAAATGATATGCAATATCGAAATGGTATTTTTTTGGGTTTCCTTCTTGAGGAAAATGTCGAGCAATTATTTTATACGTATATTTACAAAATAATATATGATAGCGTAATATAGCGTGCAATAAATAATAGTAACTATTTTAATTATAATTAACTGTGTGTTCGTAGTAAGCTCCTCAAAGTGTTCATGAATGAAAGCAATATTAAAAGGATGTAATCAAGTTCTTGCTACTTTGAAACGTTGAGCTTTATCTAGCAGTTTTAGTTATTTAAGGTTATATTCCCTGACTATACTTCTGTTTTATTTATTCAGTTGCAAAGTTAACGGCTACAACACTAGCATATGGACGTAACATTTTTATTTTTCATATAAGAGCTGTGCGTTTTTGAAAGAAAGACCAAAGATATAGGTTATCCTATTATACAAAGAAGCAGGTTTAGTCTACATCTTCTGCTTCAGATATTCAGTTGTTTTTATTTACATATTTGGAAACTTAGAACTTGAATGTTTTATTAACAGTTCTGTTTTGTAAAGTTAAAACTAACTTAAATAAGGGATGATGCGTTTACGGTGCTCTCATATGGAATAATGCCCCAGTTTACAGCGATGAATTATGTTGGAAATATGCGCTTTATTGTGTCGTTTCACTCACTAGTGTAATACAAATATGTTTAGCGGCAAGCATTCTGTATACATAATAAATTTGTGTAATCTTAAAATCATGTTTTGAAATCGGTTATTTCATTTTGAACAATCTTGTAAATTATTTTAGGAGAAATTTATACAGTGTGTCCACAGATTGAGTTCGGAAAAACTAAAACTGTAAATTTACGAGGAAAAGTTGTTTTTTATAAAAACGTCTCCTTTTTCTGGAAAACCTGCAAATGATTTTCCAGAAAAGTGAAAGCTGGCTTATGTGATGCCAATATTCAAATCGGATATAACCAGTTACAGACCCATATCTGGGCTTACCAACATATCTAAAAATTTTTAATGTATAGTGTCTGACATTATGTTTCATTTAAATATCATTATTCTAGAGCAACATGGCTTCTACCGAGGATGCTCTACATACACAAATTCATCATTGTATGGTACATATTTATCAGATTCAATGAGTGAGAGATTTTGGGTGGAATCTGTGTACACGGATTTTAGTAAAGCCTTTGACAGGGTAAATCTCCATTTGCTTATAAATAAACTGGAATGTTATGGTATAACTGTAAAATTATTGTTTTGGCTACAATCAAGTTCCCTGTAGAAAGCAGAAGGTGTTTACTCCTGTCAGGTTGCGCTAACATTCATTACATCCAAGTGGTTGGGAGATATTCAATGCTAATATAGGAATGAATAGAGCCTAGAAAGAGGCTTCAAAAAATGTAGTGATATACATAGCATTCCATTTAAAAAAAAAAGGCACTTGGTCCTGTAATTTCGTCTTGGCTCGCCCTGTAAGTAAGAATCTACAAATCAGATCGGGGTGGGCCATAAAATTTTCCTGTAACTTCACTATCAAATTTCCTCACCCAAACCATAACATTTAACAATGAACATATTTTGTTTCTTAACATTTCTAGAAAATATTTTGCTTCATCAAATATAATGACATGACGCTAACATAATAAATATTGTAATATATCTTCCCCTGGTACTACAGTCCCTCATTGGATCCTGACCTCCTTTAACCTTTGCCTCCATCTGCCTTGGTATCGCTGCTTCCTGCCACTTTCTTATGCAAAGTAATTTTTCTGCATCATTTTATATGTTAAATCGCTAGCGGATCTTTGGTTCTCTCAAAATGTCCCGCCCATCTAAGGCGTTGTACCTTGATGTAGTTTATATCACTATACAGTTGTATCAATTTATAGTTGTATCTATTCCGCTAACCTTCATTTTCTCTCACGGGGCCATACACCTTTCTGCAAACTTGAAATGTGCCCAAGTAACAATTTAAATGCTTTTTAGATTTATTTAGGTTTTATCAGTGTTTTATAGTGGTCACCTCATAAACCAATGATTTTTGCCAGATTTATTAAATGCCAAAATACACTTAAATATCTAAAAACTAAATAATCGTTTAGTCTTTATTGACTTATCCAAGTATTTGTCAAGCCTTCAATAAAACTTTATAGCTGTTAAGTTCAAGTTAGGAGGATCAAGTTTTATAGAGATTAAGCAAATGTTGTGATTTTATCATTGCTTTATGAAATTAATTTGAGTTGGTTGTTAATGCCGGGCTATGAATCTAATATGCTTTGAAATCACTAAGTTTCATATCGAACCTTCATAAAACCAACTGCTTACTAGAGTTTAAATGAAGCAAACAAACAGTCTTAAACATAAAAGGATTTGGTTTATCTTTGCCTAGACTACAATGTTTTAAAATGGATGGTTTTAAGACTGTGATAAGATATATACATATTCGTCGGCATTTTGTGGCATTTTGTGGACATATACCAAATAGCATCTCGGTAAACTGACTTTTTAGGTTATATTGTCCGAGCACCATAAATTCTATAAGTTTTGAAGCTGTTGAGTTATGTTCTCAAATGGTTTTAAATTGGTTTTAAAATAAGCTTACAAGTTTTAAAAAATATGTTAAGATCAATGAGGCTTAAAATATACTGTTACGTGTTTTCACCCTTTAGAAAACACCCTGTATGAATCCGTGGGTTCTAAATAATTTTAACAAGGGCTAAACCACTAACACTTATTTAATAATTTACTGATTACACAAATACTTCTAAACTAATTTTTACAATGTTTATACCTATTTACACTTCGACTTTATAACCTCATTTTGGCTATTAAACTTCACTTTAGTAAAACTTCTCCTTCCTGCCATGGAATCTCGCCTTATATACTCTGAAATTGTCTCTAGAGTTATCTAGAACATAATCGAGAATCTTCTTCCACCACACTCTAAAAAACTCTATCTCTTTCTATAAGTTTCCATTCACTATTAGACATAGGCGTATCAGTCTCCAGTTTCAAGGGGGTGTAATGCATAACAATACTTTTACAAGAATAAATGGGCATACTTAACGAGCAATTGGTAATGTAATAGGCATTTTAAGACAAAACACATTTGAAGTAGAATTATTCACAGATTATAGGGTTTATACAAACAGCCGCCATTTTCTTTCCAGCCGTCGGAATATAGCGGTCAGCCATATTGAGAATGTCCCAGATTGAACAAAAAAATGTAATTTGTATCCAATAGAAATGTTTTATAAGAACAATTTACAGATACTGAACCATATTACGGGCAGATGCTAAAGCTCTCTTTACTTTTTAAGGCACAAAAAAAGTAGAAATTATTTGTTTTTTTTTTTTTAATTGTGTTTTTAGGGAGCGTACGAATTTTTAAGAACCATCTAATACATGTTTTACAGTAAACTTAGCCTTTTTGATAATTTTAGCCCACTATAAGTAGTTGCATCAATTCATTACAGGTAATCCATCATTAACTCTTCAGACACTCCCTGAGTAAAGCTTTAGATAATTCATTAAAACTTGAAAGTTTTAATAGTCGTTTTAAAAAGAGGCACGTAGGCCCTTCTCTAGATTAGCTCCTGTACTTTTATAAAGGTTAAATCGGCTTCATAGAGTTCTTCCAAACTATTTAGGTTTATAAGTAGTTTTGGAAATAAGTTTTTAGGATAATCTTATTTTAAAACTACAATTGTTACTTGGGTGGCTAGCATGTGTTCAGGTTTTTTGGTAAGGGTCCACATTTCACAGAATATTGTTGATGTATACTCGTTTAGATTTTAGGATTAAGACTGTTAAAAACTGTGTTACGGATTTTTACCTTTTTTTTTCCCTGACTTTCAGTGAGTCCCACTGCGCCCATAGTGCCTTCAGTCCCACTCTTTTGTCCGAAACATCCTTCCATTTTGGACGAGTTCCCCTTTCTTTGGCTCTCAATATAGGCCCAATTTCCACATCATTCAATTGCTCTTGTCTGAGCGCCTCATCTGTCCTGTCATCCGGCACCTCCACCTTGACAGTCTTGACTGCTTGCGTGACCTGCAGTTTCTCCTGGTGGTAGTACTTGCAATCTTCCTTGCACCTTCTTCCAGATGAAATATCTGCAATTTTCTGGGGTTTCATTTTACTTCCACGTCCTGGTAGTAGTGGACTTCTCGGAATGTTTCGAAGCTGGGAAACCCTTACTTCTCTCGGGGTACCACGTTCCTTATCTGACACAGTCTCTCTGGTACCAGCTTCCTCTGATTTTCCCCTCGGCTTCACAGCATCGGCCTCTACTCTCTTTAAGTTTCTTCGTGGACATTCTAGCTGGATATGTCCTCGTTCTCCGCACCTGTAACATTTCATACGCCGTCCGCTTGGCCTTCCACTACTTCTATTCTGTGTCTCCAGCATTCACATTCCTCGAGTTCCGCTGTCGACAGTCTCGTTTGATATGCCCTGCTCTGCCACAGTTGTAACATTTAATACCCCCTCTTGGCTTGCCTTGTCTTTCTGCAGTATCCACTTGAGCCAGTAGCTGATTGAACATCTTATGTATGTCGGCCAACATAGCGTTCTGGTTCTCCTTTTCCGACTGCGATCTTTCGAGACTCATAGCTTGTACTCTTGGACTCGGGGTATCCTGAAGGACAGCTTCCACCTCGAGTGCATGCACCAATGCTTCACTGCTGTTCTTGTATTGAGATAACCTGAGGACTCGCCTGATCTCATCGTCCTGTATATCATCCAGAAATGCCTCTACTGCCAGTTGGTCTTGGAATTCTTTCGGTACATTGGGGTAAGCTCGGTGAGCCAGGCTCCACACGGCAGCTTCGAACTCTTGCAAGCTTTCCCCAGCCTCTTGAACACGTGATTTCAGCTGGGTCTGGTACACTTGGGCAAGATGTTGTTCACTATATCGTAAGTCTAGGGCAGCTTCTAAAACTATAAAATCCCGTTGTTGCTCTACTGGGATTGTCTGGAGTATTTCCAATGCTTGGCCCCTTAATGCCACGATTAACGCCATAGCCTTCACTTCGTTACTCCAGATGTTTGCACTCGCTGCTGCCTCAAACTGTTTCTTGTAAATGGTCCATGAACTTTGGCCGTCAAAGGAGGGAGGTTCGAACAGCTGATCTGATAATACCACTTGCTGGCTTCCTCTATCCCTCAACTGTTGCTTAAGCAGGTCTATTTCCTCTTCTACCCGGTGCATTTTCTCTTTGACTTCATTTACTTCTTCTCGATGCCTTCTTTCTAGCTCTTCCAACACTTTCTGGAATTGTGCAAATAAGTCCTGTATTTGTTTTTCGGTTGCCATACTTCTGGTTGTTATAGGCATACGACTACGTTGAAATCAAATAAATTTAACAAAGTTACGTCACTATCGGTAATGGGACTGTCCAGAAAAACCTCAAAACAGCACGAAAAAGTCTTATCTAGAGTCTTCGTCACTTAACCTCTAATGTCCAAATAAAATGTTCCAAAAATGTCCCAAAAAATGCACTTGACACTATTTTCCTGTTCGAAAATAACCATCGAACAACGTCCAGTAAATTAGTCCTCCGTGTTAGCACCAACTTCGAGAATACACTGCCAAAACTTCTCGAACACTTCCGAAAAATGCTCTTGTCAAAATTCCGCTTCCGACACCAAATTGTTACGGATTTTCACCTTTTTGGGAAACACCCTGTATGAATCCGTGGGTTCTAAATAATTTCAACAAGAGATAAACACTACTAACACTTTATTTAACAATTTACTGACTGTACAATACTTGTTTACTTAATAGTTAACCTCACTTTTCACCGAATGTGTCACTTCTAAAATAAACTTCTCCTTCCGCGCTTGTAATCGCGCCTTATATAATCCGAAATTAGCTCTAGATTAATCCAGAATCTTCTCCAACCATAATCTAGAAAAGTCCTTGGCTCTTTCTAGAGTCTTTCCAGTCACTATCAGTAGGCATAGGCATATCATCTCCAATTCCAAGGGGGTGTAATTCATAACAACTGTTTGCAAACGTTATTGATTGAGAAAGAACAGAAAAATAAATTCGTTGTAGATCAGGATTTTATAATAGACTATAACTTTTAGTCCATAACATTTTTTTTTAATAACATTTCTAAATATTTTTACAAACCGCTATGTACCACTACTTCACTCTGTAGTTGTTTACATTTATGCAAATATTCAGCACCCTATGTTTAAATTTTGGAAAGTAGTATCATTTTCGGACTTTTCATATAAAGCGGGCAATTCTGCAAAGAATGGTTTTTCCTTGTAACCTTGCTAATAAAAAAGTTTTCTCTCTTCCGAACTCAATCCATGGTCACTCTATATTTTTATAAACTTTAAAATTTTCAATTAAACAGTGTATTTGTGCATTCAATAAAATTGTAACAGGATGATATAAATCAAAATGTTACATTCTTAGCATACTGAAACAAAAATGCTGATAAGGGCAAAGTTGATTAGTATCATGATTTTTAAAGAATGTAACAATTTGACGATAATCTGTCTACTACGATTTCATTGACTATACTAATATGTGTATTGCGTGATATTTTATTTTTTTAAATTTAATTATGGCAACTAAATTATGTTATAGATCTTTCAATATTTATATTTAAAGATTAGTAGTATTCAATTTTGAAACCATAGATTGACTTACAAATGCGCGATTGGTTTGTAAGACATAGTTAAATAAGTCGTGTCAGGTTTTGGGTGTAATCGTGTTGTAGGGGAATAGGTGAACCGCAGTTGTCGGAGACAGAAATTGATATAAACCAGTCACTAAATGTTATATGGCTGAATACAATACAAAAAAAGTTTACAGCTGTAAAATGCCGGCGACCCCTAAAGAAATCGAAAATATTGGCCGAAATTCGGTTTTTGGCCAATAACTCGGAAAATAAAAAAATATATCAAAAAACTAATAGCACTAGGCGATAGAGGGGGGAAATTCACATCAAGAAGTATATGAAATTTTTTTGTGCAATCAAAAATGTAGGTTAAAGATTTTTTGTTTAACGCACGGAAATGGAACGTGGCGACACATCAGTACGGTTCGCGAAGAGTGCGTGGTCAAGGATGCACTACACTAGATTTGTTGTAACTTTTGAACTAATTAATGAAATTGAGCGCAAAAAAGCTTAAATGAAGACATGTGACTATTGGATTATCATGTTTTCAAATATAAAAATGTACGTAGGAATAAATAGTACATAGGTATATGAAGTCGGAACATTAAGAGATTTCCGATGAAATCGGTAAAAGCCATTTCTACAATTTTTAAGATAAAAATCTGAAACTTTCACATATTATTCTGGAAGTAATGTATAAAAAGATCCGATGGATAGGTATGCCAAATAATTTTTGTGATAAAAGTTATTAACATTTATTTTATCCCTAGTTTCACGAATTTTGGAGCAAAGAAAAATGTTTCTTTTGTTTTCGTAAAATAATGAAAGTTAATTAAATTTTTAAGGTAAATCCTCTTAAAACATCTTAAAGTTACACACTTCAAGCTTTAAAGATCACACCTACAGAAATCTAATAATGTGATTTAAACCAAAGTAACAGGTGGTTAAAGTTAGTTATACATATAAAATTTTATCACTTTCTTAAGATTTTGAAATTTTGGAAGTGCACATCTAAATTTTTGAGATTTTTTTCACTCATCAGATCTATTTATACATTACTTCAAGAGTAATATGTGAAAGTTTCAGATTTCTATCTTAATAATTGTAGGCATGGTAGAGTTTTTACCGATTTCATCGAAAATCTCTATACGTTCTGACTTCATATATGTACTATTACTACATAGATTCATTTTTATATTTGAAAATATGATAATCCAATAACCACATGTTTCTCGTTTCATTTAAGCTTTGTTGAGCGCAATTTCATTAATTACTTCAAAAGTTACAACAAATTTATCTTATCTTATAAATCTAATAATGTGATTTAAACCAAAGTAACAGGCGGTTAAAGTTAGTTATACATATAAAATTTTATCACTTTCTTAAGATTTTGAAATTTTGGAAGTGCACATCTAAATTTTTGAGATTTTTTTCACTCATCAGATCTATTTATACATTACTTCAAGAGTAATATGTGAAAGTTTCAGATTTCTATCTTAATAATTGTAGGCATGGTAGAGTTTTTACCGATTTCATCGAAAATCTCTATACGTTCTGACTTCATATATGTACTATTACTACATACATTCATTTTTATATTTGAAAATATGATAATCCAATAACCACATGTTTCTCGTTTCATTTAAGCTTTGTTGAGCGCAATTTCATTAATTACTTCAAAAGTTACAACAAATTTAGTCTGGCGCATCGGTGACCGTGCACGCTTCGCGAGCCGTCCTTATGTGTCTCCACATTCCATTCTCGTGCGTTTAAAAAAAATCAGGAGCCTACATTTTTGATCATACAAAATAATTTCATATACGTTTGTAATGTGAAATTTCCTCCTCTATTGCCTAGTACTGTTAGTCTTTTGATATATTTTTGTATTTTTCGAGTTATTGGCCATGAACCGAATTTCGACCAATACGTTCAATTTTTTTAGGGGTCGCTCTCACCTTACAGCTGTAAACTTTTTTTTATCGTATGGGCGGGGTGGGTCATTTTGAGGACCACTAGTTCTTATGAAAATTTAATTTAAAGAACAAGCTAACCATTAAACTCTTCGCCCATTTTGTGCACTTTTTATATAATTGTTGCACATTCTATAGGATACTCTTAGCATAAAAAAAATTGATTTCTTTTAACTTAAATAATTAATAACTTTTTATTTATTGATGGTTTTTGTTAAAATAGAGTTCTTCCTCTAGCTAATACTAACGTACTGTCCAAGTTTCAATACAATCTGACTTTTCGTTCTTAAGTTATCATGCTTACAAGAAACGTGACAGACACATACAAACGAACGACCATTTTGAGTTGTTCAGAATTTGATCAACAACACAGCGATACGAAATCTTTTTCTCTATGAGCGATATTACCGGTTTTAGAAATGTGCTGATCAAATGCAATCCCAACTAGCACCAAAGTGACAGTAACTGAGATAGGAACTTCGTATGAGTAACCATTACCTAATTGCGACTAAATTTACGACTTTGGTGTAAAAATAACTTCATTTGACGAGTCTACAGTCCCTGCCTCGTAGTTTCTACCACTAATGATTACTTTATAGTTATGCAACTTCTACGTAGCTTTCGTGGTACATGGGAATGTGGTAGTTACCAGTGGGACGACTTTCGGGTTTTCAGAACTTGAAGGTGGTAAACTATAGTAGCAGCGACTAACTCGCATCACTGAAATGTGACTTCAAAGTTGCAATCACCTTCAAGTAGCTTTAATAGTTGCCGCGACATTCTGGGAACCTTCACTATTTCTTTAAAGTAGTGGAACTTGTAAGTAATATTCATAGGTGTTAATGACGTTACTGCTACCTACAGAACTGTGTACGGCTACTACAAAGTGCACATCACCTCTGAAATTTACCATGAAGTAAATTTCCCCATCTAGTTCCCAATGTTGACCATAGATAAAGTTAATGCAACAAACCTAACCTATATAATATGTTTGCCTAACCTAGACTAGAATTATATGCTGCTATATTATGCTATGCAACATTTTATGTTCAAAATAAGGCAACGAAATTTAATATTTCAACACAGTTTTATTACACCTACCTTTTCTCCTATGTTATCTATCACTGTAATAGTATATTATACCAACAAGGTTTATGTTTATTAAGTCGTTGATATATGGCTGCATACAAGTAAATTGCGACAGCTGATAGGTTTTTCAATGTAAAGTTAGGTAAATGATAAACAGCAAAAGCTAGGAACGCGTTCAGTCTAGACCTCAACGTACGGCTAACACGTACGTTCCGAATCAATATCGGGAAAAATGTAACCATGAAGTGGCAGTGGTAACTTTGAAGAGGTAATTTGTGGTAGTCACAACTTTGCTACGACTTTGAAGTGATGCTACAGTTCCATTCGCAGATTTGTGGTAAATATAACTTTAAAGTTACGTATTTGCAGTTTTCGTCACTATCGCCAAGTAGCAATTACTTTCAAGTAGCATTTCTTAGTGAAAACGACCTTAAAGTCACATATTCTGATGGCCAAAATTATCGACGCCATTGTTATAACACATGAACCATAATTTCACAATTGACTAATAAATTTAATTTATCGCCATTTCTTCACCAAATACAACAAATTAATACATAAAAAGTAATGTTAAGTTCCGAGGAACTATAAAAAATAGGTTTCGGTATCTAGTGTGTCATGTTCTCGCATGACATTACATGTTTTAAAAACAATATTTTCATTAAAAAATGCAAATTTTAAAGGCGCGTGGTTAGATTCGGACGTTTTATCATTATGTTTGTCAGTAAAATTGCATTCGTTTTAATTGTGACCCTTAGACCATTGGAAAATAGCACAAGTTTTGCTGTCTAATATTACCTTCTGTTATTCTATTAAATTTCTGAGTTAGGGAAATGAACAAGAACAAGAATCATATGTAACAATGAAACATAAATATAATAAAATCGGTTGCAAAACAAAGAAGGGCAACATCGATTTGAAAGAGTAGGGTGTAGTAAAGTTTTCTGAAAGTTGTGGCGTCTACGCTGCCACGTTGCCGCTCCGGAGCAACAACGTCATTGGAACGTAGCCAGACAAGTTCCAGGAACGTGGCTGGAACGTATTCTTAGCACAATTGTGAAATTTAAAAAAAGGTGGAAATGTTACAAATATATAGGAAAATATAATTGTTTAAGCAATTTGAAAAGCAATAAAATATTAACACTATCTAAAGGGGACTTGTGTGCGATTTTTATTTAACGTCATTTTAACGATTCTATCGCAAATTTACGAAAAAATGTCTTACTCATAAGAAATACATAGGAAACCTCATGCCCTCGAAGGCACGTGTTAATATCAATAAATTTTGCTCAAATCTGGAAGATTTTTTTTTTTTTGGATTCCGAATAAATCCTGGAGATGAGCAGTGATCGGAATTTGGGTTTAATTCCAGTGGCGCACATGAAATTTTACATCAAAATATTAAATGTAAGTTTGTACTCTCGTACAAAATTAAATGTAATACGAACCTACCCTATGAGTTTATGATGTATTTTGGCATAATAAAGGTTTGTACACATATTTCACACATAAATTGTTATAAATCCCGCACAACACTTTCAAGTTTCAAATTTTGTACTTTTACTGAGTGTTCATAGTTTCAAAGTATACAGTAAATATTTTTTTCTAAATTTCCATGTGAGAGACGATTTCTTTTGACAGTAAATATCCACTGTAAGGTTGAAAATTTTCTTTCGCATTCCACAGAAGTGAGATAAGTGTATCTAAAGATATTCATAGGCACCTGATCAAGGAAGGCATCTAGTTCTGTTACAATTTTTTTGCTAATGGAAAATACAACCGCCAAGTCTGGATTCCATTGTAAAACAGCAACCTACTTTTTTTATATAACCTCACCAGTTGCACCTGGAATTCGTTAGTTGTTTTTTGAACAGTATCTACTTTGTTAAGTGTTTCTTCCAAGGACAAATTTGGACATTGAAGGTTTTCTATAATTCTTGTCGTTATTTTAAAACGTTCGAATATAAATTTTAGATCATTTTTAATACTTGGAATATTCATTAAATTCTTTGCATGCTTAATCGCAGTAGCATCTTCATTTAAGGTGTCCACAGCTTTAGTGAGTTGAAGTTAATATGGTAGTAATCCATATTCCCCAACTTGTGATCATTGGTTTTGGAGGAAGCGGCAAATTGGGATATTTTTCTTGGAAATATTTTATCCTACTAGGAGCTTTTATAAAAAATTTCTTTATATTAGCAATAAGTTTGTCAACATTTCGGCTGTCCCAAGTAGAAACACAGTAATTGTAGTCGGGCTAAATATCGGGAAAATTGATTTTTAATGAATTATGTTAGCCTCACAACATTTGAAGAGATATTGCCTTATATTTTCACAGAAGTTTCGTAAATTACTTGATTTGTCATTCTCCATTATCAGAGTAAAAATATATTTAAAAATGTTTGATTAGCAGCATATACTTTGTTTTTAAGTAGCTTCGCAATCTGTACATACATACTTATTTATATGCAAAACAAAGTAACTGCATTTACTGTATTTGTAACTGGTAGATACTTAAAAAGTATACATTAGATATACAGTAAGTGTGTTTGGATGTAGGAAATTGACAATTGAGACACACGTAGGTATTTAAATAGAAATAAAGGTGTCTTAAATAACTGAATCGGATGCTGCCCATCATTGCACTTGACACAGTAAGTGGTGGTAATTATGGAAGGGATGATCTGACCACCATTTTCAAAACAAAGTAACTACTCAGACCATTCAAAAACACAGTAATGTCAAAGTACTTACTGTGTTTTCCAATCGTATTTAGCTAATATTGTGTTTTGTTCCGGTACAGCTACTCATTCAGTGTCACTTACTGTATTTTGTGCACATAATAACTCTTAAATGTTCATTATTTAATCAATTATAAGTGTTCCACAAGACGTGTTGGGACACAGTAAGTCCAATACTTTAGAAAACTCAATTTTTATAAATTTGTCAATTACTGTGTTTCTGCTTGGGACAGCCGAGTGGAACAATCTCGTACTTTTTTGAATACACAGCGTAATGCATGCGCGAAACAAATAACATGAAACACTTGATGGTAATTCTTTTTAATTCTTTTTCCAGTACTTCACATATACAACACTGAATCACTAGTAAAAACAACAACTTTCTTAAAATTTGTTCAGCCAAGTCTTGCCAAAGCCATTCTAAAGCTTTTAAAAATTGACTTGCCATAAACTGTTTCTAAAACCTTGGAAGCTCCATACTTGCCAGGGCCATCAAAATGTAATTTTGCAACTAATAAATTGGCAACATTATTTCCTAAAAGTCTGCAGTTTCGTCTATTGTAACCCAAAACCAGTGATTTTGAAGATCACTTCCAGTTTTTCTTCATATAGTACATAGTTCTCTGAGAATTTTTTTACGAAGCATTCTTTCACTTGGAACAAGTTGCCCCACGCAATATTTGTTTAGAAAATGTTTAAAATGAGCGTTATTTAGTACACTCCATGGAAGATTTAAACATATCAACAAAAGAGCCAAATCGAAATAAAACTTGTCCTTTGAAACTCTCTTTTTCTTTTTTGTATTACACTCGTGTGTGTAGCTATTTACATGTTTTAAAATAACACTTTTCTGTGTACACCTTATTGTGACATCACAAATATTACAAATTATTCTTTCACCATCAAAATGCAATTCTCTATAAGGCTTAACCCATTTTTCGATAGTACTTTTCCTCAGATTAAAACGCAGCATATTAACAATAAGTCGTTCTTTCAGTAAACAATTATAAACTAGGTCCTGTGCCATGTCCATTGAATTTAAAGGTGAGTTAGTCGTAAATAATGTTTGGCGTGTCGGCCACGTGTTGCAGGTGTGCATTGTTTATGCGCTTTATTTATTTTTCAGTGAACTAAACATCTGTGCTTATTTCAATAAATCCTTATAACGACGCACCTGAAAATTAAACCCTAATTCTGATCACGAGATGAGACAAAAAAAATGATAAACTTAATGTTTTTTAACCACACTAGTGTACCTAACTTATTCAGCAAAATAGTGTTGGTATTAATATGTTGTGTATATCGTCCAGGTTTAGAAACGAGGTACCTATATACTAGCGAATTTCAAAAGATTAATGTTTTTTTATTACTTTGTTTTTAGTCTATGATTAGTCGAAACACTCGCAATCTGAGAAGACGGAAGAACGTGAACTATGCGGAATAGTAACACTTATTATTGTTTTAATTGTTTATTAAATTATTTTATCATTAAATATAAACGAATATGATGGCTTAGAAGTAATACTTACTGGTAGCAAAAAGCATCTGCATACAAGTGTCTAATCGATATATGTGACTTAACGTAATTACATATTAAGTAGATTTTGTTACTTAACAGTGTTGTTTTTAGAACTAATTTCCCTTCATTTGGATCTCACTATTAAACTAGATTAGAAATTTGTGTTTTCGCTTTTATTAATTTTTTACTAGAAACAGTCATACGTGATTGGTAATTTGAAGTAAAAATGTAAATATGTACAGGTAGAGTATTGTACAGTTTTTTACATAATAAAAACATTCATGCATTGTTGTATATAAATTTAAAATATTGCTATACGCTGCTTTTCGAAAGTGTGCAACAATGGAATACATATCTTTAATTTCTCGAAGAGAGTGAAGTCCAAGTGCAAAACGATAGACTAATAAAAGAAAGACTCGAATGGGAAGACAAAAAAATGCTTTTGAATAGTAATAAATACACAAAATCGCCATTCCATAACATCTAGATCAAAGCTCTAAGAGAAAAGATTATTATTAAAAAAGGCCTATAAGATTCCACATAAAATGAATTTAAAAAAAAAATCTAATTTTAATATGTTCCAAAATATGCCCTTTGACATTATAGTTGTAACAATCTTCATTGGTTTCCCTAAGGACCTAATCTCTCAGCCCACTGTTCTTTCTAATTCTTTTTAATTAAAAATTTCCTGATCTACAAAATTGTCTGTACTTTTTCTCTATATATTATTCCATTTTAAAGTTACCGCAAGTACCACTTTTTAAATCCTTTTTGACAACATTACCTGTTCTCTTGTCATAGTTTTTGATTTTTTACTTAGTGACAATTTCTATGATTTACTTTGACTTGTTTTGAAAAATACATATTGCAGTCGTTTGACACATTGACCAAGCTTAATTCATTGTGTAGATGTGTTAGAAATCAATAAAGAAATTTTGTATTTGTTGCATACTTTTTAAAGGCACTCTGTATACATAAAACAGTGTTAGAACGTTTTTATCAACAACTAATATTTTTCCATATCACACAGCAAATTTTTATTAATTTCTACCTCCTAAGAAAAGATATTGTATTTTTTTGAGTGTAGCTTTAAAATACCTGCTATTTTCACTTACGTGCTGCACAGAAAGAGATATTAAAAACCACTCGTAACTCAAAATGTAATAATGTGTTTTTTATTTTTCTGCTTATAATATTAGCCGAAGTTTTGCAATCTTCAGTATTATTATTGTTATTTTAATAATTGTTTTTCGTTTGGGAAAACATCCATGCCTGATTTTACTTATGACTTGTTAAAAAAATTCTTTTTTGCCCCTCCAGATAAAAGTGAATCGACGGTATAAAATAGGTGTTTTGGGCGGTATAAAATAGGTGTTTTGGGCAGAAAAAAAAACGTGTTTAACGGAAAACATTTTTAAATATGCCACATGCGATATTTTTCATTAAAATTACTTGCTTAGTTCTAATGAATAAAAAATGGCATGTCACCGTGAAGGGGGTAAAATACTGTATTTAACGCTGTTTCCCGCCTGGTGTGTATATATTTTTTATCACCCCAAAGAGTAAATCTAGAAATCCAGCAGTTCTAAACAAAATTAGATAATATTATTATAAGTCTCTATTTTGCAAAAAAAATTTTCGAACCAATCTGTAGCTCCTAAAAATGGATACAATCTTTTTTTATCCGATTGATATTAAGCAAATTTTCTCGAGGGTCCTGATAATATGGACAGCCTGTATATGAAAATATTCCTGACTGTTTTCTGCTGTAACAAGTATTTTTTTCTGTTACATGGGGACCAAAATAACTAATTTATACCATCGATTTACTTTTGTCTGAAGTGGCAACAGACGCAGTTTTTTAACATTTTTCTCTTATCTCTCAGTTTGGTTCACGTCTGTCAAAATTGTGCACCATGTAGAAGAGAACCTCTATAGGTAATTTTAAAATGTTTTGTACCTAGAGACATACAAGTAACAAAAATTATTTAAACATTTGACTTATGTAAGGCGTATACAGTACGTACATGGGTCGATAGGTGTAGATGATAAATAATGCCGAATGTCATAATCATATTATGTGGGGGATTCACAGTTCTGCTTTTTCATGTATTTTATTATGTTTTAAATAAATAGGCTATGGCAATAAAGAAAAATACCCTGTTCCACCCACCTGTTATATAGTGTAAAAAATGGTCGATAGCCAGGTTTTCTCCATTTTCTCAGCACAATTCACTTCCTTTTCAAAACTCTTTGAGTAACTGTCCTAATTTTTTTGATAACTTAATGTTTAAATTTGTTTGTAAATTTTTTTGGTTTGTATAATCCCAAAAAAAAAAGGATCTGAAGTTATCAAAGGCCGAGAAGACTCCACCATTGAAGATGATCAAAATTCCCTCTTCCATTTGTAATTTGAAAAAATGTCTGATGAAAATTGTGGACCAAACGTTTGTTCATATGATATATTTGACCATTTATATGTCTATCTAATCATATCATTTTTGCACTTACACTGCCACGTTATTCCACTTTTTCCAAAAAAAAATGCACTTGCAGCACTCAAAAATAAATTCTGCAAAAAACGCATTTTCACAGAGACCGTCTTTTCACTTTGAATGCAAGCCAAGGCCATATACTAATTTACAGGTCTCAAAATCCAATTTAATTCTACACGATGATTCAAATTTTTACATTTTTAAGCAGTCAACTTTTTTTCTAATTAACACCCTGTATATTTTTATTTAAACTGTTTTGGCTTTCGATTACCTACTTGCTGATACCTGATAATGACTACTTTTTTCGATAGTTGACACTTGGAAAGAAAGAAAAAGTAACAAGAACAAGAACTATAATAACATCATCACAGTACATGTTCAATATGCGTCCCATTCACTCCAAAGCATCTATTCATTGTCTTTTTATATATTTATTTATTATAACTTCAACTAATCATTATTATTTATTTGTCATATGATTTAACAACAGCGTTTGTATATAAATGTATTTAATATATAGTGTATAGTATATAATGCATAACATAATAGATGTACGAATATGTATGTATAGATAACATAATATTGTAAGGCTTTAGCAATTCAATTATAGGTCTAAATCTAAGTATATTTCTAGTCTAAATCTTACCTAAGTATAACGGGATCTAGCGAATTTAAAATGTTTCTTATTCTGTTGATCATATCATTTGTAATAGTGGCTTTCTTCTATTAAACAATTTTTTTCACATTCCCATAAGAAAAACCTTATGGCATTAGATCTGGAGATCTAGGGGGCCACTGTCTTCCTCAACCAATTCAATTCAGAAAATTCATTATCTAAATGTGTTCTCACATTTCTCTTATAACACAATGAGTTCTTGTAAACCCTTGTGTAAAATATTTACGTACCTTTGCCCAGTAAGTACCATCTGTGTTGATGATCAATGATTCTGATAAAACGTGGATTTTCAGTTGCATGTTAATGAAAGTTGTGTCATCTGTGAGTAACGCAAGTAGGATTTTCTCTTACAAATCTCAGTTATAGAAAATCAGTCTCCCCTGAAAACCATTTTCATTAAATTCTTGGTGAAGTTGAATATGGAACAAATGAAATTAATATTTTATTGTTATTCTGGCTACAAGATACAAACTTACATCAGTTTAAATAATTATCTGCTTACCTGTCTTATTATAATTAACTAATCAGGGGAAATTCTGCATATTTTTTAGTAAACTTGAGTACTCTAACAGCCGTCGAAAAAAGTAGTCACTGTAAAGTATTAGCATGTAGGTAATAGATTGCAGAAATATTTTAAATAAGAGAATAATAATTGAGTTTAGACAGTTTAAAAATATAAAAATTTAAATCATGGTGGAGAACACCCCGTAGAATTGCGCTCAACTCTGAGAGATCTGAAAATTTGTACAAGGTTTTGGCTAGCATATAAAGTAAAACTGGTCAACGCGGTTGTAGTCGGCCAGCGCCAATCGTAGTCGCCTTGGATTTACAATATACTCTGATACATTGACTGCTATGCTCTTGTCCTGGTATGGACATCACAATTATGCAAGAATTTTGTATTTTTTGTAGTCTGTATATATTAAAAACTGTTACGTAAGGTCCATAGACGACATCCATGTAATTGGCAATGGATAGTACAGTCGTGCCAGATAACATCAATTTTATTGATATTGGTAGGCTATCCCGAAATTCATAAATACTTTTTAATTTGAAAAACTTGATCAGTGAGGTTTGCCCTTACTGATATATTTATCAAAGTTTAATTTACTGCCCATAATCAAGCCCAAATTTGGGACAGATTTTTTCCATTCGATTTCATTGTTGTTCAGCTTAATATTGAAATTGTTAGTGTCGAAACCAGACCAACTAAACATAATAGCTTGAGACTTTATAGGATTTGTCACCAATGAATTATCTGTGGCCCACTATATATATATAAAGCAAAGCTCTTAAAATACAAATACAACAATCATACAATAAACTTACAAACAATATACAATTAACATAAAATTTTAATTAAAGGTTTTTTTTATGTATTCTACACAAAGCCACTTAAAAATATGCTCATTTTTTACATTCTTTTAGCTCACCTGGTAAGTCATTAAACCAAATCAGTCCTCTTCCCAATGTAGTATTGGATTTTACATGTTTAATTTTCATATAAAAATCATTATTTACCATAGCCCTTGTTTTATGAGAGTGTAAATCAATTACATAGTTTAATTGGTTAGTTAAATAAGATGGGCATCATTCCATTTTTAATTACCAATTCCTTGTTCAATATTCATTAAATTCAACAAACTTAACATTGTATTGATTGGTGTATATTTCTCTCTCTCCAATGGCGCTACAGCCCAAATTGAGCCTTGGCCTCCTTTATCTTCCGCCTCCAACACTGTCGATCTTGTGCTGCTCTGCTCCAAGTTCTGACGCCTATCAAGTTTTGCGCATCTTCTGCCACTTCATCTTCCCATCTTTTCCGTGGTCTCCCTTTTGGTCTTCTGCCCTGCGTCCTACTATTGACAGCCCTTTTTGGTAGTCTGTTATCCGGCATTCTCGCTACGTGGCCAGCCCATCGTAGCCCCTGTAGCCTGACGAATTCTGACATAGGTGCCTCCTTGAAAAGTTAGTAGATTTCATGATTACATCTTGTATATTTGCTACAGTTTAAAATCGCCGTCATGCCTCTATTTTGAGCTTTTTAAAACATTTAAATTTGTTGTTTTTTAAGGAAAATAAATGAAGTACCACAATAATCAATGTGTGGGGAAATCATAGACTTATAAATAGTTAATTTAGAGAACATTGACACTTTATTAGATAATCGAAATAACAAACCAGTCTTTTTTGCCATTTTGTTTTTTACATAGTCACTGTGCATTGAAATTTTGCTCAGAATTGATAAACACACCTAAATATTTAAATTTGCTAACTTTCTCTATCAAGCAGTCATTTATTTTTATATTACGTTTTGTTTTATTTTCTTAAAGTTATTTTTTGTTGTTACAATCATGAATTTAGTTTTATCCAAGTTCAGCTTTAGTCCATTGTCACATATCCGTTTTTAAAATCATCATTTAATTTAATTTCAATATATTCTACTTTACCTTTCATATATAACATTGTATCATGTGCAAACATGTTGTATCATCCGCAAACATGATACACATGTTGTAAATCTTGATTTAAATGCAGGTTTGTCAAATTAAATGATTCTAATGTATCTGCCGAGAAATTAAGATAAATATGTAGGCATACATGTGTGCTGAACAATATTGAATTACTGAGCATATATCTGCTGTGTAGACTGAAAATAATAGCGGCCCAAGAATTGACCCTTGGGGGACGCCTGATTGGGTCGTTTACAATCAGATAATAATAATTCGCCTTATTTACATTTTTTTTTTCTGGATAAAATTGAATGACAAAGCCGCAGCATAAATACAAATGTACAAAAAATATATGATGATCCAATTAAAAAATACAAGTATTAGTTTGTCACCACTATGTGGAAGACCCTGTAAATTTAAAAATAACTACAATATGCCACTCTTGATTTTTATCTCACATATTTTTTCAATTTTGAAACAGTTGGAAGATACTGACTGTCCCCACACTATTGATTTGCTTTCTATATTTGTTATTTTTAGAAATGAATGAATACATTGTAAATAAAACTCAAAATAAAAAAATGGAGTTAAGAATATTTCATAATTAACATTTACACAATTAGAAGGGTACTTTGCTTGACTGGAAAAAGCATGTTTGTCTTATTGCCATAACCTCTTGATTAAAAATATACATATCCCAGATTAAGAACTGAATTCCAAACATAATTCAGTTTGTTTACCATTTATGTCCATCTTTCTTACGATGTATGAACATTGTAAACATCAATGTTGCCTATATTTGCATTTTGAATTTTATTAATAGAAAAATGTATAGTCCTATGTTAAACTAAGAGACGATATTCAAGTTCATAAAACCCCACCTCCCCGGACAAAGACCATGGAAGAAGGTGGTAAAAATGGACATTTTTAGAGGAGTTCAACAGGCAACAACAGGGGTCGCAGGTCTCACGTTGCTAGCTGTCGGACCCCGTCTAAAAGTGCTCATTTTTACCATCTTCCATGGTCTTTCTCCAAGAAAGTGAAGTTTGATGACTTGAATATCACACTGTTCTTGGTCTAAATTGAAAACCAATCCTTAACTGTTATGGTCATCAGAACAGACTTGTATATGGTACATAGTTTTGGCACACCCGTGACATAGATTCTTCTCTTTTTTAATAAATCATGGATTGATGAATTGAAAAATGGAGCATGCAAGTTTTTAAAAAAGCACAATTATATTACATTGCCTAGTTTGTTTACCGAAAGGTAAAGTGGTCAAAAATATTTCACGATAAAATGAATAGAAATCGTATGACCACATTGAGAAAATGGCTGTTTCAAATTTTTCTTCCATAGATTTCTGTGTTTTAACTCTAACTCTATCCAGTGTTATTATAATTTTTGCTGTAAGGTATATCCAACCGATTTTATTTATTTTTAATTTAAGAGATTTATTATTATATAATGACACCTTTTCTGTATGTGTTGTACACGATTTATGGAATATATATATATGTATTTTCGTATCTTAAATAACTATTTGTAAAGTTCCTTCAATGCAGACTGAATGTCAAAACTAAACTAATAATTTTTAGAAAAACTGCATTAAAGGTGTCTAGTATTTTATGATGTGATAATTTTATATATTAGACAGGCAATTTTATTTGTAATTACTTACTGATTTTAAACTATTTCTTAAAACGTACACATCAATATTTATATAACCATAACATTACAACAATTTAGTCTCATAGTTAAGGTTACGGTTAGTTAATCTTACTCATATAATTTTTATCTTGCATCACGTTTTTTACATTCCATGCAGTATTCTTTGTTTCTGAAAGATATCCTGTCAATTATAATGTTCGACTTTTATTTACCTTTACCCAATAACCAATGCTCATCTCCTCTCAATGTCCATTTCAGTCGAGTGCAATTAGATAGAGAAAATTAAAATCCCAGTTGTACTGAATGAACTTAACAAACTTAACATTGTATAGAAACTAAAAAAACTGTTAACTATATCAACTGTTCTATGTAAATAGTAAGTATCTATGGATATTAAATATAACAAACATTCTTAGAGCTGTGTATTTATCATACACAGCAAAAAAGATTTTTCAAAAAAGCCTTGAAACGTCGGCGAAATATTTAATTTCAAGTTTTTATACTTATTTGTGTTGTTTAATTAAAAAAAGCAATCTTTAACCGATCCTTTGACATAAAAGTCACAGGCGCAGAAGTTATTTACCAGTAACATACTGGTTAATTGTGATATTTTGTAGATTCCCCGAGCACCGCTTAAAAAGAAAACATACATGTGGCAGGAAGTCCCAAAGAATTGAAGAAGGAAAAAAAATTAAGATAATGCCACAAATAACATTTAGACAATATGAATACACTTATAGAACAAATATATTTTCAGAAGAATTGTTATATATCAATTTTATTGTAATTAGACAGGGGCGTATTATGAATCCACTTGTAGAATCAATATAGGTATTTTCAGAAGAATTGTTCCATATCTATTTTATTGTAATTAGACAGAGGCAGATTGCAAAAAGCAAAGGTAATTTCCATTAATATTTTGTTCCGAATAATTTTGCCCTGTATTGCCCTTTAATCAACAACGAGAAGTTCCCGTCAAAAAACAATGGTCAGTATGAAATAAATAAAATGCAAGTAGTAATTAAAAAATATATTCCTCTATACTTTCATATATGTTACTATTTTAAAAGCTTTTATTTAGCTTCACTTGTAACAATATAAACAAATCTTGAAATCAAAATTTCGACTAGTTTTAATTGAGCTAGAACTTTGATATATTGCACACATGTAGAATGCGATAAACTGTGTGACGCCATTCTAAATCCAACATGGCGGACGCCCCAAGATGGCGGATTACCTCTTTCTTGAGAACTCCCTGGATATGGCTATCAAATGAAAGGGTTTGACGAGTAGAATACGATATGTGCAACACACATCTGCACAATCTGGTTGGTACAAAATGTGCAAAGCTAAAGACTAAAAAATTAAATTATAAAAAAGCTTTTATTTACAAAAATTTACTAAAGGAAGGAAAATTGAAAATGTACTTAAAAGAAATTATTATTTTTTTTAATTCATACACCTGGAAATCCTGGACTTTGGGGGCGGTCCTGTAAAAGACCACCGTAAATGAGAAAACAATATGGTGCATAAACACCTACACATGTTTTATAAAAATGGTATAGAACATATAGTCTTTAAAGACAATTTTTAGCTTAATTATTTTATAAATGTTTTATTAGAGCGATGTGTGCTTCGTTTATATAACAATTGTTTAGCAGCTACAGATAAATACAATATGCTCCCAGCTCCCAATAATATTGTGTTAAGAAGAGGCATAATAAAATTGTTTTATTAATGCTTAGCTGAACTTTTAAGGAATAGTTTTATAGATGTTTGCAAATTGACCAAAAAGTGCCGGAGGTCATCTATAAATCTGTTATAAATCAATTTTGCTTCGTGAGCTAAACCATCCTATAATAATTGCTGTATAAACGTTTACAAAACAGCGAGAAACAAATTCTACTAAATGTTTTATAATTTAGCTGTAAGAACAATCTTAGCATTTATTTATATGACGATTTAGTTGTGAAGACTAAATAATCACTTCGGCAGATTTAATAAAACAAAATAATTTTTGCAGAGCAGTAATGCAACAGTAATAAAATAAAATTGTACTATCATCTTAAATTTATAGAGCAACTTTGTTAGTTGGGAAGGCTACGTCTATTGTCTAGCCCAAGGAGCATTGAAAGACACATTTCAGGCAATGTGCCGACACTGTGTAGGACATATGCCCAAAGTGGTGATGAAAATGTGTATAGTCATCTTCATAATTTTAAGGAATATAAAAAAATGCGGTAACTACAAAGCGGGCAGGCAGCATCTTTACCTATCCAATGATACCATGCCGTGTGGACTCCTTAGATGGGAATTTTTTATGTGCCTTAGAAATACAAATGCAACTATACTATCTTGATTCCAAAATGTGCTCCAAACTTTCCAAAATTTGTCTTGTATGAGTCGCATGTTTACTAAATGTTACTGTAATGAAGTTAATATTTAACTAATATGTTTCTTATTGTTTCCAAGATGTTACTTGAATGTGCCTTACTATGTGTAGTTACAAAATTGACACAAATAAATCTAAATTATGCCTACAACCACTTTATGCTGTCCAAATTATTTAAAAACGGACTTAAAGTTGACAATGCATTACTCTCTAAAGATTAGGACAAACAAACACAGTTGGTGTGAAGTGATTTTATAAAAATTACGTTACACAGAAGTAATCAGTTTTCACATGTGAATAAATACAGTATATATGACCCAAAAAAATAAAACAACCCCATTTTCTCTGTCAAATGTGATGAGATACTCATGAAAAATAAAAGCCATTAAAAAATTGTGAAATTTATTTTGAATAGTTGATGGTAATTAATAAATAATATAATTATAATTTTTGGAAATAAAATTATTTCTAATATATTTTGTACGTTACAAGACATCAAAATACGTGTTTTTATAACATTTTTGTGTAAAAATATGTAAATTGATAATTTTTAAAATAACTGTTTTTCTTTAAGCTCAGTTTTTCAATATGGATGCCTATTTCTCTAAAGAAGATATGGCTGATTTGTATAATGTGTCTAAATGGAACCACAAATCCTCATTTGGAACGAATTTCACCCATAATTTACCTGTACGGACACACAGCTACAAATTAGATAATAATCACACTCAAATTTCGACTATTTCATTAAATGTGTACTAAAATGTGTCTGTTGATATATACTCGCATATTTGACACAATTTGAACTCCTGTGTTCACTACTGGTACAAATTGTGCCCAAAATGTTACCTATACGAAAAAGGTTACATTTTAGACCCAATTTGGAGTTTCCAGCATCGCTTTCATTGGTGTATTGTGGCTGCAAATTGGCATTCCCCACTTCACAACTACCACTATCAGTACTGAGGCTGCCCAGGTCAGAGTAAATAGCAGATTTCTTGTTATTTGATGGTACTTCTGTTGATAACAAAGGCAAAAATGGCCTTTGCTTCACCTCTTTCATATAAGTTAACAACTTCACTTGATTTTCTTGTACATGTTTTTTTACATTCATATAGTATGGTGTATTATACACTTTTGATTGCTTCTTGACTACTTTTGGCATTTTTACAAAATAACCAGAGTATGCTGTTGTCAAAAATGACCTAACCGCTGGTAGTGCACACACACAATTTATGCACAAAATGGAAAAAAACGTGTCAAAATTCAACCTTATGGAAACGTGCGTTGGTGTAGATGCATTTAAGGCATGAAAAGAAACATGTGTTCCTAAAATATAAACATGTGGACACTAAGTGTCCTCCTGGCTAAATTTCAGCAACATGATGAATACACGATTTTTAGACACATTTTAAATACATTTTGCCCAAAGAGTGTCGGCACGATGTATCCAAATTGTGTCTAATGTCCCCAAATAGGCTCAAGATAGAAACATTTTGGGCACAAAAAACCAAAATATTTCAATTTGAACACAGTGCCTATTTTGACACAATATTTCGTTAATGTGTCGACACATGACCCAAAAAATATTACCATTTGGACACAATTTCCTTCCTGATTCAAATTTTAAGCTTTATGCCGACATAGTGCAGACACACAATATATTGTGCCCAGGTTCAGACACATTTTGCTCCTTGGGAGTGACCTACCTCCCGTTCTATTTTCTAGCGGCAAAGTTATGTAATCTTAGGCGGGAGTTGTATAGATGGTATATAATCCTTCCGAAGGGGCGTAAAGCAGTGACTGTCTTGTTTATTAAATGTTATGCCATGATACTCGTTTCCTGGCATCGGTAATTGATCTCAGTAGTGGAAATAGATCGACGTTAAATAAACAACTTTCAAAAAAGCTGATACTTTAAGTAAACAATATTTCATTCGTCACTATCCGAGTTTTCAGAACTTGAATCAGTATTTACAGTAATAATAATTGGATTGATAGGTGGTAATATAGAATATTCATTTTCTTTTTTTATCACATGAGATACACACTTCCTCCATATATCGCTCTTGTCTATTTCGTCTACTATTATCCCTATATTCTTTAAGACAGGCTCACTTAATTATGGGGATTGATTATATTGACGTAGTCTTGTTTTTACATCAGCCCACACCATTTCAATGGGGTTGAAATGCAATAACATGGAGGCTGATGTAAAATAGTATGATCATGTGCTTCAAAAATTTTTTTCAATGGCATATTCCTTTTTAAAATTTTGCTTTAAAATCAGTTCTGATAACGTCTTTTTTGTGTTTTTTTTCTGGTATTTCCAAGCCTTTGCCTTTCATAAATTAAGTGATATCGCCTTTTCTTGTTTTGTGTGTTGCCGCGAATGGTATGATGCATTGTCCATAACAATTACATAATTTGGTGGGATATTTGGTAACAGCTGTTCTTTGCCCACTTGTCAAATAATTCAGCTGTTATATCCTCGTGGTAGTCGGTTGAGGATTGCTTGATATTTTTAGCAGACAACTAAAACCGTTTTTACTTCCAGCATGTAGAGTTATATCTTTTTTCCCTAGAACATGGAGTACTTAAATTACACACTTTTTGGTGGTATCTATACCCAACCGTATTGAACTACATCATGGGTGTCAAACCATGTTTTGTCAAGGTAAATTATGTCTCTATTTGCATCTCGGTATTCTTTTATTTTACGCAGGGTACTCATGTCGATGGTCAACGATGCGTGCTGATTCCATAACTACCATTCGTTTATCCAATTTTCTGTACTAAAACCGCAATCGAGCAATATGTTTTGCAAAGTATGTGATGATTTATAGTTATAATCTGGATAGTCACGTAACTTATCCCTAATCATTTTTAATGTGGGCACCTTCTGTTTATTGTAAAAGTCATACACAAATCGACGAATGACATCTTTGGACACGTTATCAAGTTTTTTAAGTTTTTGTCCAACTCCTTTCCGTTTAATAGAATGATCAACTACATATCCGGCTCTAATAACCCTATAAATTGTAGTACGGCCAAATTTGGTTAATTCACAAATCCTCTCCACAATTTGATTATATGAAGAATCAATATTTTCGCCTTTTAAACATGAGTAAATATTCAAAATAACCCTTTAAGTTTGAACGTGTAAGTCTTTATTTTCAAATTCCGCTTGTATAGGCTCTGTATCAAAATCGTCCGTTTCGTTGTCAGTACTATCGAAAGGCCTCTAAAATGCCATTTTAAACAATTTTAATTGCAAAAAATCACTCAACACAGTAATAAAGCTAATAATTTGTTCTAATATTCACTAGAATTAAGTAATTTATAAAGCTGCCTGGCTGTACTGCACTGCCTCGTGCAGATCATATGATACAAATAGTTCATACGTATTTTTTGTTTTATATATTATGGCATGCAAAAACTCTGAACAAGGTTGGTGTTGACAAATCAAATTTGCTAAGCATCTAATTCCACCTATATTTGTACGTGACAGGCGGATGAAGTCCATGTCGACTGTAGACGAGGAGTGGTGAATATAAATCTGTAAAATTCTGTGCTCTCTCATTCAATGTAAAGCGATATATTGACAATACCCCGTAAGATCCCCTAGTTCCGTGCTGTTCCAATTGAGTTCGTAAATACTATAACTATTGAGCCCTCGCCTTAACCGTGAAAGTATCAAAAACAGAGGGGCAAAATAAATTAAAAAAATTAT
This sequence comes from Stenurella melanura, assembly GCA_963583905.1. Classification (NCBI taxonomy): domain Eukaryota; kingdom Metazoa; phylum Arthropoda; class Insecta; order Coleoptera; family Cerambycidae; genus Stenurella; species Stenurella melanura. Next base: position 85,775,482 of record OY757318.1, read on the forward strand.
GATTTCATTATATGTCCATAGTAAATCACTCTTTGAAATTTGAATAACTTATATTAAGCAATTTTCAAGATTTGCTAAGTTATATTTTAAGGAGATTTTGACAAACCAACTTAAAATCTGTTACATCTACATCCCATGTCAATAACATTTTAGATGTCGATAAAACGGAGCTCTTTGTGCTATTAATTTTTTAAATTTGACAATTTCGGACCTACTGTTGAAAATTTGTCCTCATGCTTATTCAGCTATTTTTTAAGGTATTTGAAAATGTTCTGATAGATAATATTAATGCAAGAGAGAGATCAACTACAGATACCGAGACATTCAGAGGTGCACTGAAGTCGTTCTGAGCTAATTTTATTTATACTGACACTAGGATAAACATTTTTTCTTATTTATCAAATTCTTTGGAACTTCCTGCCACATGTATTTTACCGGTAAATAACCGCCACGCCTGTGACTTTTACGTCAAAGGATCAGTTAGAGGTTGCTTTTTTTAAATGAATAACACAAATAAGTATAAAAACTTAAAATTCAATATTTCGCTGACATTTCGGAAATCCAATCTGTTTCCTTTTTCAAGGCTTTTTTGAAAAATCCTTTTTGCTATGTATGATAAATACACAGCTCTAAGAATGTTTGTTATATTCAATATCCATAAATACTTACTATTTACATAGAACTGTTGATATAACAGTTTTTTAAAATTTTGTACAATGTTAAGTTTGTGAAGTTCTTCTTTTAACATTGGCAGCCAGGTTGTACATCTAGGGAACAATTCAACACGCATCTATCCTTATTCAATAATATCGCTGATTCTTTAATTTTTCTTTTTTTGCTATCTGCCTCTTTTGTTAAAATTATTGCCGAGTTCCAGTTTATTATATGTCCGTTCTCTGAATTTCATTTTTTTTATATATAATTTTGGTGTTCGTCCAATCTTACACTAAACGTATGGATGACTCACCCACGTAATATTTGTTGCACTCGCACAGAATACTATAAATGCAGTTTTTTTAATTCTGCTTGTGGTTCTTCGGTTTCGTCTTTGTCAGAATAGATCTTAAAGTGTTGTTTGTTTGAAATACCGTCCTAATATCAAATCTATCACCGATACGGTAGAATTTTTCGGATAATCCGCATACATAAGGAATTGACGCTGTGTAACGTTTTTCAGGTTTTTGTCGTACCTGATTGTTATTTTCAATATTTATGAAGGTTTTATCGACAAAACCTTCAGGGTATTGGTTATTATAAGAACTTCTTTTATAAACCGCTTCTCATTGTTTACTATTTCATCCTTAGAGGAAATGATTTTGGCCCTATCATACAAACATTTTATAACAAACACCCCTCTTAAAGTGCATCGACTGATTTAAGTTGAAATTTAAATATCTGTTGGTATGTGTTGGTTATCTATAAACACTTGTTTCAATTGTACCATTTACTCTTTTTATTAAAACATCTAAAAATGATAATTCATTTTTAGTTTCCTTTTCTAAAGTGAATTTAATAGAAGGTTCTTTATTATTTTAACGTTCTAAAAGACTATGTATTAACTCAATACCATGAGGCCACATTGCAAAGATATCATCTGCGTATCTCCACCAGATAACCGGTTTGTATGCACAATTTTGAACATGCGTCTAGTCTCAAAATCCTCCATAAATATATATAGAAAAGGAAACTAGAAATGAATAACCATTTTTAGATATTTTAATTTACCCTTTCTCGACGGGAGCCGCAAAAACGCGCAAATTTCTGATTGACATATCTGCGGGAGACGCATATTTTCGAACGCCGTGAATAGTACTTAAAATCAGGAGGCGCACGATTGCGGTCTGATATGTGTTTAAAGCATTTTAACGAGTTGTAGCTTGTTAGTTGCAAAGAAGCTGTGGTCCGAAAAACAGTTGTACACCCGCAGTTTATTCCTGAGTGTTTCAGACAATATATTGTGTGTAAACAGCTGCAAATTTGCCTTAAAATAAATTACATTTTTTATAAAATGAGCAGGAAAAATAAAAACTTAACAGATAACGAGTTTGAAAGAATCTGGGAAGGATCAGATAATGACCAAGATAGCAACTATATTCCAAAAATACACTTTTTTGATAGCAAAAATTCAGGTTGTTGAAATACTGAGAATGATATTGGAATATTGCAATGTTTTGAACTGTTCTTTTCAGAAAGTATTGTGACAAAAACTACAGAACAAACAAATTTATTCTATAAGCAAAATGCACCAGAACGCATGACGCATGATAAAAAATGGACTGATGTGACTAACAATGAAATGTACTGTTTTATAGCTCTCTCACAGATAAAGAAGCTAAAGATAGTAGACTACTGGTTAAAAGATGCTTTGCCATCAACACCTATTTTTTCACAAATCTTATCTTATATTTTAGTTTATTTCAACTTGCGCATATAAACGCGATACCTTTGAAGTCGGAAAGCGCACTAATGCGCGAAAACAATAAACGGTAGACGCACGATTGCACGAGCGTAAAAAATCCCCGTTTGTGGGGCCAGTGGCCTAAAAAAACGCCCGATGTGAAAGGGTTAAAAGAGTAAATGGTACAATTGAAACAAGTGTTTATAGAAAACCAACAGATATTTAAATTTCAACTCAAATCAGTCGATGCATGTTAAAAGGAGTGTTATAAAATGTTTGTATGATAGGGCCAAAATCATTTCTTCTAATGATGAAATACTAAACAATGAGAAGCGGTTTATAAAGGAACCAATACCCTGAGGGTTTTATCAATAAAACCTTTATAAATATTGAAAATAACAATCAGGTACGACGTACGACAAAAATCTGAAAAACGTTACACAGCGTTAATTCCTTATGTATGCAGATTATCCGAAAAGTTGCGCCGTATTGGTGATAGATTTGATATTAGGACAGGGTTTCAAACAAACAACACTTTAAGAACTATTCTGACAAAGACGAAACCTAAGAACCATGAGTAAAATTCAAAAAACTGCATTTATAGTATTTCATGTGAATGCAACAAACATTACGTGGATGAATCATCCAGACCGTTTAGTGTAAGATTGGGCGAACACCAAAATTATATTGAAAAAAAAATGAAATTCAGAGGTCCAAGATCTGCAAACACGCTTGGGAGAATGGACATAGAATAAACTGGGACTCGGCAAAAATTTTAACAAAAGAGGCAGATAGCAAAAAAAGAAGAATTTAAGAATCAATGATAATATTATTGAATGGTTGTCAATGTTAAAAGAAGAACTTCACAAACTTAACATTGTATAAAAATGTAAAAAACTGTTACTTATATAAACAGTTCTATGGAAATAGTAAGTATCTATGGATATTGAATATAACAAACATTCTTAGAGCTGTGTATTTATCATACACAGCAAAAAAGATTTTTCAAAAAAGCCTAGAAAAAGGAAACATTAGAATTCCGAAACGTCGGAGAAATATTTAATTTCAAGTTTTTATACTTATTTGTGTTATTTATTTAAAAAACCAACCTCTAACTGATCCTTTGACGTAAAAGTCACAGGCGTAGAGGTTACTTACTAGTAACATACTGGTTAATTGTGATATTTTGTAGATTCCCTGAGAATCGCTTAAAAGGAACAAATACATGTGGCAGGAAGTCCCAAAGAATTAGAAAAAAAATTAAGATAATTCCACATATAACATTTAGACAATAACTAGAATAAACAGTAAACGTAAAAAATGCTGACTAAAACTACATTCTTAGTACTTGTAATACTCTCAAAATGCCTAAATTAGGGAATGTACACCATACAATTTATATTGATACACAATTTCATCATACCAAAGGGTACCTCTGGATAAGATAGGTGAAATGTCCCTTGGCACGGATTTTGGAATAAACTTGGATTGTTTCTCGGATCTAAAAAATAAAGTTACAGGGTCTGTATAAATTGCCCCCATGCCCAAGAGAGGGCCTATTTTAGTTTTTATTTTCTGTACAAAAATATAAATGATTTAAAATTCTGAAAAAAATTCATGCATATAGTAATTCCAAAGATCTTTAGCCTCAATTTTTTAAGGGGCTCTTGGGCACCACTAAGATATTTAAAAATATTTTGAAAACTTTTAAGGTAGTCAGAGCCAAAATTCAAATTTTTCAATTTTTTAAACGAAAACTCACGTTAATTAGATAGGGGTAGCTTTGAATTGAGAAATGAATCGCCTCCTGAGGCCAATAGTTACTCCATTGGGTTGGTGCCCTGGGGCCCAAAGACCACTTTCTTTCGTAAAAAGTTTCCCTCTTGAGGTCAAAAGTCATCCGGCATGAGTGAATAGTCTCCTAGAGAGCAAGAAGGCATGCGCTGAGTTCAGAAGTCATCCAAAGAACTCCTCCCTCCGAGGTAAGTATTGATTATGATATACACAAAATTAAAAGTAAGAAACAATTTTTGCCAAAATTAAATTTTATTCTAAAAAATATTATATAATACATATCTAAATATTCAGATATATTTAATCCTCCTCGCTGTCCTCTTCAATCACAGGACACAGATTCTTCAAATCGAAGAAACTCGTAAGTGTATTCGCTAGGTAGATTATGTTTGATAGATATCTGCTATAGTATAATTAGTAGATAATTGCTGCTATGTGGGAGTAACATCCTGTAGTGCGTAGGCCATTTGCAGAGTTGCAGCAGTATTCAGTAATTGCAGCAACCTCCTTCGAGTCCCTGTATATAACCTGTATCGCGTCTATATGGAAATCTTTACTCGATAAAGACAGCCTATATTCTTTAGGTACAGCGACGATACGGATTTGAATACATACTGGGTATAGACAGAATAAAGTTGGCATTTATCGATTCGATATCGCCACGATACATTTTGGATTTAGATTGAATAAAGTTTAATTTATCGAATTGCTATCACAATGCGTAGATTATTAGTTATGTATACATCAATATACCTTTAGTGTATTTAAGCACATGTTGCAAATAAAATAATAATTAAATAAAAAAATATTTGTTCTGTATGTGTTTTTTCTGGAATTTATGACACATATTACTTTACAATTTTCACTGTACTGATAAACTTATAGAAACCTTCAGATATCCTATACTTACCTTGTTGAATGCATAGTGGGATCCTGGTAGGACACGAAAAGACTTTAACTCTACGCTCGACAGAAAGCCTACTTAGATTGTGTAACCCATTGCAAAACATACAAGAATTATTTGTGGTCTGCTTTAAAACATTTAATTGCAAACAATCAGGATCATGTGCTAATTCATCAATCTCGGCATTGACAGTTTGATTGCAGTTAAGACATATAGGACAGTTAGCTTCAATATCTCGAGGTGGTAAGTTAACATCTTCACGACTACAAATTGCAATTTGATGCTTGAGCTCATTTCCAGAAATGCTAACCATTGCTCGTGGCTGCAAACTAATGTTACATATATAACAGTTTACTCTTTGCCTAAACATGTCTGGATTTTTAACAACCAAAAGTCAGACGCTTGTTATAGAATTTCTTCTATTGTTAACTAATACAATACCAAAGTTGTAACAAATAAACACACAAGCCGTTATTAAAATGTTTACAAATCTCAAAACATTCAATTTTAGAGAAGCTATAGGCCTACTATTACTTTTTAATTAGATCTAAAATTCAAATAACGTAGAATTTTCGTTTAGACAAATGTAAGATAACCACTGGATAAAAGCAAGTGTGTGCTTTTGCAAATGAATTTTTACTTGTGAATAATAATGATAACCAGTAATACTACGTTCCTAAATGTTTAATTATATTTAAGGAATATTATCATGTTCTTTAATTTTTATTTTTTATTGTTGTAAAATCATATATGCAGTTTTAAAAAGATAGTAATTAAACAGGAATGGTATATAAAAAAAATTCTGGTGATACCAGTGATCGAACCCGGGGCGTTTCACATGCAAAACGAACGCTCTGCCACTGAGCCATATCCCCACTATGATGCAGTTTAAACAAATCTCATAGTGAATACACACCATCATCCATACTATCTTTTTACAGTGTAGCTCAAAAACTGTCCATTTTCAGAGGTCGGCCATTGAGGCTCTTGTTCACAACGACAAGAAGTACAACATATTCGAATTTCAGCTTATTTGACCGAAACCACTTTTACCTAAGAAATGTGCGTGGTCCTTTGCAAACTTGAAATGTATGATCTGATATGTGTGTATCCATAACATAAACCGAGTTAGCAGATATATTTGAAAAATTTACATCGATACTTTTTGTAATTCGTGTAGGTTTATTAATGTGGTTTTTTATGCTGAATTCAATGAACATATCTAATACTTTCTTTGATTCATTAGTTTCTACTAAGAAGTTAACATTTATATCGCCACATATAATGTAATAACAATTTGTTTCATAGATCTCACGCATTAGAGCATACATTTCATTCAAAAACAAATCCAGGTTACTTTTGGGGGTCCTGTATATGGTAATTACAAATAATGACCTACTTTTTGACATATTCAGCTTTGCTAAAGTTAATTCAAAATCTTTTTCTACATACATCTATTATACTGATATGGTTTTAGATGTACATGGTCTTTGGCAAAAATACAGACTCCTCCATGTGTATATTCCTTACGACTGAAGTTGTTGATCACCGTATAGCCATTTAAATGTAGCTTTTTCTGTCATTACGACTATCAGTTGAAGGGTATACATAAACATTTTCTAACTGAGCAATACCACATAGAGTAGAGAGTAGTTTATTTTGTGTGACAATGTTGTTTATATTCGACAGGTACAAAGAATAATATGCTGTCACATACACACTATATGTCACATTTATACATAAACATATATTAAGCTAGAGACGTTTATTGTTCAAGAATCATTTGGATTTTTTAATCAGTAGGTATATTTTTATTCAGTAACTTATTTTGTAATTATTGCAACCAAGCACTATCCTTTTTGTCATTAGAGTCAAAAATATCCATTGAATATTTTATTATACGTTTTAAATGTTTAACGGATTTGCTGTCTATGTTTCTGAATTTTCATTACTTGTGAACGATCCTCGTAACACAAGACTACAATGTATTTTAACAGGATTATTTATTTATATTTCTTTCTTAATCTGAGTATGTTTGTAGATGAACGTGATATCGGGATTATTTATTTATATTTCTTTCTTAATCTGAGTATATTTGTAGATGAATGTAGTATCGCGTGTCTGAGGGACACGACAGAAATTTATAAGACACAGGCACCAGCCGTGCCTTCCAGTGATATCTAGCTATATCCACTCTCAAGGGGGATTCTAGTAACTCTCCCCAAGATGAAAACAAAGAAAATTATACTTACTGTGATTGCTACAGTCTGCTTCTCTCCGTCGTACTCTGATGTCTATTTGTGGACGTCTGATTAGATCTTATAAACTAGCACTTGAGAAACACTTCTTAGACTTTAAAGACCGTCGATAGATTCTGTGAGTATTCGACCCGCTACACAAACTTGACGGGATCAAAGTTGACTCGTGGTAAATAGTTATCCGATTCACGCCACAGAATCACACGCAGGTTGTTAATCTTAGATCTAGTGGATCAATAAAGAATTTAATTCAAAATATATTTTCATTTATTGAAATATAACTCAACAAATACAAAAAATAGAAATATTCAAGTCTAACGTACCTAATTGTATATAAGACAACTTGTCAGAGAGCACCACCCTTGGCAAGGCGTTACGTCCCGAAGGATCGTACCTCATACGAATGAAGTTACAGTCTTGACACTGTTAGATATGTCCAAGGCCTTTGATAGTGTCAATTTTCAGCTTCTCCTTAAAAACTAAAAATATACGAGGTCAATGATGTCCTACTTCGGTGGTTTAGAAATTATCTCTATCAATGGTATCAAATAACAAAACTAAGTGATGTTAATCTATCGCAAAGTCTGGAATTGCATGCTGGTGTACCACAAGTGAATTATTATTTGTTTGCTTATAATTGTATTGAAACATATTCTTTGCAGGATTTTGCAGAAAAAAATAACTATCTATGAGAAATAAAAGAAAAACTATGTGTAAAAATATTAAAATCTTTGCATTCTTTCGATAACCTGAATTCTGGTTATGCTAGCAAATTAAAATCCTAAAATCAATTTGTCTAATTTCTTATTTGAAAATTCTCATTCTAACACCATTACTTAATTAATAACCAGTCGCCTGAATGCGGTCCTGTAAGATATGTCATCTATGCATATGTATTATCTCATGGTCGAGTTCTACACCGCGTGTTGTGGGCTGCCTTATTCACAGAGTTCACTCAGTGTTTAACATGGATTTTTCTAACGACTGAGAATCTGGTTTCAACAGGATGGCGCTCCACCCCATAATATAATAATAATAATAATAATTTTGTTTTCATGGACTTTACAAAGTATAGAAATATAGTCAAAAAGAACAGAGGGAGAGTTAAAAAAGATCTTAAAAATATAATAATAACAATAATATCTATCTGTCAATTTTAAATCATTAAAAAAAATTACATATTAAAATATAAAGACACAGACAATTAAAAATACAAATACAAATAAAAGACATATATAATTAAGAAACATCATGTAAACTGAAGTCATTGCAGCCCATATACTCACTGACTGAATAAAAACTTTTATGAGTGAGGATGGATCGTACTATATACATGTTTAAAACAGTTAATATTGTTTATTTTTTTTACTTCGAGTGGAAGTTTATTATATAACTTAATGGACATAATGTTCGGTCCCTTGGCTACAGTAGTTAGTCTATGCTGTGGAACAGTGATGTTAAAATTTTCCCTTAAATAATGAGTTGAATGTCCATCTCTTGGTATATACACGTTGATCCTCTGTATCATATAATAAATAATTCTTTAAGATTCGGAGTATTTCCTGATAAAATAAAAGTGGCAGTAATTAAACCACTGCATAAGAAAGGTAGTACGTCATTATTTGAAAACTATAGACCTATCAGTTTTCTACCATCTTTTTCAAAAATATTCAAGTCGTTAATGTGTCAACGACTTATGGAATTTTTTCTCAATAATAATATAATAAACGATACACAGCATGCCTACCTTAAAGGGCAATCAACGCAAACAGCGATATTTCAGTTTACCCAGAAAATACTTGAAGCACTAGAGGAGAAAAATGTAGCATTAGGCTTATTCTTAAATCTCTCAAAAGCATATGACTGTTTAAATCATGAGGTATTATTACAAAAGCTTGAAAAATATGGTGTATGGGGAATTGCTTTGCAGTGGTTCAGCTCATACCTTGCAAACCGCAAACAAAGAGTTGCTATTAATGCTCAAGGGGAGGAAATAAAATCTGACATAATGTCCATTAAGCTACGCATACCGCAAGGAAGTATAATGGGACCGATTCTTTTTATTATTTTTATAAACAGCTTAGCCAAAAGTATAAATTCTATAAATTGCTGTATGACAAACTATGCAGATGATACAAATTTTCTAATATTTGCTCAAACACTGCCATGTATAATATAACTCATTCCAATAAATTAATGTTAGATGCAGAATATTACTTTCAAGCCAACAAGTTAATATTAAATCGTGAGAAAACAAACGCAGTCTTGTTCGTACCATGTCACGCAGGCTATGACCGCTCAAATAAAATAACAATTAAAGACTCCAAATTAACATTGAATGATAATACTAAATTTCTGGGTATGTATATAGATGACACTCTTTCATGACAAGAAAATGTAAACAATGTATGCAAAAAAATAGGTAAAGCTTCTCATAGTATTAGAGTCATATCGAGGTACGTAAACCCCCAAACATTAAAAACAGTTTATTATGCAAACTTTGAATCGTGTATGCGCTATGGAGTAATTTTCTATGGAAATGCAAGCAATGTTAACAGAATTTTCATTATACAGAAAAGACTGTTAAGGATTATGTTTAAGCTGGGTTTTGTGGAAACTTGTAGAGGTAAATTCAAAGCAAACAATATGTTAACATTTTATGGTATTTACATTCAGGAGTGTCTAATATTTTTCTTTAATAATAAAGACACCACATTGAAAGGCTGCGTATCCCATCATCAACACAACACACGAACTGTAGATTACATTTATCCTCAGCATCGCCTTACAGTCACAGAAAAGGGTGCACATTATAGTTTCATAAAATTTTTCAACAATCTTCCGCTATACATTAAGCAAACAAATACACTGCAAGGATTTAAGAAAAAAATACATAAGCTCTTAATTAAAATGGAACCGTATAATATATATGAATATTTTGGGTATAGAGAATAATCTTCATATCTGCAAATAGAGAAATATACATATATAAATATATGCTAGTTATAATTAGTCTCCATGTACATTTTTGTAATATATTGATTATTTTGTAATTTTGTTAGTTATTAGGTACACAGGTATTAGAATAAAAAAATGTTTATGTGGGTATTTGGGTATATGTATGTGTAGTATATATATTTTTTACATGAATATCAGTTGTTTGATGTCTATTTCATTTTATTGTTGTTTGTACACTTTACCTTGAAATAGAGATTATTTGATTTGATTTGATACGTGTCGATATGAGATTTCACATATAATACACATCTAAGAATGTATAATGATGGAACGGTCAGTATATCTAGTTCTGAAAATAAAGTTTTACAGGAATCACATGAAGATTTAAAAGTCATTGTGCGAATTATTTTCTCCTGCATTACAAGAAGTTCCCCTACTCTAAAACAACTTCCCCAGCAAATAATACAGTAATCGAGACAAAATTGTACATATGCATAGTAATATAATTTCAAAATGTGCATACTTACATGCTGCCTCATTTGCCATAGTACGAAACAATGAGTGGACAATTTTTTTAATAGTGAATCTATTTGGTTACCCCATGACAGATAGGAATCAATCTGTAGCCCAAGGTATTTAACAGTATCATGTTGTGCAATATATTTATTTGTCATTTTTATTAGCAAGCTAGAGTCAAGCGGTTTAGTGGAGAATGTTAAGAAATTGGTTTTCTGAACATTTAGGTCAAGACCATTACAAGTGCAATATTTTCGCATTAAAGATACTGTATTATTTACTTTATATGCCAGAGTATGTAAGTCTTTGCTTGAATCAGCAGTGGCCGGGTCATCGGCAAAAATAGATAAAAATGTTCCTTTCATGTGAATATGGATATCATTAATAAAAAGAATAAACAATAGCGGTCCCAGTACACTCCCCTGGGAAACCCCAGTGGGAACACAGTTAAGACCAGAATTGTAAACCCTGTTATTAACATTTAATGATACTTTTTTATGTCTATCTAGTAAATACGTCTTAATCCAGTCTAGAGCGGGTCCTCTTATTCCATAATTTTGCAATTTGTCAATAACTCATAACTCAACTGTTGTAACTGAATTTCTGGACCGACAATTTCCCGGCCAGTGGATTGCCAATCGTGGTGAAGTGAGGTTGCCTGCCAGGTCACCTGACTTAACACCATGTGATTTTTCTTTGTGGAGTACTTTAAAAAACAAGGCGTGTACAAGGAACCCATCAATAATATTGAAGAATTTCAAATTATTTTGCCTTGTTGCGTAGAAGAGACATAGGATGTGCAGTACATAACATCAACAATAGATAAACGTATGCCTTCCTGAAGATGGAAATATAATTGAACATCTTCTGTAACTTGTTTACTCTTCGTATTCTTCTAAGTTACCTTTTAAACATTTTTGTCATCGTAAAAAATCAATAAATAATCTCAAGTAAATTAACAACTTACTTACTAATAATATTAGCAAGGTACCGTGAAATCTAATTTAAAAAACAAAAACTTACTGGCCGCATTCAGGCGACCGGTTATTAATTAAGTAATGGTTTTAGTGAAATATTAAATCGAAAATATTTACATATGACATATCACTGATTTCGTATTACAATATACTGTCTGACAATGATGTACAAACTCCAGGTCTGTATTTAAAATTTTGAAGTTGATGGTGGTTCTAAGTCTAAGGCGAAGTAACGTCGCTCAACAAAAGTGATACTGTAGGCGTGTAGAGCATCGTAAACTGCTCTTAGAAAGCATTCTTGAATTATTTATAAGTGCAATAATAAGCAAAATATTTCGATAAATTAAAAATCCAAAATTTAAATTTTTTTCCAATATCTCAAAAACCAACAGGAGCATTTCGAATTTCTTTATGCTAATGCAAATATAGTACTGAATAATAATTTATTCAGTACTATATTGCACAACTTTGACCCCATTTAACTGACTCACCATCTCTTACGGTTTCCGAGATCTCAATGGTGAGCATCCAATTTGACTCACTCTGTATATTTGAATTTTGGACTTCAGCAGTCTATATATTACGCTATTTTTTAATAAACAATTTAGTTTTTTTGAACGGCGTTTATTTAGGTAAAAAGGTGAATATCCCCGGTTCTAGAGGCCAGATCGGAACAAAATAAAAAAACAAAATTTTCGTAATTATAATTCCAACAAATTTGCGTTGGTTTTGGGTCATTTATTGAGTACGTACATAACATACAAAATTGAATAAACTGGCTAAAAAGGGTTTTTCTTGTTCATTTTAACGCCCAGGGAAGAGTTCCAATCGACTTCAAACTTTCAGAAAATATACCTTTTGTTGGAACCAAAACACCCTGAAAATTTGGTGCCCAAATATTGAACGCTATATGGACATAAATGAATTTGTTATCTTAAATCCAAAATGGATTATTTTCTTTCATAATGTAGATCTCGGTGCCAGCTTTCCGTTAACATTAAAAAAAGTTATTTTTTTAGTCACTTAGGCGTTTTTTTGGCATTTGTTTGTAAATCACATAACAACAAATGGTCTTCGGCCATTTTGTAAAAATTTTATCAGGCAAGAAAGAGAATTGCGAAAATTTTAATTCAAAAAAAGAGTTAATTTTCAACTATCTGAATATGGCCGAAAAAATCAATTTGTTGTTATTTGGTTTATAAATAAATGCCAATAAAGTGGCCAAAATGACTTTAAAAAAACTTTTTTAATGTCAACGGCCTGGTATCGAGTTCTACATTTTGAAGAAAAAAAATAGATCCATTTTGGATTGGCATAAAAAATTCAGGGTGTTTTGTTTTCAACAAAAGGTATATTTTCTGAAAGTTATTTGAAGTCGATCAGAAGTATTAACGTCCCTGAGCGTTAAAATAAAATAAAAACGCTTTTTAGCCAGTTTATTAAATTTTGTAAGTTATGTACGTACTCAAATGACCGGAAACTAACGCAGATTTGTTGGAATACTAATTACGAAGATTTTGGTTTTTTGTTTCTAGAATAATAGATATTCACCTTTTTACCTAAAAAACCGCTGTTCAAAAAACTAAATTGTTTATAAAAAAAGTCCAAAACTCAGATATATACAGGGTGGGGCAATACTGCGTTGGACCGATATCTCGAGTTCTACTATAGCTAGAAATTTGTTAAAAAATTGCAAGCAAACTAGATAAAAAAAAGTCTATAACTGGAAATTATTTTCGAACATACAGGGCGAACCAATAAGACAAGATTACAGGATCAAGTGTCTCTTTTTAAAATGGAATGCCATGTATATCAGTACATTTTTTGAAGCCTCTTTCTAGGCTCTATTCATTCCTATATTAGCATTGAACATCTTCCAACCACTTGGATGTAATGAATTCCTTTGTTGAAATAATGCAATCTGCAGATGGATGTTAAAAAAATCACCACAGTCACAATTATGGGCTTTAAAAAAAACTTATGTGAATACCAGTTACGAAACATCTAATTAATGTTTTTGAATCATTTTCATTTCCTAAAACCGTACAGGGTGGCCAAAAATTATTTTTCAATTAACAACTTTTTAAATTGAATTTCTCAATTTGTTCAAATGGAACACCCTGTATTGATAAATTAAGCTTTTATGGACTTAGTAAAAATAGCACCAATTTATTAAATTCTTATCTAACCAATCGATGTCAGTATGTATCATCGCAAAATAGAAACTCAAATCTCCTTCCCATAAAATACGGGGTTCCTCAAGGATCTGTGTTAGGGCCGACATTGTTCTTGATATATGTAAATGACTTACCAAGTATTACCTTGGATGCAAGCTTTGTTTTATTCGCTGACAATACAACCATAACCAGATCATTTAAGCATGTCAAGGATTTAATATCTGAAATAAACTCAAAACAAAATTTGGTACAAGATTGGTTCGTAGCAAATCAGCTAACGCAAAATGATGCCAAAACAGAAAGAGTGGTTTTTACTCTAAAAAATACGAACATAAACGATTTAGGCGCTAGTAATGAGGTAAAATTTTTGGGAGTTCACCTTGATAGTAAGCTAACATGGGAATCACACGCAAATTATATTTGTAAGAAAGTTTCTAAGAAAATATACTTATTACGCAATCTTTCACGCAACGTCTCTCAAAAAACATTACTTACTGCATACCATGGCTTAATACATTCAAGTATCTCTTACGCTATTCTCATTTGGGGGCACTCATGTGCTAGTAGTGCAGTCTTTGGTATCCAAAGAAAAGCAATTAGGATAATTGCTGGTCTTAAGTATAGAGAAGATTGTAAATTTGAATTTATTAACTTAAAAATTCTTACATTACCGTGTGCTTTCATTCTGCAGTCATTGTTATATATAAAAGAGAATGAGGACAACTTTACTACCCACAGCCAAAACCATAGTTACTCTACACGAAATCGGGACAAAATAAATATAAATTTTTTAAGGTTAAGGAAAACTCAAAATGGCACAAATTATTATGGCATTTTGTTCTTCAATGTCCTCCCTATACATGTAAAGCAACTTGACATGAACAAATTCAAAATCTCAGTGAAAAATTTCTTACTCAAAAATGCATTTTACTCATTTGAGGAATTCCTAGCGGCTGATTTTAATAACTGGTAATTATTAATATTGTTGTCTTTATTAAAATCTTAACATCCGTCTTTCAAATTTTAGTGTTCTTTACTACGTATGAACATTGAACAGCCTTGTTCTATTTAACTGTAGGCTCATTTAATATTTTACTTATCTAGTCATTTTGTTTTACCACTAAATATTACTGTTATATCATGTTTTTAAACTGTTGATATTTCGTCCCTCGTCTCCCTAACTTTAGTGATTTTTTTTTTATTACTTGAACAACCTTGTATTTAATTGTAGACTTATTGAATATTTTATTTCACCTAGTCATTTTGTTTTACCGTTAAATATCAGTGTTACGTAATCTTATATTCATATTTTCCACTGTACTATTGTTGACTTGTGTAAATACTTCGTGTATAACACACCAATAAAGTTTATTATTATTATTATTATATTTTTCAACGATGAGAAATGAAAATCGAAAAGCTTTTGTAAGTACTTCCCTATGGCTAATTGCAACCATTTTCGTTTTATAAATAAATAAGTGTCGAATTCAAGAACAAACTTAAAAAAAGATGTTCCCTCAAATAATTCATTAGAAAAATTGTGTTCGACGTGTTGCACATTTTGATTGACACACGTCTTTATGCAATTTTGAAATGAGGCCATTTAGTGGGACCATTTCTTCTAATCCATTGAAATGAGTAAATTGTATTTAACAATAAGTCCTTTACTGTAATGTTTTTTTGTACATTTTTCTGCCGTTTTCGTTATTCGACAAGCAATAAAACCTCAATTTGGTATAAATTGTCATGTACAACAGAGCATTTATCACACTTATTGGTCGTTACAATTTGTACTGAATTTAAAACATTTGGAATTTTACAATATGAATTTTAATAATGCGGAACTTGTAGACATGACTCTTGTTTTGGGCGAGTCAGACAGAAATTGTTTACTTGCCAATAGAATTTATCACCAACGTTATCCTGAAAGAAGAATTCCTGATGTTAGTAGCTCCAAAAACCTTCTCGATAGATTTCTGGAAGCTGGAAATGTCGAATATAAAAAAAGTGAAAGAATAAAACGTGTTGTGAACGAATAAAATGAGTTTTCTGTGGTGCCTGGCAGCGGTTGCGAATCCCCATGTTAGTTAAAGAGAAGTGAGCCCATTAGTAGGAATAATTAGGCGGTCTGTGTATCGAATTTTAAAAACAAATAAGTGGCATGCATATATTACTCAAATGCACCAGGAATTATCTGATGACGATTTTCAAAAGCGCCTACAATTTTGTAATTGGGCCAGAGGTAAAACTCAAGATGATGTCAACTTCTTCAATAATGTTTTATTCACTGATGAGGCAACTTTTCATAAAAATGGATTTGTTAATAGGCACAATTTCTATTATTATGCTTCGGAAAATCCTCACTTTTTTATGTAAGTTGTTGATAACCAACACAGATGGTCTATAAACGTTTGGGGAGGAATTCTTGGAGAACATGTAATAAGGCCACATTTCTTTGATGGTACATTGTCTGGAGCTATTTATATTCACTTTTTGGAAAACTATCTGCCCCAATTATTGGTAAATCTCCCTGAAAGAATTCGAAATAGGATGCGGTTTCAGCAAGATGGTGCTCCACCACATTATTTAAATGCAGTTAGAGACCACTTAAAGAATACCTACCCTCATCAATGGATTGGAAGAAATGGATTCACTAAATGGCCTGCTAGATCCCCAGATCTTACCAAAATTGATTTCTTTTTATGGGGATATGTGAAGAAAATTGTTTATAGAGATACACCAACAACAGTACAAAATATGAAGGAAAGAATAATAACTGCCTTTAGTTCTATCATACCGGCAGTTTTAGGAATAGTGGGAATCTCATTTCAAAAGCGCATAGAAATGTGTGTCAATCAAAATTTATTATAATTTTTTCTACTGAGTTATTTGAAGAAACCTCTTTTTTAAGTTTATTTTTGAATTTTGTAATTATTGCTCACTAAAACGAAATTGGTTGCACTTAGCCATATAGGGAAGTAGTTACAAAAAAATGTTCGTTTTTCATTTCTACATCACATCGTTGAAAAATATACAGGACGTTCCATTTGTAAAAATTGAGAAAATTCAATTTAAAAAGTATTTAATCGAAAAATATTTTTTGGCTATCCTGTACAGTTTTAGGAAACGAAAATGATTCAAAAACATTAATTAGATGTCTCGTAACTGGTATTCACATAAGTTTTTCTTAAAAACCATAATTATTGTGACTGTGGTGATTTTTTTAATATCCATCTGCAGATTGCATTATTTCAACAAAAAAATTCATTACATTCAAGTGGTTGGGAGATATTCAATACTAATACAGGAATGAATAGAGCCTATAGTAAGAGGCTTCAAAAAATGTACTGATATACATAGCATTCCATTTTTAAAAAAGGCACTTGGTCCTGTAATTTCGTCTTGGCTCGCCCTGTATGTTTGAAAATAAGTTCCAGTTATAGACTTTTTATCTAGTTTACTTGCAATTTTTAAAAAATTTCTAGCTATCATAGAACTCGAGATATCGAGTTCAGACTCACTATTGCCCCACCCTGTATACTCCTGGTGGTACCCCAGAAGGTATAAAATCATAATATTGCTCTTACGAAACTATGCATAGGTATCAATGTCCTTTTTTTACTCCACTATGAGTTCACTAAGATTTATCGAATATAAAAGTCCATCTATGAAAATCATATAGCTAGTGAGGTTAACCGATCTTGAGTCATTGAAGATTTCAGACTGATTTGAACACTACTTTTTTAGTTAGAAGAATTAAATAATAATAAAATTAAATTAAGAAAACTCAGAACTTCAGGAAAACCGGCAGTCGGCGGCACAGCGTCGCGTCGGTGCCCTATGTAAAAATGATAAAATGCAAATATATAGACACCAGTAGTTGTCGTTCGACAATCTTTGCTTGTGATGTTTCTTCCTAATATGCTTTTGTTTTTATATCCTCTGTGGTTTAACCTACTATCCGCGGTTCAGTCTATGTGTAATTTTAAATTTTAAGTCGTCCTGATGGACCCCTGGACGTGAGATGTGTGTATCCTTATTATCCTTATTACTTCCTCATTTTTCCCTCATTTGTGTAGTTGGCTGATGGAATTCATCCAAGGCCAAAAATTGTAAAAAAAAAATATATATAGACACGTCGCGAACTTTGTACTCTGCCGACCGCCGTCGGCCGGGCGGTATTACTTTGATTTTTTGTAATCACAATCCGCACGCTTACTGGTGGCGGAAAGAGGCGGACTATATAATTTGGAGAACGTGCTTTTGTTTAAAATTTTAAGTTTAATTATTCGGAAAGTACAACCGACTTGCGGCAAGTCACTTGCGTTTAGGCGCCCCCCAGGCGACCGCCTGGCTCACCTGGCCCTCTGACGGGCCCTGCATGTTATCAATATATTTCCCGCAAATAAAGCCAGAGCTTTCATTATAACTTCAAAACATGAAAAGGAATCCATGTTTCCACCTCAATTAATACCTTAAGGTACGTCCACACCAAAGAAACACAGGAACATGTGTTTATGTTTCTTGTTATTTACGATTGCAAAAACAAAAGTTCCTACTATAGACCAGTGATTTTAGGCCAAAAAATAAATTAAAAGTGTTGTTGCTCTTAGCAAGCCGATTTTTGTTGTAAAAATAGTACAAAATTAGCCACAGTACGGGGAAAATACTCTTGATATGTAATTCACCCACCGCTAAAGTTGTTATTGCAAAATTATCGCAAAATTCATAATTGATTATAAGCCTTTTTCTTTATAACGTCCGTTCTAATCGTCCGATTTGAACTTTCCAAAGCTTATTTCACTCGGAAATACATGTACTTTTAAAGAAAATTGGTTCCATTATGCTTGAATAATAAATACTATTGTTACATAGCAAAAACTGGCAAATTTTTGCAAACTTTGAGTTCCATATTCAATATAGCTGCATAACTATACGAATTCTTCGGTTAGATTGCTCAAAATTTATTTGAATACACTTCAACAGTTACCAAATAGACACCAGGTGACCGTTTTATCATAAGTGCAAAATTTTGCAAAATATGACGTTTCGAAAAAAAAAAAATAATAATAACTTGCTTATAACTTTGGACCAAGGCACTTTCTTAACATGATTTTCGCGGGAAATTACATGGTTTCGTTAGTACTACATATTTTTATTCACGAAGAACAATTTTCAATAAATTAACTTTATTTATTTATGAAAAATAAAATTTGCAATTAATAAACGTTGCAATAACTTTTTTAATTATGCAATTTTAATTACAATCAAACGGCATTAGAACAATACGTTGATTTCACCTTTTGTGGACCTCTTTTCGAGCATTTTAAGCCGAGATATCAACGATTTTAGTTTTGGCACTGTTGAGACTTTTGTAATTAACATTTTCGAAAAATTCGAAATGGAGGCTACAAGTCGGAGTCTTTACTATCTGAAGTTACATTTTTTATATTTTTTCGTACGCATTACACTGGAAAAAAATATGATGAACAATAACTACGACTGCTCGTACAATAGTACGCATGTTCAGTGGTGGGTCTGATATTAGTGGCACTGTAATGTGTATCTTCGCCTACCAGTGTTACCATCTCTATTTATTTAGATGCGGTGCATTGGCATACATTTTTAATAAATAAATATACCTGACATATAGCCTCCATTTCGAAGTTTTCGAAAATGTTAATTATAAAAGTCTCAACAGTGCCAAAACTAAAATCGTTGATATTTCGGCTTAGTATGCTCCAAAAAGGGTCCACAAAAGGTGAAATCAACGTATTTTTTTCCGACGAATCTAATGCCGTTTGAACCTCATTAAAATTTACGTAATTAAAAAAATTTTATACTTGCAAATAAAATTTTTCGTAAATAAATAATGTTAATTTATTGACATTTTTTAAAATAAGAATAGGTAATATTAACCAAACCATGTAATTTCCCGCAAATATCATGATAAAAAAACTGCCTTGGTCCAAAGTTATAAGCAAATTAATTTTTTTTGCAAAACGTGATATTCTGCAAAATTTTGCACTTATGATAAAACGGACACCGGGAGTCTATTTGCTAATCATTAAAGTGTATGCAAAAAAATTTTGAGCAATCTAACTGAAGAATTCGTATAGTCATGCAACTTTGAGTACGAAACACAAATTTTTCAAAAATTCGCCAGTTTTTGCTATGTAAAAATTGTATTCATTATTGAAGCATAATGGAACCAATTTCTTTTATAAGTACATGTATTCCCCAGTAAAATGAGCTTTGCAAAGTTCGAATCGGACGATTAGAACGGAAGTTATAAAGAAAAAGGCTTATAAACAATTATGAATTTTGCAGTAATTTTGCAATAACAAATTTAGCGGCGAGTGAATTACATCAAGAGTATTTTTCTCGTAATATAGCTACTTTTTTACTATTTTTACAAAAAAAATTGGCGTGCTAAGAGCAACAACACTTTTATAAATTAATGTGACTGGTCTACTAGCTGCCTGCTTCCATACTTAGCGGTAAACATCAAAGAAAATGAGGAAATGCCGGTAAACATTTTTGTTTCAAAACCGCTTATTTTGTTCGGTGTGGACACGATATTTCCTACTTCCGCAGTTTTCTGTCGTGTATGAAAAAGTTTATAGTAAAAAATCGTATTATGTACCTATATTTGAACACGATTATTGTTGATGCGGACAGAGCGAAACTTGTTTCAGCAACACAACGAAAATGTTACTAAAATGAGTTTCTTTGTTGTAGACCAGCAACAGAATGTTCTCGTGCATTTCTTTGGTGTGGACGTAACTTTACGTTTGTATAAAATTTCTTTGATTACGGTAGGAAAACCTGCATATAGTCGACCAATACCAACTATATACCTAGCGTATTGCCGGTACCGTACCCGCTATATATTACGATTAAAGGTAGATATACACAAACTGGAACAAACTGGTTTTCAGCCGTTAGGAGTCTGCGCACAGTGATTTTAGACTGCTCAAAATCATTGTGCGCAAACTCCTGACGATTTACTAAATTACTAATCCTAAGTAGGTACTTCTCAAGGTGACAAGTTAAAAAATCGATAAAAAAGTCACAAACAAAAAGTAAAAATACCAAATCACATCCACAAAAAGACTTAGATACCCATAGAAATAACGAGGATAAGCAGAATCAACCTAAGAGTGGCGATAGAAAATCGCAATCAACCAGTCGTTCAAGTGGTAATTTTAGTATAAAAGAGAAGGACCATAAAGACATTTCTAATAGCAATAAAGAATCAACGAGAAAAGTGGGTCTAATTTCGAAGTGTGAAGTGAAAAATAATTGGAAAAACGCGAAAGTTTAAATAAATCTTCAAGTGGTTCTGTAAAGCCAATATATAAACGAATTAAAAGTTTGGTGGAAGATAAAAAATGAGGAAATGTATAATCTGTGATGTTATACCAAGTATTGCAGCTATAAAGAAGGATAGTGTTTGGCGTAGTAGAAACAAACATAATAATAAAACTGGAAGAAAATGCAATAAACTACCTATTAAAATCAGTTCCAGTCGAAACGCCAAAAATCATATTGAGAAAAGCAAATCAAGGAAAGGAAGTAGGTCCAAAACTGAAAGAAATTCATATGTTAAACAGGAAAATCTTCATAAGAAAACAAATTTTTCAAGAAAAAGAAGCAAGTCTAAAACAACACAGGATCAAAGCACAAGAAAATCTGATAACGAACAGGAGAAAGAAAATATAATAGAAAATTTAAAACCTGATGATAAGCCAAAATTTAATAGATCCGACTCGAATGAAAGCTTTGAGTTTCCATGCTTTGTAAAAAGTACTAAAAAAGCGAAGAAACCCAAAGACGAATTCTTCGAAAAATATGGCGCGTTTTTACCATCGGTGGAGGAAATCCTTAAAGAACAAAAAGAGTTGGAAGAGTACAGACAAAGAGTTCTGTCTTTTGAAGAATTAGAGAACATATCTTTCGAGCTACCGTTTTCAGTTAAAGATCTTAATAGAACTCAAGAAACTTACAACAAGGAAGATTTACTGGATTGTAAACATCTGTCGATGGATGAAATCACAGAATGTTTCAATAAGAACTTAAAATACATTTCTGCTATTTTCCATGGTGAACAATTTAACGAAAGGCACGAGAGGTATTTTAACAACATGAATTTTGAAATTACTGACAACGACTTATGTTATAGTACAAGTACGATCCTATTTGACTTCGATCAGAAAGAACATATGATAACATTGTTCAAAGACGAATTCGATCCCGATGATAAATGGACTATGTATTTTTTTCAAGTGCTCTTACCGGAATTTTGCATGAAAATATTTATGGATGCCCACAAAATGACACATGATGAGGCTGTAGAGTATTTAGACACTATGCCTATCTTAGATGACTAACGCACATATTGCCGATAACTTTGCTTTTAGAATGTAGTTTTGTAATGGACTGTAAAATTTGTAGGTATAGATTGTTTTCTGTGTTCGTAATAGTTGCTGATGTTATACCTATTTCGTACTTTATTAACAAAAGTTGAATAAAAATTCGTATATCATTATTGGACTGATATAACCCGTATCGCCAAGAGGTATAGGTTTCCATGAATATATAGATTAGGCTATATTCTATAAAGATTTGTACTAAATATAGTATTTTTTTTTCCTTCACTGGCTTTGGATGTCTCCATTTAGCCACGATGTTTTTATTTTACGCTATACTAGTTATATAATAACTAATCTATATTTAAAAGCTATAATTCCAAAAACTAATCGAACTATAACCTAACACGAGAGGACCAGCTAGTGTTGCAAGACTCAAGGATTATTGGACAGGGACACACACTTCACGTCAAGGTGCCCTACATGACGCCTTTGTTTAACACGTAACACACACGGGGCAATGGTAAGGGGGTGATATAAAAAACAATGGTTAAGAACAGAGGAACTCATCTAAATCTATATTTTGACACGACATAACCTAATAAACTCCCAAAATATACATTTAAAATTTTCATTTGTGGTTACTATGTATAGCAGCGAGGTACTATCCAATGGTAGCGGAATACAGTTCTCCAACATTTTTTTTTTCAAGAAGTTCACACCAATTGCGTTAAAATTGCAGTCAAATAGCCAGTGGTTGATGTCGCCAATATTTCCGTTGCAGTCGCAGATAGGACTATCAAGGATTTTCATCTTGAACAGCATGGATTTGAAAGCTCCGTGACCAAATAGGCAACGAATGTATGTTATAAACATTTGCCTGTTGTACGGGAATGAAATGAAAGATGGTTTAGAAGGTGGGCGCCTATATATGCGACAATAGTGGGTGTTTTGCCTTGTGTGGATCCATTCTTCCTCCCATTTTTTCCTCATATCCATTTTGGCACTGGATATCAGGTCATAATATGGTAAATACTCGATTTTGGGACTTTTGGTAGTTCTAGCTATTAAATCTGCTGTTTCGTTACCAACTATACCAGAGTGTCCTTTTACCCAAATAAAGACAACTTCCTTGTTTAGACTTTTCAACTTTATAACTTTTTCCAAAATATCTGTTATTTTATATTTCATAATGTGCTTGTTTGGGTTTGAAATTGCACCTAAGACGGATTGCGAGTCAGACATATGATGAGGAAAATATAGTATTTATAGTACTACTAAATATTTCCTCTACATTCTCTATCTAATCAGCGATTATAAAACACCTGTATATATTTTCCGTGCATAGAATATGTGTATTACATTTATAGCACAAAGTATCGTTATATTATCGATAACAACTCATCAATATAAGTCCTGTGAAGGTCTCCGATAAAAACATGACTGTTACGGAAAATGCATTACAACTTTAATAAGTCTATATGTCATCTATACAAATGGCTATAGATATTCTATACTAAATAGGTATCGAGTCTTTACATAATCGATACTGATCCTCATTTATCAGACATCTTGAGTAACATTAAATTATAGACGATATAATAACGCAACTGTATAGATTCTGTTGTTTTCTATAGATTTTATTTTAAAACTTGCCTTGTCCGTACACAGAACTGACGCACGTGACTGCTAAATGTGAGGTTATGCATTCTACGATTTTCTATTCTATGTGCACAGTAGTGGGTAGTAGAAAATAATATCCATTAATCCATATGACAAACTTTTACAGCTCTAGGTGTTTTAAGTAATATTCCGGCATCAAATGGTAGTGTAACGTGATACCCATCGTAGTCCAAAATTCCTAATAATATAGAAATATAGGTTAATTCAATATTCCCGTTTATTGTCCGTTCATGTAATTTGTCGGAAAATGATTTCTAAGTCAGTACCTGCTCATCAACTTCTTCAATGTTATCATAGGACGATGATCCTGATGTATCGAATGAATTACATACATCCTCGTTACTTGAATTTTCTTCGTAAGTTTCATTGTCTGTCGGATAATCGGCAGTCATTACATTATTTGTTTCTTCTGTATCTTGAACCAGTATTTCTTTAAAAAAAATTAATTGTCTATTGTAATCCTACTTTTAAATGTCTCAAGTCGATGAGTTTCATATCCTCTGGCTGTATCAGTTCGTACTTCTGCCCAACGATGACAAGTTTTGTTTTTTGTTTTCTTTTAGGCGTTTCTTTACATTTTAATTAAAATATAGTAACTATACTTATCTCTATGTAAATATAAATATTTATATACAACAAGTGAGAGTTCAACACAAGGCCAGGTAGCCGAGAGAGTAAAGCCACCAACCGCAACTGCAAATCTGTGTCGTAGGTTCGCGTCCCACCAGGTAAGTATATGATATCTGCAGGTCTATAAATTTATCTGTACAGTAAAAATTATAAATATATGCCATAAATTCGCGAAAAAATATTTATTATTTTATTTGCAACATGTACTTAAATACATTATAGGTACCCGGATAACCATTCACAGCTCGACGTGTATAGATAACATGTTTTCAAACCACACATATCGGATATGTTCTTTTGATACATTCCCATTAAAGCAAAATCCAATGTATATATACATAAGGAACTACAGCGACGAAAATAAACAAATTCAAAATAATATTGCTAGGGAAAGCTGGGCCAAAATGTATGAAGCCAACAATTTTAATAGTAAGTTCAGTGCATTTTATAATACACTTATTTACTAGTTAACCGTTTCTTTGCAATAACTAAAACTAAATCTGAACCAAAATTAAAAAAAATGGTTTACACCCTAAATCAAAGACATGCATAACCAACTTTGTCAAATGGAAAAGTTCAAAAAAGAATTAATCAATCCAGAATACACCTTAAGGTACATCCAATTTAAACAGTTATATAAACAAAATGTAAAATCCTTAAAGAAATCAACTGATGATAAACGAATTAATAATGCTACAAATATTATGCGAGAAAGCTGGAAAATCATAAATGGTAATAAAAAACATAAAGTCAACTATTAAGATATGTGATACAGACGTTCAATTAATGACTGATTTAAAAGTATTGGCTGATAATTTTAACAGCTACTTTTCAAATTCCTCCTATCTTATGCAACACCCCACTTTAACCTCAGTAATAAAAGCAGCCATAATATTCCAACTCTTTTCCCGACTCCAACAACACCAAATGAAATTGTGGATTTGTTAAAAAACCTGCACAAAACCAGCACCTGGAATAGATGACATAGATGGTTACATGTTAAAGTTAGTCAGTCATCTGATTGCTGAGTCATTATCTCACCTAATAAGTGAATCGTTCACCTGGGGGCAGTTCCCCGATTTGTTAAAAGAATCAAAATGTGTGCCCATATTTAAAAATAAAGGCTCAAGAGATGATGGATTTACGAAGGGGAAATTTACTTATAATGCTATTTTTGAACATCTGGAATTATTATATAACGCTCTAAACAACAAATGTCACACTATAGGTTTATTCTATGATTTAAAACGTGCTTCTGACACTTTAAACCATGAATTACTTTTACTGAAATTGGAAAATACAGGGATTCGGGGTGTGGCACTCAAAGGGGCTGTGTCATACTTAACAAAACGTACACAGACTGTAGTTTTAGAGAATTTTAAATCATATTTACAAAGAATTACATCAGGGGTACCCCAGGGTTCTATCCTGGTCCCTCTCTTTTTTATAATATTTATGAATGACTTGCCAACTACTTGTATTACATCTAACAAAATTATCCTCTATGCAGACGATACAAATATTATTATGTCCAATAAGAAGTGATCTGATTCAAAATAGTAATATAGCTTCTAATGAATTCAGTAATTGGTGTAACCGGAATGGCCTCCACATTAATGCTAAAAGATCCTTACCAAAAAATATAAAACCAAATTTTAATCCTCTTATTACGGTGAATAGAAAAACAGTAGAATCCACTGAAAGTGTCAAATTTCTAGGAATAACAATAGACCAGAAACTCACTTGGGAGGACCATATAAATACAATCTGTTCAAAATTAAGTAGCATATGTTACATAATAAGAATGCTAAGAGGCACGGTCACAATTGCTTTATTATGGTCTTGTACAGTGTGTTACAATATGGACTGATATTCTTGGGCTCTTCCCCTTACCTTAATAAGGTTTTCGTAGTACAAAAGACAATCCTAAGATGCATGAATAATGCTCACCCTCTTTCTCACCGTAAGCCAATATTTAAATCATATAATATCCTCACGCTACCGAGTCTCTACCTCTATCAGTTGATGATGTACGTGAAGGAAAATGAAACATCCTTCTTAAAGAATAGCGACATGCACTCACATAGGGGTTATATGTTACATGATAAAAAGAATCTTAAACTTTGATAATGTACGCTTATTTATTATTATTTATTTTATTTATTGATAATATTGCACTTCATGTAAAAGATGCTTTCATATCGCTTTTTGCCGATGATTCCATCGTTGTGGTTAATTCGAACGACACAGATGAACTCAGCCTTAAAGCCAGTAACACCATTAAATCTATGTAAAACTTTCTGTGAGAGTACCGGTCTCGCACTTAATAATATAAAAACGGATTTATTACTTTTTGTTAGCAAGAAACAGGATTACAGCATATTAGTTCTGCGATCTGCGGAATTCGTGTCTACCTCTGGTGTACCCCAAGGCTCTGTTTTGGGCCCATTATTCTTCAACATTAGTATTAATGACATCACAGAGGAATTGGGTGTCAATTTTCTTTCATACGCAGATGATATAAGTTATACAATGAAGTAAATGATGTGAGTGATTGTGTGGTATTGCAAAGTGCCCTTGATAAAATTAATGAATGGTGTAATTTAAACAAATTACAGTTGAGTATACGAAAGTGTAATGTCCTAAGTTTTACTAATAAACACCAATATGTAGAATTTAATTACCGTATAGAAGATTTAGTGTTTACACGTCCATCAACATTCCGGAGCTAGGTATAACATTTGACACCAAACTATCATTTAATTCCCATATAAATACCATCACTAATGAAAGTTTCAGAACCCTAGGATTCATAATACGATGTTCTCGCGATTTTAACGACATTAACACACTGTAACTACTATATCCATCTTTTGTTCGATCCAAATTCGAATATTCGTCAATTATTTGGTCGCCCCATTATAACACACAGATACAGAGCAGAGAGAGAATTCAGAGGCGTTTTTTTAAAAACGGAGTTATAAGGAAGATGGTGTCTATCCTGCTATTGGTTTTCCTCAGACTGAACTGCTAAATAGATTCTCACTCTCGAGTCTAGAGACTCGTAGAACTAGTTCACAGCAAATTTTTCTTTTTAAAATAATAATACATAATGTAAGTGATTGCGGCGCTATCTTAAGCTCACTAAATTTTCGAACACCTAGACCTGGTTCTAGGCATAACTCATTGTTCTATTTGCCGACTCCCCGAACTAACGTCCAGAAATTTTCGCCGCTATACAAAATGTGTGAGAACTATAACAATCTACAAGACCAGTTTGATATATTCCACTGCAATGTAGCTCCGATAAAAAGATTAACTGCATAATAAAATTTTTGTTTTTGTTTTATCTTTGCTTTTATCTGTTTATTTTGTATTCTTTTGTTTCTACTCTCATACGTTATATATTTGTAAATACTTATTATTTCCTACCCTGTAATTGGACTGATCTGTTATGGGTAGTGTATTGTTAAATAAATAAAAGGGCTACAACATGCGATCAAAGCCAATCTCTTTCAATTACAGAGAAAAACACAATAAGCACCATACCATGAGCTGCTGTGGAAGTCCTGGAGCTATCTTCTTTCCATATTTACCTTGAGAAAGAGGCCCGGTGGGCAACAGACAGAATCCAACAAGCGGTAACTAATATGCTGCAGGCTGGCATCATCAGGCTGTTGGACGACATAATAGTCACAGCATCTTGGGAATGTTTTCAGATGTGATGCCTACCTTGATTAACGATGAAATGCTCTTTAAAGTCCTGTTTTCCGGAAGAGACAAATGGGATCGGAACAAAACCAACCTACAAAGGGCAGACAGTTGTTGGTTCACGGACGGCTCCAAAACTCCTGAGGGAATTGGAGCTGGTGTATATAGTCACAACCCAAAGGTAAGAATAACTTCCGAGCTTGGGTGCTAATACTACGTACATATTCATTAATATTTGACAAAATTTCATTCTTCGGTCTGGATCATCATCAGATAACTCTTGCACAAGATGTATCTTAAAAGGATGCCACTTTTGTTGTTTCAACACTGTGTACAGAAGTAAAAGGAATATCGTAATCTCGGCCAAGCTGGCGAACGCTATTGTGTGGATTCTCTTCCATAACCAGAAAAACATTTAATTTGGTATCCTTGCCAATAACTGGACAGCTTTTCTTTCGTAGACAAACAAGACAGAACACTAGATAGGGATTTTGTTTTTCCCTTAGATATGATGTTGACCGTACCAGCCTACTTAACACGTTGAGCCCCGCTGTATAAAAATCTTTTGGGTTCGTTCAGACCGGTTCTAGAGAACAGTTCCAAAACTCCTGAGGGAACTGGAGCTGGTGTATATAGTCGCAATCCAAAGGTAAGAATAACTTTCGAGCTTGGGTGCTAATACTGCGTATATATTCATTAATATTTGACAGAATTCCATTATTCGGATGGGATCATCATCAGATAACTCTTGCACAAGATGTATCTTAAAAGGATGCCACTTTTGTTGTTTCAACACTGTGTACAGAAGTAAAAGGAATATCATAATCTCGGCCAAGCTGGCGAACGCTATTGTGTCGATTCTCTTCTATAGTCAGTAAAACATTTAATTTGGTATCCTCGTCAATAACTGGACGGCATTTCTTTCGTAGACAGATAAGACAGAACACTAGATAGGGATTTTGTTTTTCCCTTAGATATGATGTTGACCGTACCAGCCTACTTAAAGAAATATTATAAAAAACCTATTCGGCTACTCGTTCTTGCAGGGTCATCTAAAATCGTGCCTCATAAAAATGAAATTCAAACCTTAAGTTACTTCTTTATGTTATTATTTACTGTTCATTTGCTATTTTATTGTAAAATATCACAATAAAACAGGGATTATTTAACTTCAAAAAAGAATATTTTCAAATGTCTGTAGCTTCGAACTCATTAACTCCTAGACCCTAAGTAGTAGAGTTTTTTAAATTTAGATTTCCATTCAGAGTCTTAAAATGAAAAAATATACAGGTGTTCAATAAAAGAAAGGAAATGACGTCATAACTGAAGCAGCGATGACGTCATACCTAAAATACCCAAAGCAAAAGTTGCGCTATTAAAAATAAAAATTGACGTGTTCGAGGTCTTTGCCATAATAGTTGAGTATTCAGAATTAACAGATTTAATCCATACTTTATTTACACAGTGTATTTTAATACAACTCAATGACCTATAACACATACTGAGAATAGCAACCCAGTATTCAACATGTCTAGCTCAAAGGCATTAGAAACATAAAGGATCTTCCTTTTTGCGAAGTGTTATAAATTGTAATTAAAACCATGATGCAAATTCGGTGGAGATTTTCAATAAAGCGTTGTAACACTTTACCTGGCGCTGACTGGTTCGGATCACCAGTTGCTCTATGTCTCTCTCGTTGAAGCTAAAAACGTGGCGAAGGCAAATGTAAGACCAATTCCCTAGCGCCGTATTTTCCCAAGTTCCCTAATTTTTTGTTCATATCAACTAGAAAGTGTACAGTATAGAATGGTTAATAGTTCAGAGAAAACGAGATGGCAAGATGCAAAGAGAGCACCCCTGAAAACAGGCTAATGTCACCAAGAATCCAATGGCAAAGAGCTTTAGTGAGGCCGGGGTAACGGGTAACCGCAACAGGTGGCGTGGTGCTGTCATAAGTACTACGCAGCAAATGGAGGCCAACTAAAATAATGTGATTGGGATTGTAAACCATTCGTCGTGACGTAAATTGAAGAATAAATGGTTTGAGTAGGTAAAATTCATTTCTGAAAGCATTCCACCTCTCTTCAGGTTAAGTTTAGTGTAGATTATCTCATAGCAATGAAATTTACCTCATTTTTAGTTTATGGATAAACTTCCCGAGACAGCTAATCTGCTAGACTGTCGACTTTTTTAATCTACTTGTATTCGATAGATAAAAAAACAATATTTACTAATTAATAAGAAAATTGTTTAATAATACAAATTTACAATATATTTTACTAAAATAACACACGATTTTTCGATGGTAACGTATTTAGAAAAAATTTTAAATGGGGTGGTTATCATCCCAAAAATAGTTTCTCTAACAATACAATAATAAGGCCAATAATTAACACTTCATCATTTCAAGTAAATACTACATTTAAGACCTGGTAACTATCTCTTGTTTCATTTTCAAGACGCGGTGGTATAACTAATTAATTAAAGAATAAAAAAATAAATATCAATGCGGAGGGCCACAAATTCTAAAACCATGACTTATGTACAAAAAAAAAAAGTTAAATACGATATTTAAATATATCAGTGAACACAAGTAACCTAGCTTATAGTTGGGGGACTTTGTCAGCATGTCATCGTTATATGCTCTCAAATATTTTAATTGTTTTATGAATGATTACCATTTACAAAATCCACTTACGGAGGCGCACCACATGTCAGGAACATCACAAGTTGCCAAAGTTGTAAAACAGATGAAATTATAGCAGGTGATGATTATAAGATTTTTTTTAGATTGAGAATACATAATCATTTAAACATTTTAAATATGGAAAAGTATTCCTAAAACGAAACTCCTATCAGTTAAATAGCCAGAAAGAAAAATGTTTTCAAAGGCCATGGCTGGATAGTAGAGTGCTCGTGTTGACAAAAGCCGCTTAGTTTTTGATCCCGTTGGCACTTTTAGAGTAAAATGCATGATTTTGCCAGATATGTAGCTTATAATCCTGTAGATTAGGAATCCACTTGTCGTAAAAAAATCGTCAAAGATAAGGGCACAAATTAAAATTTTCTAACTAACCATACCACGTGATAAGAGTCAATCATGAAGTATATTTTATTTAAAAAATCACTAAATTCTCTGTAGAATTTATATTTTTAAAATAAATAAAGAAACGAACTTTCGCATAGGCTTATATGACAGTAGAAATCAAAAATCCTCATTTTCCTGTTCGACTACGGCTGAAAATTAATTATTTTTCGTATACTTTTCCACTCACACGACGATATCTCCTAAACTATTA
The DNA here is from genome assembly GCA_963583905.1 of Stenurella melanura. Lineage (NCBI taxonomy): Eukaryota > Metazoa > Arthropoda > Insecta > Coleoptera > Cerambycidae > Stenurella > Stenurella melanura. The sequence goes on from OY757318.1 coordinate 85,807,159, forward strand.
TATTTATCATAAAAAAAATTCTATAAAATATTTGCCATATTTTCCAAATTACAATGGCTCTTAAATCAGATTTTTTGAGAATCTAATAACCATAATATTTAATAATGTGTAGTGTGATGTCAATTTTCAAAGCTTTTCGGCACACATACGTTGCAGATACTAAGTCATCCACTTTAAGAGTGTTTCAACAACACGCACTACCCACCCGGACACACTGTAATACTCGTGGTTTATAATATTTTGGAATTCATTCAAAATGATGAATACTGTGGAATACATATGAGTAGTTATATTTGTTAGATATTAATTCAGTGTTATATGGATCTACGTAAAATTATTGTGTAATAGCTTAACTATAAGAAAGTCCCTAGTTTACTGTTTGCAAAATATTTTCAGCTGGTACGTATTTTTTCAATACAATTTTCTACCATATAGGTAACTGATGCATATGCTTTTTAGATTAAATTGAAATGGAAAGGATTACTGATAGCACAAGTTCTGGATGTGAGATTGAGACTAAAATAAAATTTAATGTAAAAGTTATTCGTAAGAAATTATAATCAAAGGTTCCGAGAAATTGTTTGCAACATTTATTGATTGTTTAAAAATCCGTGAAAAAATAAGTAACCAAAGAGAAAATTATTTTTATTCTAGCACTATGTCATTTCAAAAAACTTTTGACTGTTGGTTGGCACCGAAATTGCTATTCTAGTTTTACTAGCAAAAGAAACATAGAACATTTAAGGAGAGAGAGAGAGAAAGAAAAGAGTTCAGATGGATCAAATGCCTACCCATAACTTCTTCAGGTGTGTCTCTTTTCTTATGACAAATGGACTAGTAATCTACAGGGTATAAGTAACATATCTGGTAAGGTCATACATTTAACTCTAAAAGTGCCAACAAGCTGAAAGATAGAAATTAAATTGCATTAAATTGCAACTAGAGACTGTGCAAAATAGATTTACTAAATTTTATGTTTATAAAATGGGTCTGCCATACCAAGCTTTTGATTCTCACGTAAGATTAGACATAATGGAATTAAAGTCGCTAGAAGATCGTAGGAAACTTGCCCTTCTCTATTTTCTGGGTTGATGGGTAATGGATTTGAGGCTCGTCTGCTATTTGTGGTATGTTATGTTATGGAGGTTGTGTCAGTAGAGATACTTACCCTGAAGGGGGCAAAAATAATTTTTTATGTTTCTGTTGGGTTTGGAAATATCCCAGAGGGCTCCTGTTTTCTTTTTCCAATAAGTCGCTTAAAATATGTTTACCAAATTTCAAAAAAATTGGTTAATTAAAAGCGGTGAAAAAATAGACAGTTTAGAGGTAAAATAGCCATTTGAACCGATTCAGCAGTCACACGAGAATGAAACATTGTGGAGGTGATCTCCACTATGAAATACAACATTAGGATATGGGGCAGTAGCTCAGTAGTATAGCATGTCTAGTTTTCAAAATTCGATTATTTTACAAACCAGAGAGGGTAGGGATGTAATATCTTGCAGAATAGTTCCTCTTAGTAATGTGGTAAAAACATCAGTCTAATTTCTCGTGGGGCATCTGGCCCATGCTTACCCTGCTACACTCATTATAAATAAATCTTCCAATTGAATATTTTTGGTCAAATAATTGCATACAGAGTGTCCACGAATTGAGTTCAGAAGATGGAAAACTTTTTTATTTGTAAGAGTACAAATAACATTAATTCTTTATAAAAACGTCTGCTTTTCATAGTCAGTTCGAAAACGATTCCATTTTCTACAATTTATATACAGGGTGCTAAATATTCGCAAAAATGATAAAAACTACAAAGAGTGAAGCAACTTAATTAGTGAATATTAAAAAAATTTTGATGGATTAAAAGTTATAAGCTAACTATGAAATCTTGACCACCAACTTCAAAATACAAAAACATATTCTTTACAGGACTTGGCAAACATCAGAGAAAGCTATCTATGTAAACTAAAGAGAAAAAAAAACTGTTTGTAAAATAATAATTTCCAATCTCTGCATTCTTTCGATAACCTGCATTCTGGTTAATCTTCATGGCTGTAAGGGATTTCTGTGGATACTAGTTTATTCTTCATGGCCATAGGAGCTATTTGAATACTAGTGTTATGATGAGAATTGTCATATAGGAAATAGACAAATTCGTTTTAATTGCTAGTATAGACATTGCTAGAATGCAGGTTATCGAAAGAATGCAAGATTGGAAATTAATATTTTACAGGCAGTTTTCTTTTGTGTTTAGTTTTCATAGATAGCTTTTTCTGATGTTTACCAAATTCTATAAAGACTATTACACATTTTTGACATTTTTATAGTGTTACATTGTTGCAATGCATGTTGAACAATGCACTTTTTTATTTGAAAATGTGCAATAAAAAATGGATTGGTTGCAATAAACCTCAGTAGAAAAAATTTATCCTGTGTGACACAAGTTGTACGATCTGTGTACTATAATTTCGAGCTTTTGGTCTTTGCTAGTATCGACCAGGTAGTAAGTATCCCAAAAGATATAAATTTTCTCTCTGCAAGTTGAGCAAGAGTGTTTACGCAACTTGCAAGTGGAGACATCTACCAACTACTTATTGCAATCAATCGAAGAGCAAATAGATAAACAAGTGTCACTACAAGTATATGCAAACAAAAAATAATTCACTTAAAAGTGTTTTTTAAAGTTGGCGTTTAAAAACGCCAACTTCAAAATTATTTTTCTGTTCTTTTTCATCAGTTTCTTCTAGTTTTTTCCTTTAAACTTTCTAAATTGTCATTAAAAACTATTATTTAGACCTTCTGTTATTCCGTAAGCAAAAATCCACAATGGCTAGATTGAGGCTACCAGGTGGAAATTTTTCTGCGATTCCAATATAGGATACATCCTCTCACAAACCACAACATTTAACAATAAATATTGTTGATTTATACTAGATTAAACTTTAGCTGTTGTTTGTAAAAACATTCCTGATTAAAAAAGAATTGAAAAATAAATTTACCTCACTCTGTAGCTTTTCACATTTTTGCAAATATGTATCACCCTGTATATAAATTTTGAAAAATAGTATAATTTTCAAACTGTTCATATAAAGCAGGCTTTTTTATATAACAGGGTTAGTATTTAAAGCAAAGGTAAAATTCCCTGACCTTTCCAGGTTTTGCATGACTTATAATTCTAATAAGGTACTAGAAAATTTTAATTTAACATTTTAGTAAGTAAATCCGCAAGACAATTAGTTTTAATACTAATTTGAAAATGATTGGCTCTCATATAAGTATGATTTATTCCCATAATAATCCATAATATAATAAATTTGATCATAGGGTAATAAAGGGTTATTAAATAAGAGTTTTCCTCGCTGATGTGTTTCGCCAAGGACAATTTTACTTGTGAAGGTAGTAACTGGAAAGACCTATTAACATTGTATATTTATAAGGTTTATAATATTGTACTCAGTAATAGACAATAATATACGATTCAAATCTATTGACCCCCTATTGACCCTCACCGCGAGTATCTCAGAAACGGAGCAGCAGGAAAAATTGAAAAAATTATGTGTTCATTACGAGTCTATTCTAAATCAATCACTGAAATTTGAATAATGCACATTGAACACTTTTGAAGTTCTGCTAAGTTATATTGAAGAATGTCCTAAGGAAATTTTGACCATACCAGTTTTAGATCCATTATATCTTGGAAAATATGCATACTATGTGATTAATATTTTAGACACCGATAAAGCACGGCATTTTTTGTACAAGGAAATTTTTTCATAATTATTTATTTTAAAATTTTGCAGTTATTTTCAAAAACGTGACGTCATGTTTATTCGGTTATTTATCAATGTATTTGAATTTTTTTTATTAAAATAGTTAATTATATAAAATGTAAGTATTTTCAGAAAAAATAATTGGTATATGTCAAATATTATACGCTTGATAACTAAATCAATATTTGATATATACCAATTCTTTTTTCTGAAAATGCTTGGATTTTATATAGTTAACTATTTTATCAAGTTTTTTTTTTAAATACATTGACAAATAACCGAATAAACATGACGTCACATTTTTGAGAATAGCAACATTTTAAAACAAAAAATTGTGGAAAAATTTCCTCGCGCAAAAAATGCCCTACTTTATCGGTGTCTAAAATATCATTTACATAGTATGCATATTTTACAAGATATAACGGATTTAAAACTGGTATGGCTAAAATATCCTTAAAAAGTAGGACATTTTTCGATATAACTTAGCAGAACTTCAAAAGTGTCCAATGTACATTATTCAAATGTCGCTGACTGATTTATAGTAGACTCATAAACACATAATTTTTTAAATTTTTTCTGCTCCTCCGTTCCTGAGATATTCGCGGTTAAAGTGAGGGGTCAATACATTTGAATCGTATATTAGTTGGTATGTGCAATACTTTTTATAGAAATTTTCAAATAATTTGAGAAAATCCCTGACTGTTTCTACTATTTTCAAAATTTTCCGATATCTCCCTGACTTTTTCTGGTAGCTACGAACCCTGTATAAAAAATGACTGGTTAACTTACAAATAAAACAGTTTTTCCTCCTCCGAACTCAATCCGTGGATACACTATATATCTCGCTTAATATTTAAGGCAAAAATTTGTCAAAAAAAAAAATCAAATTAGATCTAACACCTTTGTCAAAAACCCTTTTGATAAAAATAAAATAAAGTGAGGGGTCAAATTTGAATGGTAAAATGCATGCAAGTATCTCACTTATTTTGGATTTTTCTCAAAATTATGTATGTACTTATTTTTCGCCCAGAATTAAAATCTGAATTGAATTGAGAGGAATGATAAAGATTGGAACAGCCATAACAGCGATAACAGGCTCAGGCAGTTTTATATATAAACCAAGATAGCAGATAGTTTAAAATGGTACTTAACAATGTGTAGAGTCTAGCTGTACGTCCATGGTAGAATTACCCCCAATAGGAACCTATAACGTTGTCTGTACCATAATGTAGAGGGGGTATGTTTCTCCTCCATCTCAATGTGTCTTGGAGATAATGGAAGAAAATCGATATATTTACTAAACTACTAATGGTAGAATCAAACTAAATGGAAGTATTAAGGTATACTATTCTAGAATTTAATTCAGTATATTTTCTGAAGGCTAAGCTTTAGCTTAAATGTTATTAAAACGCATATAAAATGTTTTTTGATTGATTTCTACTGAATGACCATTGTGAAAAAATGACTAAATATTGATCTACATCGGAATCAAAGCGGTGCAACATGTCGAAAAAAATTAAATATAAGTGTTCTAGATATACGATATAAATTAAATTGGTTTTACTCATTGAAATTATTTTATTTTATGAATGGATTGATTGCGCAAATAAAATGGTAATAATGCTCCATTTATTAATGACATTATATTACTCCAAAAATGAATAAAAAACTGTCAAAACGCCAATTTTTACAAATAAATTAAATACCAACAATAAAAATAATGATGTCCCAATTTTTATTAATAACATCAGTTTATTCCAAAAATTAGTATACAAAATCTACACTGTTGATTTACAAATGTATATCAACAGTGTCAATAATGTGTGGCTTTCTTGTGACAATATATTAATAAAGATCTCAATTGATATGCATTATGTACTTTTTCGTCTCTCTTTTGGAAGAATTATATTTGAAACTCTTTAGTCTGCAGTATTTTTTAAATATAAACATTTTTTTTTTAAATAAAGATATCACTAGTAATTTTTATAATTTTTTCCATTTTGGTTTAAAAATATTTGACAACGCTACTGTTATACAAAGTGCAACGCAAATATATTTTAAACAATTATTAGATTTTGATTTAGGAAAAATTGAAAAATTGTTATTAATACTGTTATTAAAACTTATTTCTTAAGTTATTAGTACCCCTTTTATTCATGTTTTATGAAATTCTTTAAGGTTATATAGCAATTAGAAAAATCTAAAATATTGTTTTATTTTTGGCTCGAAAAAGATATGGAAAACTACATGTATTACAAGCTAGAGAATAATATTAAAAAAAAATGAGACCTGACGTACCATACATTTGTTATTATAAAAAAATCTAACTATAACAAATAGTTTGGAACATCACAGACTATTTCTTAATAGGCAACGTCAAACCATTTTTGAGGAAATTAATGTCTAAAATGAGTCAAGGTGACAATTAATTTTCCAATGTGAAACTAATTCAACAAAAGGCCCTGGCAATCTAAATTATTCTACCAAAATGACTCAATGTACCAAAATAGTTCAAATAAATGTTAAGCCCAATATGCTATGAAAGGAAACTCAGTGAAATTTAAGAAACATTTTAGAAAAAATAAATTCACTTCTGGAATATTTGAAGAGTCTGTTTTACTAAAAGTCGTTTCACACATTTCTTAATCACCATAAAAAACAATAAAATATATTACCTAATTGAAAGAACAGAACACTGAAAAAGACTCGGCGATCTCAAGCGGAATGTATCACCGTTTATATGGTGCCTAACGTCACAATGTAATCGCACCACACTGTAACAAATAATGTACGTTAAGAAATTATAATTATTTTCACAGAATAGCATGATATTTTGTGGAAAGTTCGGATGCCACTTCAAATGGACCTAAAATGTTATAAAGAAGTCGGCTCAATGGAATATTAGAAGATTTAAAAAAGTAAATAAGCTTGTATAAATTTATAGTTTAAGAATTGTACGTGTCAAAGACAACAACTTTTTTGCAATAACTGTAAAATATTGTGTATTATGGTTTCCAAATCAGAATGAGTTTATTGCAACCCCAATATAGACCTTCCAGGAAGTAATAACGTCAAAGCATGGGAGAGCTTTAGTCGGCGTCATTTCCAAATCATTTTATTAGAGATGTCAGAAACGCAGGGTCAATTAATCAAGAGCGGGGGGAAACCGTTTAAGGGAATATTTAACTTAGGGTACCTATAGACTGGTAACTATTATAACTGGTATACCGATTCCCCATTGTTTACTGTAAATTAGACAGAGACAGGGACTAGTGAGATCTTTCCCTCTTCCATGAACATGATAAGAAGGAATCTAACAAAAAAAAGTTTTTTTTATCTTGCTGGAATAATTAGCTAGCTGTATATATACATAAAATAGTTTAAGTTGTTATTAAAAGGCTATATTTCTATATTTAGGGGAAGTCAAAATATTACTAGTAATGAAGAGATTATATGTAATGCCTTCAATGATTATTTTATTGAAAGCGTTGAAGAAATATCTCGCGATATTATAAAGGACAACAATTATAATTTTGTAGTAGAAAATATTGAGCAAAATGAACTAGTATGAGAGCAGTTTAAAAAGATAGATTTAATCGAATTACGAAAATATGTTTACATAACGCCTAATAAAAACAGTGATACAGATGGAATTACAACTAAAATGTTAAAAATAGCATTTAACACTATTGGCAACAGAATTATGGATGTAATGAATTGCTCACTAGAGACAGGCACGGTACCACAAAACTGGAAAAAATCTATAGTTGTTCTGGCGGAAAAAAGGGTAAATACAATATTGTGTAATGAGCATCGACCACTAAATATGCTGCCGCCATATGAAAAACTATTAGAAATAATAGTAAAAGATCAGTTATTAGAGTATATAGAAAGCAGTGATATATTAACGAAACATCGGGCGGGTCTTAGAAAATTAAACTCTTGTGAGACTGCATTACAATCAATATTAGTCAAGTGGAAAGGAGCAATAAGTAATAAACAGTATGTTGGTGCAATATTCTTGGATTTTAAGAGGGCCTTTAAAACCATAGACATAACATTATTACTAGGGAAATTGAAAAAATGGGTATAAATGGTAAAGCATGGGAGTGGTTTTGTTCATATCTAATTGGAAGATATCAAGTTGTGAAATATGGAAATGCAATATCTGACAAAAGGGAAGTACATTTTGGTGTCCCTCAGGGATCGGTGTTAGGACCAGTTCTGCTTATATTGTACATAAATGACATTACGAAAATAGTAAATAATTGCGATATACAAATGTTTGCTGATGATACATTTCCTACCATAGTAGGAAATGATGTGGATTTTATCTGTGAAACACTTAATACAGAGTTAAAAAATATACTTAAATAGCTAAGGGAGAATAATCTAATGTTAAACCTAGAAAAAACAAATTCATGTTGCTAGGCACTAAACATATCTTAAATAATGAACATTACTGCAATATTAAAATTAATAATCAGGAAATTGAAAATGTTGTGGAGTTTAAATATCTGGGAGTAGTTATTGATCACAATTTATCATTTAGCAAGCATGCTGAGTATATAGCTAAAAAAGTTTCTAAAAAAGTAAATTATTTGTCTAGAATTGGCAAATATCTTAGTATATGGACGAAACAGATAATATACAACACTATTGTGCACCCACATTTCATATATTGCCCAACATTTATATTTCTGCTTAATAACACTCAGTTAAATGATCTACAAATTAAGCAAAATAAAGCATTGAGAACCATATTGAATTGTAATATTTACACAAGTATTAAATTTATGTTGGACTGTGCAAATATATTGTCAGTAAGACAATCGGTTCTGTTAAATGTATTTTTATTTATATATAAGTTATTAAATAATATGTTACCAAAACATCTTTATGAAACATGTACCTTTGTGAGCGACATACACAATTATGAAACCAGAGCTAGACAAAATTTTTATATTGAAAGAACTTATACAGATTTATGGAATATGTTTCTGGGGCTCTTGTGCATCAATGTCAAATGTCTTTAAAGCGCAGAAAAGGATTATTCGGTGTATGGCGGGTGTTAATAAAAGGCATTCATGTCGAGATCTTTTCCGCCAGTTCGGCATACTAACTATCTATGGACTGTATATATATATAATCTCCTTCAGTATGTATTCATTAATAAAAATGATTCTAATCTAAACAGCAATTTCCACTCATACGAAACTCGTAACAGAAATGATCTCACAGTTCCAACACACCGCCTTAGTCTTACAAAGAGATCCCATGTGATATTCGGATTAAATCTCTTTAATAAGCTTCCAAACAATATTAAAAACATATCTTACTTAAAGCACTTTAACAAGGAAGTAAAAGATCTGCTACTCAGCTTGTGTGTCTATAACATAGGTGAATTCACAAAAACTACAGTCTAAAATTTTAGTTATGTCTGCCACTTCGTTTTAGTCTATTTTGTCAGTCACCTTTTCGTATATTTTGTAAGTACTTATGTCTTAACTGTTATGGTATATTTTGATGTTCGGCAGCTACTGGTACAAGTCTTTGTACTTTTTCTTTGTAATTATTACCAATATTTTGACTAGTCTTATAATACTATCTGTATTCTTTTGGACAATAAATGTTTATTTATTTATTTACAAATTTTTGTGAAAACCAGCTATTTATTAAGGGACTGAAGATGTATAATTCTCTCCCAAATGGGTAAAAACAAGTCCAAATTTAAATATATTTAAAAAAAAGTGTATAAATTATGTTAAAATCAATTGGCCATTATGATATAAAATGCGATAGTGTGATAAACTATAATAAAATATATTCAAATGTAATTAAAAAAGATATGTAAATGTATTATGTATGTGTGTAGTAGTCTTATAACTGTATTGTTTTTTTTTTTTGTGTTACATACAGTTTTCTGTTTTTGTAATATATTGTATTCTTGATTGTATTGCATAGCAATTTCTTATATGCTAATAAATCTAATTTATTTATTATTTATTTTGGCCGCATTGTTTTGTAGAGGACGCCAGATGCCGGAACGTGTACTATTTGGCCCATAATATGCACTGTAGATGACGCCAAGGACTAGGATGATTTCGTCAGGAAAAGAGGGAACTTTTCGGTTAGCTTCCGGTGGTGTAACATTATCATACTTTCAACGTAGGAATTTTTATTGTTAGTGTTTAGTTGTTTGTAACATATTAGTTAAGTTGGTAAAGTAAATTAAATACTTGAATTGTAAGGTTGGCAACATGGCCATATAAAAAGCGTGTGCCAATGTGACGGCTCTCTTTCCTGATATACACTGTTCTAATAAGTATTAATAAAGAAGTTGTAATAAAGCAGTGTGTTTAAGTATACCACAATACGAACGTTACATGGTGTCAGATTAAAAACTGAGTTGATAATAATATAGTAATAAAATCTATATGAACAATATGGCAATGGACAATTTACGACTCCCGTTATGGAATTTATGGGTAATGGATCAAAAATTGGACCACGTGACTATAAAAATTTAACATTTATTTAACGGCATCTGGTCAAGGTGAATCCACTGATAATATTAAAGTTTCTAAATATTATTGGTGATGAACGAGTTCAAATATTTAATACGTTTAAAATGAAAGAAAAACCCAAGCTGGAAGATGTTATAACAAAATTCGACAAATACTGTGAACCAAAGAAAAATATAATCTACGAGCGATATAAGTTTTTACAGTGTATGCAAACACAAAATCAGTCAATGGTGCAGTACATAACCGAATTAAAATCGCTATCCTCGACGTGTGAATATCAAGAATATGAGAATATGGTTCGAGACAAGCTGGTAATGGGAATCCTGAACAATACACTTCGCAAGAAATAATTGCCCACACTCGCCAAAGTGGAAGAAATATGCCAAATTTATAAGCAGAGTAAGAAACATACAGCTGAAATAGAAAACAATGGACAACCAGAGCCCAGTGTGGATGCCGTTCGAAGAGCTCTTGTTTATAGAAAGTTAAAATTATAATAATTAGTCTAATATGCCTTCAACTAGTAAAAAAATTGAACATAATAAAAAAGGCTTTAAAAATAAAAATGATAATCCTAACTTTTTATATAATTGTTTCAAGTGTAACACAAGGCATGCTGCTGGAAATTGTCCCGCATTTGATAAGATTTGTCGATTTTGTAATAAATGCAAAACTAATAACCTCTAGCCCGAATTACCCAAGGAGTAATCATCTAGCTGAAAAAGCAGTAAACATCTGCAAAAATATGCTAAAAATATGTCATTATGAAAACGGAAATATTGATTTGTACCCCTTGAAATACCATAACACTGCAATTCCTGATATAGGCTTATCACCAGCTCAAATGTTATTTAACAGAAGTTTAAAATACAATTTACCTACTGTTGATTCTTTACTCAAACCTTGTATTAATAATCAAAATCAATTGAGAAAAACTTTAAAAAATAGGCAATTAAAACAAAAACGTCAATATAACAAAAATATAAAAAACTTGGCAGGGGGAAGCTAATGATAAAATATGTTTCAAACATAAAAACATGTGGGAAAAGGAAAAGATCCAAGATCATATATAGTAAAAAATAATTGTAATAAATTATATAAGAGAAATAGGCAACATATAATTATATAAAAAAAGAAAAACCACCAGAATTTACCGATTGCAATAATATTAGACAGGCCCGTGCGGTGGGTTTTTCAAAGGTGAGGCGATACTTGCGGTTGGCGCCCCAATACTTACATCAATATTAATAATAAAAACATTAATTTTTTATGTAGGCTTTTAATAGGTATAAAAAACAGTAACGCTAATCAAGGCATATGTGTTATTGAACAAAATAAATAAAAAGTATTTCTCAGTAAAGTAACAAATTAAACATTTACAAATGAACTCGTCTAACTTTCTGCTTTGCAAAATTGCTAATCCGATCGGAATAATCTAATTAGGTATAAGATAAGATAAATGTATAAACTTTGATCTTTTTTGCCAAACCCTTGTCCTTATTTTTAGTATGAGCATATATCACATCATCTTCTATAATTGCCACCATTGCATCATAGACTGCACTTATTTGATATCTTAATGGCTTTAAGGCATCGATTCTGCTGGACTACCTTGTGGTACTTAGAGGTTTAAGGGTTAGTCGACTTGAATGAGCCGACAATCAGCACAATCCATCTTTTTGGAGATTCAGAGAAAAGCACGTACAACTCCTGGACAATTGAAAAAAAACAACAAAATTTCTCCGGAACAAACAGCTGCATCGTTGACAACTAAATTCATCGAATGACATGCACAAGGTACAAAAAATGCTCTGAGATTTCTCGATAAAATTCGGTTTTGCAGACCTTTGTGAACTCCCTTAGCATTTGAGACATTGTCATAACCTTGTCCTCTAATATTTTTAATGTCAAGATCCAATTCTACAAGATGTTTGACAATAAGTTCAGCGATTCCCTCTCCAGTTGTTTCAGTTGCTTCAAAAAATCCGACGAAAAATTCTTCACACCTAAATTGATTAGTAATGGGATACATCAGGTGTGCAATCAACGATAATGGAAAAGTACTTTGCTTCTTTAACTTTTCCCACAATTTTAGCAAGAACTTCCCTTTCCCATCAATTGTATTAGTTCGTCTTGAATCCTACTACTAGGTTACAGACCATATTTCTGAATGATTCCGAATTCGTCATAGATGTTCCTCCATAACGGGGTCAAACTCAGAAAGCAATTGGATAATTTTTACGAAATTTCCATTGTTTCTCTGAAATAGTTGTTCCGTAGATCCGCGAAAAGCTAAGAATTGACTTGCCATCATTTGTATCACGGATATTATTCTTTTGAAAACATTTCTCCAATGTTGAGTTTCCAAATCTAATATTCTTTGATATTCGTGGTCAATGGTTTTCTTACATTTTAAGCGATTATTAAATTCTTCCCATTTTTTAAATTAATTTCTGTGGGGCCTACCACCCTCGTGTGATGAAAGTGCTCTGGTTAAATTTGTCCAGTTTGAGTAGCCACTTTTTGACCAATGCATACCAGAGAATTGGTCAAATAGCGTACAACAAAAACAAAAAATTGTATCCTTCTTCAGAGAATATATTAACCACGGTCTTTCTACTGAGGTGCCTTTCTACTTAGGTGAGGTAAGTATTACTATTTCTCACGGCATTGTGACATATCAAATAAACGAAAGACTAACAAATTATACAACACTAAACGTGTCAGAACAGCATGCAGACACCTGCTAAAATGCCGCCCCTGAATCGTGCCGCCTTAGGCGGTCGCCTCGCCGCCTCACCTCACCGCACGACCCTGATATTAGAGAACCTTATTATTTACGTAGCCCAAATAAATTGTAAACGTATTGTATATATATTTATGTACTTGATTTTAGTGTAAGTTTAGCTTAGATATATTGTATTCTAAATTGTACATTAGTTTTAAATTAAAATATATAAATATTTAACTTATAAGAGAGGACATAATATATAAGTTAAGTTGGTAGGAAAAAATATCAAAAGACGAAGAGCTTGTTGTCAAAGAGATTACGGGAGGAGGAAAATACAAGGAATACATTGTGGCAGCGGACTATAGTCACAAGGAGACTTTTTACGATATTAATTTTTGGCTAGCGGGGGTTAGGTTCAAACGCTTTGATTTCGAGTTACATAAACAGAAGAGCAGAGCAAAAGAAGAATTACCTCAATCAAATTCTTTTTTAATAAAATAAAGTGTAGAAGCAGTCCAGAACTAATGGGAGAAGACAAAAATATTAACCCTTATAAAAACATTAAAAACATAAATTTAATAGTCTGGGAGACTATTTCAAAACCAAATAATCCTCCTGTGGAAAGAATCACAACACAAGAAAAAAGTCAGATGTGCATATTTCATAAAAACATTCAGTGCCTACGAAATAAAATACTAAAATCTGATATATTTCTTTCCACACTGGAAAAAGGTCCTGACATGGTATGTTTTACTGAACATTGGTGTACCAAAGAAAAAATGAGAACAATGCATCTAGAAGGATATAAGCTTGTCTCAGCCTTCTGTAGAGAAAAAAAAATCCACGGTGGATCCTGCATCTATGTTAATGAGAACACCAAGGCCCAAGATATGGAAAATAATAATTCTGGCGGTGTACAGAACACCATCCGCTAGCAAGAGTGACTATGATGCTTTTTTAAATACCTTAACAGAGGTCTTAACTTTCTGTCGTGATAAATATCCTAAATATAAAATTATACTTTGTGGTGATTTTAACATAAATTTACTAGTCAAAAATGAATCTTCAGATAACTTTATAAACTTTCTTTTAACATTTAATTTACAACAGACAATATTTAGCTTTACAAGATATACGAAAAAAACTGAATCACTTATTGACAACATATTTATAAATTTTGATCAGGAACAAGGAGGGCAAGTAGTAACATCGGCATTATCCAATAATGAAGCAAATTCTAAACTTTGAATTATATAAAAAGGAGTCACATAAAGAATTTTCATGTAAAAAAAGAATATCTTTAAATAAATTGGAACAATTTAAACGATTACTACGGGATGAAAGCTGGGAAGTTGTATTCCAGGAAAATGATGCCAATAACACCTATAATAAATTTGACAATATCATAAATCAAAAACACAAAAACATCCAACCACTGTACACAAATATTGTCTAAATGTTATTTGTGGCATTATCTTAATTTTTTTCCTTCTTCAATTCTTTGGGACTTCCTGCCACATGTATGTTTTCTTTCTAAGCGGTGCTAGGGGAATCTACAAAATATATCACAATTAACCAGTATTTTACTGGTAAAAAACCTCTACGCCTGTGACGTTTACGTCAAAGGATCAGTTAAAGGTTGGTTTTTATAAATAAACAACACAAATAAGTATAAAAACTTGAAATTAAATATTTCGCCGACTGTACACAAATTATCTACCACAAGTTGTTAATCATAATATGGTGCAATTTGCAGATGATACATCTTTAATATTCAGTCACGACTCTAAAAACAGCCAAGAAAAAGACATCCTTGATGCGGTAATCACATTACAAAATTGGTTCACTAACAACAATCTGAAATTAAATGTTCAAAAAACCCAGATAATTACATTTTCGTACTTCACCCAAAATGAAGAAACAACACTTACGTACAATGACATAAATGTCCCAAGTAGCCGATCAGTAAAATTCTTAGGAATCACTCTGAATTCAAGGCTTGACTGGGGGCTTCATGTTGACAGCTTGGCTGGGGATATGTCACGGTATTGTTATGTACTTGGGGTAGTGGCACGTTTTGTAAGCGTGGAAGCTGCGATGAGTGCATATCATGCATATGTACAGTCACGTGTCAGATGTGGAGTGATAGTCTGCACATAAAATCCTCATAATGCAAAAAAGATGATTGCGACAAATATTTAATATGAAACCTACAGATAGTTGTAAATCGGTATTTATACAGAGGCGTACTAACACTTAGCAAGCCTATATATTTACGAAGCAGCAATATTTGTAAAAGAAGACATCATACTTTTCAATGTTAATTCACATTTTTAACAAATTGCCTCATGACAGAAAAAATCTCACCACAAAGACATTAAAATTGGAACTCAAAAGAATACTAATAAAAAAGGCTTATTATATGATACACGAATATTTCAATGATGTTTCAATACACTAATAAAAAGACTTACTTTTATACTCTCAAACTAGGCTGTTCCCAAATCTTTTCTCTAGCTTTACTATCTTACTTACATTTTAATACTTTAACCAAAGACATTTTTTATCCAAATTAGGCATATTATCTATTTAAAACTAATTTTAATACTATTGTCGTTAGTGTCTCGATTTTATTATGATATGTTATTTTTACATTAATATTAGCTAGATTCTTTCTTTTTCTCTGTTGTTTTCGTTTAACGTTTTGACATGTTCTACACCCAGTGGGGTATTGTATTAAAAAGGAACAAATAAATGTATCTATCTATCTAAAATGCCGTAGTGATTGACAGCAATAAATAGCTGTTATAGTTGTCAATAAATAGTTTTCACTGTTTTGCGTATTGTTTGAGTTTTGTTAACTGCTATTTCTAAACAAAATGCATAAAATAATAATTTTACAGATCTTTGGTTACGGAGATAAAATGCGATCACGGGACGAAGTTACTCGCCTATTTCAAGGAAAATTTCCTAATTTACAGCCTATATCCCAAGGTACAATTAGCCGAATTGAAAAGCAGTTTGGCAAAAATGGACATGTACGGCAGATAAAAAAAGAAACTTCCAATGCAATGAGTAATGATACCAAATTAGATATACTGCTTGAGTTTGAAGGAAACCCACATAGTTCAAGCTGACAAGCAGCTTCAGCATTGAATGTTTCCCATTCCTCAATTATTTGCGTATTAAAAGAAAATAAAATGCACCCCTATAACTGACCCCAACTCAGGAGCTTAAGAAGACGATTTTAATAGAAGAACGTATTTTTGTGAACAAATGATGCAAAGGTTAGATAACAATGTTATCCAACTAGAAAATGCTTTGGGCTAATGAAAATCCCCACTGGATAAGAGAATTACATACCCAAAATCCTGAAAAGGTTAATGTTCTTTCGTTGCGCATTTCACCCGCAAAGCTACTTTCTGTGAGCTGTAGCAGTAAATAAAATGACGAAATTAACAGGTTTACATTTAACACAGCCTTAAGGTATACAACAAAATAAACATTATAGTATAATCACAGAATATAGCATAAAATATATAAATAGAAGAACAATATCTCATTATCACAGTAACAAGTTATCTCTGATAATCAGTTCTTTGGTCGAGCATTTAAATTTCGGAAAGCTGATGTGGTTTCGTCCTGATAACAAGTGAAAAATATGGGCTGCTTGGTAACTAAAGCAGCATTTGTAAAATTTGGTTCTGTGGGCCGGGATTGACAAAAGGAACACTGAAATTGTTTTTGCTAGCCTGCAAGAACAAGATTTTTATGTTTTTCGTTTGTTGTAGCGAATTTCGTCAAGCAGTCCGCAGTAAATATTAAAACCATGGCATTTTCCAATGGAGAATGAAAAGACCTTTTAAATGACGTATCACAAGCCTCTACTTCCCATTTAAAAATGTAGGGGTTGCAACTGCCACTCTAAGGGGGTTGAATTTAGGGATGAAATTTGTACAATGCAGGATGTCATTTCAGAATTCAAAATCGACGTATCTCGAAATTTTTTGATAAATATGCACAATAAATGAGATGTTGAATTTATTCCATTTGGCTGTCCCACACTATGTCATCTATACATGTACCAAGTTTCATTAAAATCGAAGTGGTGCAACATGTCCAAAAAAATTTAATGGAAGTGTGGTTGCATTCGAGGATCGCTACGTTAAGATGTAAATTAATTTGGTTTTATTTATTGAAAGGATTCTATTTTGTGAACGGATTGCGCAAATAAAATGTTAGTAATAAATACCAACATCCAAAAATTAGTATATCACTCTTTATTGCATTTATATAAACACATAAATAAATAATATAATAGTAATTTAAAGAAATCCGAACTTCACAATCAATTCGCGAAAATTTGTAAGGAGTGTAATATGCAATATTAATTGGATTGTATCTAAATATATTAAAATATGTATTTATAAGGAAACATGACTTTTATTCCTTCACGTGATGTTTAACAGGTTCAATATTAATTTGATTAGTGTAGTAGTGGTAAATCCACATTTTTCAGACATGGTCAAATTCTGTTACACTAAGTGTCTTTAATTTTCAAAACAAACTATCACTGTTATTTTATAGTTTCTCAATTACCCAGGTAGCAACGTCACATTATATTCACGTCTATTTTTGGTCATAATTGGTCGTTAACGTCATATGCCCTATAAATCACGTCTTTATTGACGTCATAATTATGACCAATTACATACGTGATACTTGTAACGTATTAAAGACGTCTTATAAACGTCATTTTTTTGTCTTTTGAATTTCCCGGCCCCTGCCACTTAAAAGAGATTACACGCCCCAATGGTCTGCGCCCGCGCTGTGAACGCCCGCATGCTGCATCCACTTGTTGTCGCCATTCTCTTGTCGGCGTCATTTACTGTTTAACAGAGGTGTTTAAGATCTAATTTAGTTAAATATCATTTCTGTGTGGTGTTGTGATGGTGAAAAAAAGGTGGTGTTGTTAATAAATCTTGAGATTCATTCAGGTAAAATTATTATTTTTTACTATCATATTCTTGACAAAAGTTTAAACATCGTAACCTCACATTTTCACTTCATTTTTCATTAAGTTTGTATTTCAATGAAGCTATTTATGCAACAAAAATAATGAAATACACATACCTACCCATCTTACTTTCTTCATGACGTACCCTAATAATTGACAATTATTATTACTCTACAATAAACGGCACTTAACTGGATAGCGGTAGGTACCCATTACCCCTTAAGAAACCTGTAGAAATTCATTGCTAGTTATTTAATTGAATTTTTTAAATCTATGGTATTTTCCTTGCAATGCCTGATATACCCAGAGTTATTCTTCGATTATACGACGTATAAACAAAAGTTAGGAATACTTATGCTAGGTATAGGTAGGTAGGACAAATATCTTCATATCCGTTGTTAAGAGCTGTTTATATAGACAGTGATAAAATAACTTGAAACCAAATAGACCATAATAGAATGGTCTGTTATATATATCATTTAAACTTCACAGGTATGGCTTTCGTAGGAATCGAATTCCAAGAAAACGGTGGTGGTGGTATCGCGTTAGTATCACAGGAGTGGATAACACCCCGAAAATATGAGGTATTTTGACCCCCATTCAAAAACAAGGAGAGATATTATAAGGCTTTGAAAAGTGAGGAGACTCTAGATGAAAACACTTGGGATTTATACAAGATATTGAGAACATTTTTTGCAGTTGGTTAGTAAAAAATAAATACTTATTAAAGAATTTGTTGCCAAATGTTTATTTATAAGTAACTATTTTTTTCAAATTGAAGTAGTAGGTAGTATTATTTATTATTTTTTATTAATATAAAATTATTTATTTCTCTATTACAGATTTGATTTAATTTATTTGTGTTTCTTATGTAGACGAGTATGAAAAAGCACTGAAAAAAAATAAAAAATGCGGAAGTAAGTTCTGATCTCCAATCAGAATTAGATGAGAGAACCTCCCAGAGACCAAAGAGGAAAAAAAGAAGTAAAAAATTGGATGACATCAGTAGCAGAGATGTGGATGTAGTAGGCGGACTTCTTGAACGTCCCCCAGCAATAAAGAAAATGGTAAATAATAGTGTTTTTAATGATAGTCATTGTCTAACTTAATTTTTTGTTCCAGCCAGGTGTGTAAATTCACCCAAAACATCTTTTTTGAGCAGTACAGCAACACCACCTTATTCATCGCCTATGAGCAGCAGAAATTCACCTATTTTGGGTGCTTAAATTATATTTAATTACATGGAATTTGGAATTTTTTTTCTACATGTAAATAGAATATTTATTTTGATTATGGCAATATACAGTTAGATGTAACGAGAGATGTAATGGACCAAAAATTTTGGAATTTTGGAATGGTATTTGGGGATTGAGTCCTGCTTGTTGTAAAACTAAAGCATACCAAAAATGACTTGATTTGGTGTTCTACAGGGTGTTTTATAAGCAAAGTTGTAAAAATCGCTAATAAAGTACTTTTATTTTTCAAAATATGAAAAAATTCCACTAAGAAAAATTATTTAGAACGCAATTTTATACCTCTGTACCAAATTTCAGGAATATAAAATTATTTTTTTTAAACTTCCCATTTTTTGCAAATTAAGAGTTGAATTCATATTTAAAGTTGTGTAGGAGCAAATGTTAATCATCTCAAAAAGTAGGCTATTGGTAAATAAAAAATTGAATTCTCGTAGCCTACTTTTAGCTCCTACATAACTTTAAATATTAATTTAAAAAAAAATAACTTCTATGCAGTTTTAATTGAATGGTTCAAAATAAAACACTAATTTATTGAAAAAATGGGAAGTTTAAAAAAAATAATTTTATATTCCTGAAATTTCGTATAAAATTGCATTCTATATAACTTTTCTTAGTGGAATTTTTTCATATTTTGAAAAATAAAAGTACCTACTTTATTAGTGGTGATTTTTACAACTTTGCTTATAAACACCCTGTAGAACACCAAATTAACACATTTTTGGTATACTTTAGTTTTACAACAACCAGGACTTAATCCCCAAATACCGTTCCAAAATTCCAAAATTTTTTGTTACATCTATCCTGGGACACACTGTATAATAGTTCTATTTTTTGAAAATTATTGAAATATGTTCATTCAAATAATTGATTCAATAATGTAAGTATTTAGGTATTTCCAATTAACAGTATAATAAATATTTCAAAATAGGTCATATTTGTATCATTTCATACGTCTCTACGACGTCATTAGCTGACGTTAATTTGACGTAAAAAATTTACGTAAAAATGACGGAAAAAATGACGTTAATCTGACCAGCTAGTGACCTAAAAATGACGTCAATAATACGTGACATTGCTGCCTGGGTACATATGTTTAAAATTGTAAAATAATTAAGATTCTGGATGCCCCACTATTACATGCTAATGGGTTCATTTAATGCATTTTATTTAGTACTTGTTAATTCTTGTGGATAATTGGAAACTATATCATTGGTCCCTTTTTCATGATGGTAATTTGAAAGGAGATAATTATTTAGCTCTGCTCCAAAATAATGTCATGCCAACTTTGGCAAACTTATATCCTGCTCAAGCAAACTCACAAGTTCTAGCGGATGTAATACGGTTTCAGCAGGAGGGAGCAACACCACATTACTGAATCGATGTCCGGCAATACTTCGACTTAATATTTCCAAATCAGTGCATACAGAGGCGAGGATCGCTAGACTGGCCAGCACGTTCTCCTAATCTTACACCCTTCTATTTCATTCTATGGGGATATGTGAAAAGTATGGTATACAAAACTAAGCCACGCGATATATCTGACTGAAGAAGAGGACATTTTTATTTACGATTAGGATGCTGCCAAGACGTTCAATGAACTCATTTTGAACGCGTCCTATAGTGAAATTAAGTTTTTTTTAGTTTGCTGTAGCAAATTACGTCAAGCACATGATTCTTTTACCGTAAATTTTTGCAATAAATATTAAAACCATAGCATTTTTGAATAGAAAATGAAAAGACCTTTCAAATGGAGTATCACAAGCTCCTACTTCCCATTTAAAAATTTATTAGTTGCAACTGCCACTTGCAGGGGGTTGAATTTAGGGATGAAATTTGTATGTTGCAGGATGTCATTTCAGAATCCAAAATCGACGTATCTCGGGATTTTTTACAAGTATGCACAATAATTGAAATACTGAATTTATTATTAGCTCTTCCATACTGTATAGACGAATATTTAGTAATTTTTTCAGAGTGGTCATTCGATAGGAACCGGTAGAAGTCGATCATTAATATTTTCATATGCATTGTAATAAAATTTATACTGAAGCTTAGCCTTCGGAAAATATATTAAATTAAATTCGACAATGTACCTTAACACTTCCACTTAGTTTTATTACACTACCTTTAGTAGTTTAGTATATTTATCGATCTGAAAAAAAGTCATCCGCGGAAGGATTTTCTTAAATTATCTCCATGACACATCAAGATGTTACTAGTCACTCCCTCTACATTATGTCATAGACAACGTTATAGGTTCCTATTGGGGACAATTCCACAATGAAAATACAGGTAGACCCTTTTGGGTACATTTCTGGAAACGATTTTCAACCTAGCAGCACGAACAACTAATCATGGTTTAGTAATTTGTTGGCAGGATCCCGAAATTAGTGGCCTATTTAGGAATGCACTACTCAGTTGATAAAATCTTATGGAAAAGTGGATACTCTACTCGTCAAATTAACTGAAATTTTGAGATGTTGTGGTTTACGTGATGCTGATTAAATGCCTCAATGGGTACAAATCTCTGCTATGGCTAGTTTCGTCATTACACTCATCTGAAGATCGAATTATTGTAGGTACTATACGAGATTTTTAGTAAAATTGACCAAATGGTTCCGGCATTTCAGTTTTACTTAAACGTGTTTAAAAATGTAATATTAAGATAACAACAGTGTATACGGAACTGAAGAAGAAAATGTCTCACCAAAATACCTGTTCCGGATTATGAACTTCTATAAAAATATGAATAATTACACTATAAAACATATTTATTATGAAATTAATATTATTTTCAAATATTTAATTAATAATTATTGCTAGTTAAATTATAACACTTATCCAATATTTTGATACTTAAAAGTGTCAGAATGGCATCAAGAACTTTGATATTTAAACATTATTTAAAAAAAAACATGTTTTCGTGTCCGTGTGTGAACTGGCATAACTCTATTCATCATTGCTAGTAGAGTGCAAATCAATTTCTATCTTTCCCCCCATTGGCACTTTTAAAGCAAAATGTATGACTTTACCAGATATGTTATTTATGCCCTGTAGATCGTCATGAATATAAGGGCACAAATCAAAATTTTCTAACTAACCACATCATGCGATACAGTCAATCATGAAGTATGTTTTATTCAAAAATCATTAAATTCTCTGTAGAATTTCTATTTTTAAAATAAATAAAGAAACGAACTTTTACATAGGCTTACATGGCAGTAAAAATAAAAAATTCTCATTTTCTCTGTTCGACTACGGCTGAAAATTAATTATTTTTCATCTACTTTTTCATTCCCACGACGATATCTCCCAAACTATTATATTTATCAATAAAATGTATTCTTTATAAAATATTTGCCATATTTTCCAGATTACAATGGTTTTTAAATCAGATTTTTTAAGAATTTAATAACCAAAATATTTAATAATGTGTAGTGTGATATCAATTTTCGAAGCTTATCAGCGGCATGCGTTCGTTACAGATTCTCGTTCTCCCACTCTTTAAAACTGTTTCAACACACTCCACTTCGCACCCGCAATGGCCTATCGTTAGATAGATTAGCGCATGGTAACTCTCGTGGTTCATGATATTAATGAAATTTATGTCTTGAAAATGATTACTATAAATAATATAAGTATATTTGTTTAATATTAATTCAGTGTTATTTCGCCTTACATAAAATTTTTGTGTAATAGGTTAACACGTTATAAGAAACTCTCGGTACCTAGTTCGCTGTTAGCAAGATACTTTCAGCTGGTATGTATTTTTTTAATAGAATTTTCTACCGTATAGGTAACTGAAGAAGAAATGAAAATGGAAAGTACTACTGATAGCACAAGTTCTGAAAGTGAGATTGAGACAAAACTAAAATTTAAAGAAAAACAGATTCGTAAGAAACTATGCTTAAATTGTATGAAACCGGGCCCTGTAAACAAAGGTTTTGATAAATCGTTTGCAATATTTATTGATTGTTTAAAACTCCGTGAAAAAATAAGTAACCAAAGAGATGATGTATATTTTAGAACTATGCGATTTCGAAACACATATCATTTTGGCTGTTTGGTTTGGCACTGAAATCGCTATTCTAGTTTTACTGGCAAAAGAAATATGGAACATTTAAGGAGAAAAAGGGAGAAAGAGAAAGGAATTAAAAACAGTTCAGATGGATGGAGTGCATGTCCATCAACTTCTTCAGGCGTATCCTTGCGTAAAATCAATTTTTTTCAATAAAATAGCTTTCTCAAGTAATGACCACGAACACAGAAAGAAAAATAAGACTATTAGCCCACCAAAATCCCATAATTTTCTAAAGAATTTGTGCTAACGATTTAAATGCTATAGAAACAAAATGTCATGTTTAATGTTTCTATAGTCACAATAGAAAATGCAAAGTTTCATGCCTCGTTTTCTGTTGGAATTAGAACAAATTTTTCGTTTCTTTTTGTAGATTTAACAGTTTTGACTCCTTTGCCGGTAAATGTATTTATAAGTAAGATCTTTCTTTCAGACTTATATCTATCCGTTATAGATCCTTCTCATCATAAATTGACGACATACCATACCCTTTTTGCTTTAAAAACCGTTTCTCAAGAATTTTACATATTTTAGTAGAACTCCGTTCGTCGTCTGTCCGTTTTCCACTTTTACTTTTATTGTTAGATAGACCTCTGCATTTTATATAGCGACTTTAGTAACAGGAAATATGATAATCAATTTGCATAGGTATTAAATCGTTAGCACAAATTCTTTCGAAAATTATGGGATTCTGGTGGACCAGTAGTCGGATTCTGGTGGGCCAGTAGTCTTATTTTTCTTTCTGGGTCTGTGGTCATTACTTGAGAAAGCTTTATTGTTGATGCTTTTGACAAAAATACATTTCTCTATTAAAAAAAATTATTTTACGAAAATACACATCGGAAGAAGTTTTTGGACAGGCGTTCGACCCATCTGAACTCTTTTCAATTTCTTTCCTTTTTTCTCTCTTTAAAAGTTTTATTTTTCTGTGGCTAGTAAAACTAAAAGAGCAATTTCAGTGCCAAACCAGTCAAAATTGTTTGTTTTATGAATGACATAATGCTAGGATATAGATCATCTTCTTCTTGGTTACTTATTTTTTTACAGATTTTTAAACAATCAATAAATATTGTAAACGATTTCTCAAAACCTTTGATTACAAGGCCCGGATTCATACAAATTAAGCTAATATGTTACGAATCTGTTTTACATTAAATTGTATTTTTCTCAATCTCACTTTCAGAACTTGTGCTATCAGTAGTACTTTCCATTTTAATTTCTTCTAAAAAGCATATACATCATATGGAAATTTAAAATACATACCATCTTGCAAACAGTGAACTATAGGGATTTTCTTATAACGTGTTAATCTATTACAGAATAATTTTAGGCAGGCCATATTTTGTATGTAAGTCCATGTAACACTGAATTAATATTCTACAAATATACTTACATTTATTTCATCGTAATAAACATTTTCAAAGTTTAAATTTCAAAATATTATGAACCACGGGAGTTACTATATGCCAATCTATCTAACGATAGGCCATTGCGGGTGCGAAGTGAAGTGTGTTGAAACAGTTGCGAAGAGTGGGAGAGCGAGAATCTGTAAGGAACGCATGCCGCTGATAAGCTTCGAAAATTGATATCACGCTACACATTATTCAATATTGTGGTTATTAAATTCTCAAAAAATCTGATTTAAAAACCATTGTATCTGGAAAATATGGCAAATATTTTATAAAGAATATATGTTTTTGATAAATATAATAGTTTGGGAGATATCGTCGTGGGAATGGAAAAGTAGACGAAAAATTATTAATTTTCAGCCGTAGTCGAACAGAGAAAATGAGGATTTTTTATTTTTACTGCCATATAAGCCTATGTAAAACTTCGTTTCTTTATTTATTTTAAAAATAAAAATTCTACAGTTTTTAAAAACACTTTTAAGAAGGTAGAGTGAATTACTGAGCTCTTCAATTGATTGGTGTTTTTCTAGTAATAAAGCGATCTTGTGTATTAAAAATGCCAGGTACTAGTGATGGTGAAGATGAAGAGGAGATGGAAGTGTGCTCCTTCGAAGTCTCGCCAAGTAAAGGGGCAAAAAGGAAATACAACCAAGAAGAATTATTAGAATCCATTAAATTATTAAGTGATGAAGAAATAAAGGAAATTATAGGCATATCCAAAAAACGTATATCAGATAAGGAAACCAATAAAAACAGTCAACCAAAAACATCACCAACTAACACAAAAAACAATTCAACTTCAATAGCTTCCACTTCAACAAATAAAAATGAATTTCAACAACAAAAAACTCATGCTCCAACAACAGCCCACACTGATAATTTTCAAAGAAATTTAAAACAAAAATTACTCCACAATAATGAAAGAAATTACAAATAGAAAATATGCTAATTTGTTTTACATAAAAACAAACCCAACA
The DNA here is from genome assembly GCA_963583905.1 of Stenurella melanura. Taxonomy (NCBI): domain Eukaryota; kingdom Metazoa; phylum Arthropoda; class Insecta; order Coleoptera; family Cerambycidae; genus Stenurella; species Stenurella melanura. The sequence goes on from OY757318.1 coordinate 85,832,921, forward strand.
ATTAATAGCAGAATAAAAATGGCAGAATTGTGGGAATCTGTTCGACCAGCTAATAAAGACATTATACTAATGACAAAAAAAGGTTTTCTACTAAAAAGTGACACACCAAAAATAATACTCAGCAACACATTAAAAAATTTACAAAACCACAAAAAAATCGATGCTTTCACAGAAACTTCACCCTATAAGTTTACAAAACCCACATCTACAATATCACAATCTTTTTCATGTGTTATCTCGGCAGTGGAGCATGACATCACAGACACACAAATGAGCGAACACTTATCAAATCTTGATGTAGAACACAGATATTGTAAGAGAATCATAGCAAAAGCTAACGCTAAACCAACTCATTTCATACGAATTATCACCAGCAATATCTCAGCCTATGAAAAATTATTAAATAATGGTGTATTCTATAAAAGTAGACATTATGCAGTGTATCCTAGTTCTCCACCTCCTCCAGCACCACTGCCATGTAACAAATGCTTAAAATTCACTCACGAAACTGCAGCCTGTCAAACGCCTATAAAATGCCAAAAATGTGGAGAAAGTCATTCTACCACAAAATGCATGAGTGAACTTCCACCTAAGTGCAGTTCCTGCGGATCTACTGAACATCAGGCCTGGTCATTTAAATGTCCCAACCGACCATTGAGACCCATCGAGGGTATCCCGAACATACCGGTAAAAACGCTTAACAAAAAATCCAAAGAAATTACTAGTGAACCAAAGAAAAAGTCTAGAATACACTCACCCGTCACTATTCATGACATCATTATCAACACCTACGTTAATAAACTGAACAAACCCAAAAATACCAACAGAGAAGAAATTATTCAAAAACTAAGAAAGAAATTTATCACCGAATATAACGTAGAGTATATTAACATGAATAAACGTATAGAGACATCAATCACCTTTGTCAGTAATAATAGAATTTATATTTTAATGTTCGACATGGACCTAGATGACTTTAATTCTCCCACCGAAACCATACCAGGAATCAATAGTGCCCAAATTCACTTGCCAGTTTAATATATTATACACAAACATAAACAGTTACATGCCAAAGAAATATATTATAAATAATACAATAGAGAAGCACGATATTAAATGTGCTCTTTTTGTAGAAAGCAAAACCAATCCACAATCGAATACTAGCTACCGCAATTGGGACGTCTTACAGCGAAATGGAAATATAGTCAACAACAACGTTAGAGGAGGCACACTGGTCCAATGTCACCCTTCCTTAAAAATGGGTAAGGCAAACCCCCCAAGAGTAAATAATCCACTCAACGAAGCTACTCATTTCACGATACCCTTTCAGGAAGACATACTGCATGTATTTGTTGTGTATATTCACCCTACATCCAATATAGAAGATAATATATTTGTAATGGCATCTCGATTCAAGTACTCAATGATAATTGGAGATTTTAACATCAATGCTACAAAACGCAGGCAACTCAATCAATTTCTTGGGAATTCCGATTTCATTAAAGCTGACACACCCCCTACATTTTTAATGCCAAACAATAACGATTCCACCCCAGATATTCTCTTATTTAAGAAAACCATTTCGAATAATATTATAAAAGTGGAGGTCATTCCAGATGTGGGTTCGGATCATTTATCAATTAAAATAAACTTTGACTTAAACAAGGCTGTTACTGTAGAGGAACCGATTAAGTATAACTTCAATAAAACTAATATTGACAAAATTAATGAGGAAATGAATAGATACTTAGCATCAATAGGAAACGATCAAATTACACACGAACAAATTAGCTACTTTAACACATCATTAAATGAAATTATCTTACGCAATACACCAACATATCGACAAAAGTTTTTCTCTCATACATTACCTCCATTCATTATTAAACTAATTAAGACAAAAAGAAAGATGTTGCGAGAATATCGACAAAGCCTCATTCCCGATTACAAAAGAAAAATCAACGACTATAATAAGAACATTCATCAACTGATAACACATTATCGTAGCCATAAATGGTTGGAAGCATGTGAAGAAATTAATAAAGCACAAGGACGAAATTTTTATCAACAAGTTAACAAATTGTCTAAATATAAGGCTATTAATAAAATCCCAATGATTGAAGAAAATGGTATAGAGTTTCACACAGATGCAGAAAAGGCAAATATTTTTTCATATAAAATTAAAGAAGTTTATACTGAGAGAGACCTTCCTAACTACAACTTAGAAAATTTTGAAGCAGTGAATGAATGGTATGATAGTTATTTTCATGATAATGTCTTAAATGATGATGCAGAAATAGAAGAGGAGGAATATTTTAAAATTCTAGAGAAACAAAAGAACACCGCACCGGGAATTGATAACATACCCTGGATAGTTATTAAAAAATTTGACTATAACATACACTTACATATCATTAAAATTTTCAAATATTGTCTGTCACAAACATTATTCCCAGATGAATGGAAGATAGGGAAAATAGTGGTTATACCTAAACCCAATTCAGACCACTCAAAAACCAACAATTACAGACCAATTACCCTTCTGCCAGTGATTGGAAAACTGTTTGAAAAAATCTTAAGAAACAAAATTCTCAATGTTATCAGAAACAAAATTCCGACACATCAATTTGGATTCAAGGAAAAATGTTCCACTTTACACCCACTCACTGTTCTCGTCTCTAACGTCCAAACAAGTAAATTGTCCAACCTAAGAACTGCAACTCTATTCCTAGACATTAAAAAGGCCTTTGACAGTGTGTGGCATAAAGGTCTCCTTTTCAAATTAAAGAAACTAGAAACACCAGACTTTCTAATACATATCATCAAAGATTTCCTACAATCCAGAAAACTAGTTGTACAAATAAACAACTGCACGTCTCAAGAATTTACAGCTAATCAGGGTGTACCGCAAGGCTCTCCAATCTCACCCCTGCTCTATAATATTTACTGCTACGATATACTGTCATGCCCTTCAAATCACTCTTCATACCTGCTACAATATGCTGACGACACAGCTCTGACAGTCCATGAAAAAACGCTGTCCAAAACCATAGAGAAATTACAAGTACTTACAGACAACACTCAATCCTGGCTGAATAAATGGAGATTAGAAATTAATGCCACTAAATCACAATTAATGATTTTCAATCACACCCCGTCTAATTATTCTCCTACCATAAACCTAGCTCAACATCAAATACAACCAGTAAGCAATGTCAAATACCTAGGAATCCATGTGGACCAGAAGCTCAACCTAAACCACCATACAAAATTAGTAAAACGCAGAATAACTTCAAGAGCTAAATTTTTCAGGTCTCTAACGTATAAAAACAAAGGAATTAAACTCACTGCGGCCATCAAGATATACAAATCTATATGCAGACCAATTTTAGATTATGGGCATACCCTCTATCTTAACTGTCGAAACCCAGCCCTAAAAAATATACAAGTTGGAGAAACATCCGCTCTTCGAATAATTACAAAAATTCGCCACCCCAATAATCCCTTGCATCACCCTTCCAATGAACTTCTGTACCAAAAAACCAAAATAGTCCCTATTTGTCAACGACTACTGAAGCTCTCCACCAATTTTACTAGAAAAGATCAGAACCTGGAAATAATGGAACCTTTATTAATCCCAAGAGACAACGTCCGTTCAAGACACAAATTTCCTGAAAGAACTATACAAGAAATTTTAACCTCGATGAGACCAACAAATATATAGAATGCACATAAGTGTGCACATAAATATGTGTATATATATATAAAATTTTTATATTTCTTTTACATATCTTTAATATTCAAAATGACTTTGTATTTTTTTTTTTTCTACTCCATGTGTATAATATATATATAATAACTATTAATAATGATTCTACTCCTCTGTTAACTTTGAAATTCAACTTTATATTTTGTAAAACACAGGCTGAAGGACTTCGGTCGATGGCCTTTTGGTTATTTATTTATTTTTTTAACCAATAAAAAACTTTTATTATTATTATTATTATTAAAAATTCTACAGAGAATTTAATGATTTTTAGATAAAATACGCTTCACAATTGACTCTATCGCGTGGTGTGGTTAGTTAGAAAATTTTGATTTGCGCCCTTATATTCATGATGATTTTTTGACGACAAGTGAATTCGTAATCCACAGGGCATAAGTAACATATCTGACAAGGTCATATATTTTACTCTAAAAGTGCCAACGGGATCAAAAACTAAGTGACTTTTGTCAATGCGAGCACTCTACTATACGGTGAACGAACTTGCAATGACTAACTCGATCAGATCATGTTGGTCTATTTGTCGACGATCTAGTTATATATATGTCTGGAAATTATACAGAGAATGTAAAGGAAACACTTCTAACAAATATTAATACCATAAGCGATAAGCAGACACTTTAGGCTTTAAACTGCCCCTGTCAAAAACAGTTTGTGTCCATTTTTGTCAGCTTAGAAGCCCTCATACCGAACCTGATTTTAATATAAATGGAAATCCAAGTTCAGTTCAGCCAACAGTCAAGTTTCTTGGATTGACTTTCAATTCGAAGTTGACATGGTTACATATTACCAATTGGCGATAAAAGCAAAAAAGAGCCTAAATATTATGTTGTGTGCCAAATATCACCTGGGTTTCTGATAGAGAAACACTCCTTAAATTCTAGGTTACTAGTACCATGGTAGAAATATATACAGGTATGCTGTTGCGCAACTTTTGCCAGTAACCAATCATATATATGCTTTGGAACCAACGGGAACCATATTGATAATCGGACCAATAGCGTTTCGTGCGCATATTTCAAATAATATAGTTATTCTTCTGCATAAGAGGAGATGATTCCACATACCATTTAAAAACAGATGCTTCATTTTGGAAATAAGGATAAAATTTGACGAAATATTACTCATTTGGAAAAATTTTAGAATGGTTTTGAATAATAATGTAAGATTGTACATACATACATTTCAACACTGATGTAGCAAATTTTCATTGTAATTTTAGTGTTTTTTTTACTCGGGAATACATGTACTTTTAAAGGAAATTGGTTCCATTATGCTTTAATACTATATTTACATAGCTAAAACCGGAGAATTTTTGCAAATTTTGAGTTCCGTATTCAAAGTTGCATAACTATACGAATTCTTGAGTTAAATTACTCACAATTTTTTGCATACACTTCAATGGTTACCAAATAGACTCCTGGTGTCCATATTATCATAAGTGCAAAATTTTGCAAAATATGACATTTTGCATAAAAAAATTAATTTGCTTATAACTTTAGACCAAGGCACTTTTTTATCATGGTTTAGTTACTGCTACTGCTACTAATTCTTATTAAAAAAAATTGCAATAATTTTTTTTATTATGCAAATTTTAATGAGATTCAAACTGAATTAGATTCGTCAGAAAAAATACGTCGATTTCGCCTTTTGTGGACCATCTTAAGCTAAGATATCAACGATATTAATTTTGGCACTGTTGAGACTTTTGTAATTAACATTTTCAAAAAATTTGAAATGGAGGCTATATGTCAGACTCTTTACTATCTGAAGTTACATTTTTATATCTTTCGTATGTATTACACTGAAAAATTTTTTATTATGAACAACTACGACTTCTCGTACAACAGTACACATGTTCACCAATGCGTACGAGCAGTTGTAGTTGTTCATAATTTTTTTTAGTGTAATACGTACGAAAAAATATAAAAAATGTAACTTCAGATAGTAAAGAGTCTGGCATATAGCCTCCATTTTGAATTTTTGGAAAATGTTAATTACAAAAGTCTTAACAGTGCCAAAACTAAAAACGTTGATATCTTGGTTTAAAATGGTCCACAAAATTACGAAATATTGTCATTTATAAAACAATGTGGTCTATTACATGAACTGTGCCTGTGAGAAGAAATAAGTAATTATTCTATAGATAAACAAGTATATGCAGCATTTGTACATATAAAAGTAATGAAGAGGAATAGCAGAAATTGCGTCTAGATGTGCGGGACCATTGCAGTCGCGCCAATATTCTTGATTGTAGTTTTCGATCTCGGATGATTAGGGGTAGATCTTAAGCTCTTTGCCCCAAAAAAACCATTGCAGTCAATGCCATTTCCCAAGTGAAAAAAAAAAACATGTTTAGGTCCATGTGAAATGAGGGGATTCACGATAATCAAGCACCATGAACAGACCAATAATTCGCAATGTCCACGTCGTTGATCCTGGGTTTAAGATCTTCATGATAGTTTCTGATTATGGGGATTAATTGTAGATTTTTCCATAATATTTATTTAATTATTAATCAATTTTCGCTCTTAGTGCTCGTTAGGATCAACGACGTGGACATGGCAAATGATTGATTTGTTCAGTGCGTTTGATTATCATGAGTCCCCTCGTCTCTTACATTTTTAATTCTAATTTTTGTTTTAATAGTGTGTAAATACCAAAGTTTTGGATAATATACTCTGACGTACATAAGTACCAAAATATTGATTAAGTGTTATAATTCAATTAACAATTATTATATTATTATTAATTAAATATTTAAAATAATGTTGATTTAATATTTTTTTTATACTGTTTTTATTCTCATTATTATTATTTTTAATGAAGTCCATAATGCGTAATAGGTATTTTGGTGTAGGTCTAGGAGATAGCTACATATATGGGGCCTGGGATATAACGTGTTGGCATTGCTGTTATGTTTTAGCAAATATTTTTATCTTATGCGAATCAGGCCTCCTCCTGCCCGTTTTGGCCCTAGCCGCCCCCAGAAAATATTCAATTTTGGAACAGAGTATAACACTTTGGGGCTTGGTGCTAGTGGAGAGGATATCTTGGCGATCAACCTTCGATATATACCAACATTCTTTCTCCATGCAATTTGCAGCACTGGCGACATCAGTTATGGCCAAAATTGGAACTTAGTATAACACTTTCTGACCAGGAGGAAAAGTTTCGTTATCAATGCTCATTGCTTGAAAACCATATGCCAAGATTTTCTGCTTGGCCATTTTCCAGATTTTTGGGCAAAAACGAGCCAAAACTGGTGGTTAAAAAAAAAATGTTGGCACCTTCTCAAAGTTGTAGTTTTTGTACCAAAAAATAGTCTCTATAAGTGCCACCATTTTTATCTCAATGTGACCTCCCAAAACCTATAAAAATTTAAATATTTACTATTATGCCAAAAAGGATACAAAAATAACACATTTAGTGAGTAATGACCAAGAAATTATTTATTATTTATTTAGTATTTGAATGTTTGGGGTGGGTTACATTAAGAAAAAAATGTTGGTACTCGCAGAGACTATTCTTTGGTACAAGACCTACAAGTTTGAGAAGATGCCAACATTTTTTTTTGAAAAGCACCAGTCCGTATCTGGCCAAAAATCCAATTTTTCGCAAAAATCTGGAAAATGGCCAAGCAGAAAATGTTGGCATATAGTTTTCCAGCAATGACAACGAAAATTTTCTGCATGGTCAGAAATGGTAATACTACGTTCCAATTTTGGCCATAAATGATGTTGCTCGGAGAAAAAATGTTGGCATGTATTGAATGTTGATCGCCAAGATACACTTTTCAACTGTCACCAAGCCCCAAAGTGTTATATTCTGCTCCAAAATAGAATATTTCCTGGGGCGGCTAGCACCAAAACGGGCAGGGGGGAAGTCTGACTCACATAAGAAAAATATTTGGTAAAACACAACAGCAATGCCGACATGTTATATCCGCAAGCCCCATATAAGTGGCTATCTCCTAGACCATGTGACTTTCTCTTCTAACCCCTTTACTATTATTAATTATATAATGATTACTTTTATTTCTTTTTGCTGTTTCATATATGCTGTCAAATTCAAACACCGGAACCAATTTGTCGATTTTCCTAAACATCTCGTATAGTTCAATAATTCGATCTTCCTATTACAGTAGTGCCGAAACTAGCCACAGCAAAGGTTTGTGCCCCCCACTGAGTCATTTAATCAGCATCCTTTAAACTACAACATATCAAAATTTCACTCAATTTGGCGGATATTCACTTTTCCATAAGATTAGTGTGGTACTTTCTCAAAAGTTTGTTGAATAAATGTATGGATTAATTTTTAACGCGGCAATTTGTGTTTATCTTGATATTTAACGGCAGCTTTTTTCTTCATTATTTGGATTCGTCTATCGGCACTAATTAAATTTATAGCAGGTAACGAACAAAGACTAGAACTAGAAGATGAGGAAACTTTCGAACTAGAGTTGCTTGGTGACGAAGACTTACTGGAAGAACTTGATTTGTCTGAAAGAGAAAATATAATAAAAGATATAAGAGTAAGTTTGAGACATAGCACAGTGGTCGAAACACCTAATTTACGGGGACATTTGTCTCAAAATGCAATTCCACGAAGTTAAAAAAATCCATTATAGAACTGTCACCAGATAATTACCCTTGTTGACTATGTAACAAAAATCGGAATTCGTGGAAGTCTAGGGCGGTACCGAGGCAGGTAAAGAACATAGTCAGTCACGCTTAGTTGTCTCATTAAACGGTTGTGTGCAAGTTATCCCCACAGTGTTTTACTGTGAAAATTTCTATTTCACCATGGCCATTGGTCCTTCGGGATAGTTATGAAATAATTTTTAAGTGTATGTAATGCTTAGCTGTTTAAATTTTAGTTTATTATAACTAATTTAAAAAAAATCATACTCTTAACTGTTGTTTAAACTTCATTACAGTTATAAAAATAAAGATTTACTTTTAGTTAAGCTAATAATAGCGACGTTATATCAAACATTTACCTATTTATCTAATGATACTACTCTTAATGAGATTGGGTTTAGGGAAATAATTTCTTTTAACTTCTTGTTACCAGTAAAGTTTCCAGTTCTAGTATTTGGTCCCGGGGTACAAAAGAAGTTCGATGATCTTTATTTTCTGATGTAATATGTTATATAACTGTGTTTACTACCCATTTTAGCGATGACCAATTTGATTGCCTATCCAATGCATTCGACGTGTACACTATTGAAAGCGTTTATATTTCATCCTAGTCTATTTGGAAATGAAGACGAGTAATAAAAGCTCTTTATAAATGCAAATCTGCAAAAAACATAGTCAGCTTATTAATAATTTCCTTCTATTATACATTACTTACATTGGCGAGCTGTACTTTTACAATACTATATTTTTTGAGGATTCGCACTTATGAGTTTTTTATTACTCTTTGATTTTCAAACAGACTAGAGGCAGGGCCGGCCCAAAGGACAGGCGAGCCAGGTGATCGCCTGGGGCGCTGGATCCTGGGGGGTGCAAAAACGCAAGTGACTTGCCGCAAGTCGGTTGTAGTTTCCGAGTAATTAAATCTAAAATTTTGAACGAAAGCACGTGCTTCAAATAAGTCCGCCCCTGCCCACCTACCGGTACGTGTGCTATCCGATTGTGAAGACAAAAAATCAAAGTATTACCCCCCGGCCGGCGGTTGGCAGAGTACAAAGTTCGTGACGTGTCCAAGATATTTGCATTTTATCGTTTTTACATAGAGCACTGACGCTGCCGACTGTCGGTCTTCTTTGACTAAGTTCTAAGTTTTCTGCAAATAAGCAAATAAATACCTTATTTATAGGAAGAAATAAAAAGTATGACATAATATAACAACTAAAAAGGCAAATTGTTCAAATTAAAAAAAAAAACATTAAATTTCATAATGCTGCACCACCATGTAATACTGATATAAATAGTATTAAAATGAGTCATGTAAATATAAGGTCTCTGAATAATTGTTTTGCTAGCTTTAAAGAAGTTGTTCTACAAAATAACTATTCTGTAGTAGGTGTTTCAGAAACCTGGTTAATGCCAGACTATCCTGATAAATTTGTGGCTATCCCGAACTACAGCGTATTAAGAACTGGTCGCCATGGAAGAAGAGGTATTGTTGCAATTTATTTGAAGGCCTCCTATCGGGTCACGAAACTTTTCAGTTCTACCTCGCAAAATGTCTTGGAACAACTATGGTTAATAATGACGTGCAGACGACGGAAAGTAGCTATAGGTGTAATTTATCGACCGCCAAATACAAATGTAGACATTTGTTTAAATGAACTTAGCATTATCATGGAGCAAGCTTATTTAGAGTCCAATACAGTAATACTTATGGGTGATATAAATATTAATCTGTTACATTCTATAGATACAATTAGATTTAATATATTTCTGAATAACTTTGATTTATGTCAAATAATAAAAGATCCTATTAGAATTACTGGTAATACGGAGACACTGATAGATACCATTTGTATAAGTAACGGTATTGTGGTAACTAATTGGGGTACTATGGATTTATTAAATATTACAAATCATATGATGACTTTTTGTGAAATAGACATTGAGGATGAAAAGGTATGTTCAGAAATCATTTATTATCGTAATTATAAAAATTTTTACCCCAATAGTTTTGCTATTAATGCTAGGTTTAATACTCCTTGGGAGAACGTTTATACCGTTCAGGACCTTAATCATAAAGTAGAGTTACTTAATACCTACATAACAACACTCTTTGATAACCATGCCCCTGTATGCTCATTTACAAAGAAATATCAGTACCGCCCTTATATTACATATAATATCAGACAAATGATTAAAATAAAAAATAAAGCACATACTTAAAAACGAAAACTAGAGCAGCACATGAATATTGTTAAGTTTGAGAAATACAGTAAATGAAGCAATAAAATGAGAAAAGAAGGCATATATGCAACTTGTTTTGAATAAAAATGAAGGTAATAAATTGATATGGAAAACAAAAAACTGACTGATTGGGGAGTTCGCACGCAATCTGGTGCCGTAAAGAATAGTATTCCGAATGAGTTATTAAAGCCTCAAGAAATTAATGATTATTTTTTTAACGTGGCAGGTTCTTCCACGGTAGATCACAATTTACTCTCTTTTTACAACAATAGTCAGCTAAATCCTAATCTCATTTTCACTTTTAGACAAATTGATGACGATATACTTAATGCATTAAAAACGATAAAGAGCCAGGCTCTAGGTGTTGATAATATCAATATAAAGATGTTACTAATTATTGTACCTTACTGTGTGGAAATATTGAAACACATTTTGAACGAATCAATAACACAAGGTGTCTTTCCAGATATTTGGAAAATTGCAAATGTTTTACCAATACCAAAAATATCTATACCGTTAAGCTATAATGATTTACGACCCATGTGCATATTACCGACATTATCAAAACTATTTGAAAAAATATCTTTTCACATAAAAGACTATTTAGTAATGAATAATATATTACCCGAAACTCAATCAGGCTTTCGTGAAAAGCATGGAACACACACTGCATTATTAAAGGTTGTTAATGATGCCGCTACAGCACTAGACCAGTCTTGTTGTACCATTTTAGTGTTACTGGATCAGAGTAAGGCTTTCGATCTAGTTAACTTTAATTCACTTGCAGCAAAATTAAAATATATAGGTTTTGAAAATGCAACACTTGAATGGTTATGTAATTATACTAAAGGCAGATATCAAAGGGTTTTTCTTAATACACATACATGCTCTTCAACAAAAGAAACCTTATCGGGGTACCGCAAGGTAGTGTTCTGGGCCCTATCCTTTTTTCTATATACATATTTGATTTAGCTGCTGCTCTATCAAAATGTCAAAGTCATCTCTATGCAGATGATATCGAAATGTACTTAACTTTACACAGGGATTTACAGAACATCTTTACTTATCCAGAACTGCACGGATTGCGTGTAAACCCCAATAAGACAGTAGCAATATGTATAGGGCAAGAATGGCAAAAACTTGAGATTGAAACATAATATAACTTGAATATCACCAATGCAAATGTTGAGTGGGTTGCCTCAGCAAAAAATCTTGGTGTAGTTATGGATGGAAGTTTATCATTTAAGGACCATATTGAACATATCTTTAAAACATCTATGTTTAAATTAAAAACATTATATTCATTTAAAAACCAATTAAATCAGAATATAAAGCTAAAACTGGTCAAAACATTAATATATCCTCAATTAGATTATTGTTCATCAGTTTATTATAAATTTTTACCACAGTATAATAAAAATAAGTTGCAAAGAGTACAGAATGCATGCATACGTTTTGTCATTCCATATATGTCTCATGTGACTCCCTATATCAGAGAATTAAATGAATTAAATGTTGAAAGGCATATGCTAATCACAATATTTTTGTATAAATTAATTAAGAATAAAACACCTCAGTATCTATTCAATTTAATTCAAAGGAGATCGAATACATATGATGTAAATATAAGATTAGATACATTTACAATTCCTCAACATCATACAAATAAATTTGAAGGATGTTTTTCTTATATAGCACCAATGTACTTAAATAAAATTATATCCAACTTAGATTTGTCCCTACCTCAGTTCAAAAGTAAGTTAAAGATAATGTTAAATAATTAGGAGACCATCTCGGAACTGTTACTTGTTATGACTGATTTGTAGCTAGCATGTAGGCGTTTATATTTATATGTGTTTTATATATTAATATTTTAATGTGTATATTAACATTAATTCGTTTACATTATAAGGTTTTGAAATCTTTTAGGAGGTGGAAGAAAGCTTCGGTAACCTCATCCTTTTGTGTAAAATATGTATTTTCTTTTACACAATAAACAGTATTTTTATTAGAATATTATTATTATAGAAATAGCGTCGGTAAGACCGGGTCTAACCAGTGCTGAATTACCCTATACGCTAATTTCGCATGTGCGTTTTAGGGACAGCAGGAAAAGTCAGAATAAAAATTCGCTCGATTGCACATTTTGCACTTATAATTTTGTAGTATGTTTTATAACTTGTAACATATGAATGGATATAATTTATATGCCGCTATCGGTTGTCAGGTGCCGTCCATTAAGGGGCGCCACGGGCAGTTCTTTTGACCTAATTGTTTGATGCCTGGTTGTTTCTCTTGTTGACAATAACAAATAATTAGTTTTAAGAAGCGCCGGGTGATAGATATTATACACATAAAAAACGTCAGCGTCTTTGAGTGGCAGTACAATTTTTAGCGTAAAGCGGCAAATGCTTTAATCCGTCACTGGGTCTAACGCAACATTATTATTTATTACACAGAGTACAATTTTAAACATCCACTGCTTCTTTTAGCATCACATATTGTGTTATAATTTTGTTGTAGCTTGTAGTTTTGCTAGCTTTCTTCGAACTTTGTATGTTAATAATTATAATTAGGGACGTCAGTAATTAAAAATATTTCACGAATAAAAATTTTTGAAATTTTTTTTGCGATTACTCTACTTCCAATCCACTACGTGGATGTGGAAGTAAAAATTAAAGTGTTGTGTTTGTTGACATTCAATATTGACGATATTTAATAGACTAGTGTATAACAGAATAGCAAATAATAAAAATGTCCTCGAAATTGTCCGAGGCAAAATCGTAAAAGAAAAATGACAGTTCTGAAAGAAGTTGAAAAATGTTCAGCATTTATGTCAAAATTTATCAAAGTTACGACGTCTTCGTCTTCAAATGACCACAAATAAATTTTAGCGAAAGTGAAGCGTTCAAAGAATTTGAGGAAGGTGAAAACTCTGTAACAGTGCAGGTGCATGATAATGAGAATGTTGGTTGCAATAAAAATTCTAAAATGGAAACTGAAACTATGAAACATAACGATGAAATTAACAAAGGAAATGAAAAAGATAGTAGTACACCGATAAGTTACGACTATTCAGATATAGGAAACTGGCCAAGATTTTTAACTGCTTCAGTTCAAGACGAAATAGTTACATGCGGTCCAGAAAAAATTGATTGTCCTAATTCAATATTTCCCAGGGATGCTAATCCAAATAATTACAAAAACAAAGGCAGGCACTTTTCTCTTTTGCATGGTCGTCGTATTTTACCTAATGGAGAAATGAGTCACAGAAGTTGGCTTCAATATTCAAACTCCAAAAACTGTATTTATTTTTTGTGCTGTCGACTTTTTGACAATAAGCCAGTATCCAAATTTGCTACGAAAGAAGGTTTAAGTAACTGGCAGAATATTGCTGATTATTTAAAGGCTCATGAAAGATCTGGAAACCACTTTTCAGCATATAATAAATGGCGACATGCCGAAAAAAACTTGAAAAATAAGACTGACATTGATAAGAATGTGATTAAACAAATCGAAAAACAGGCTTATTATTGGAAAGAGGTACTAGAACATTTATTGTGGTTATTTAGCAGAAAATAATTTAGCTTTTAGAGGATCCGTGGATCGTTTATATGATTCTTGAAATGGAATTTTTTTTGGATTGGTTCAGTTATTGGGCAAATACGATCCAGTGGCGGCTCGTCAGGGGAGGCAGGGGAGGCTGAGCCTCCCCTTGGAAGAACCACCATATCTTCAAAAGTAATATCTTAAGAAATTTCTATTAAGTATATCTCAATTTTCAATATTTTTTATTGTTTATTATTCATTAATTAATTTTCAGTTTATATATAACATTTTTGCATTTCCTTTCCACAAACATACCTATAAAGTTACAGTTCGGATAGTCTTTGTATGCATTGAGATTTGGTGTATATACTAGAAACAAAGGCCTCAGATTTCTTTCTAATAATTTTTATTCTATGGCCAATAATATACACATACTAAAGTCAAGTATAGTCAAGATGTTTCCATTAAAGTGACTTGGACGAGAAATCTGGATGTGGAAGTAGTGATTCCTTAGGCAGCGGTTTTTTGTACAGTAGAAAGTCATTGCAAAATATTTTACGTGATGTCTGGAATTCCAGGATTTTATTGAAATTTCTTGGATTCCCTGACTTTTCCAGGTCTCCAGGACCACATTTTGGATTCCCTGACTTTACCAGGTTTCCAGGTTTTTCCAGGTTGGTGGGAACCCTGGTAAAGGTGGCGCTCGAGATAACTGAAATAGAGCGTAGCGCTAAAATGACGCTTCCACTTGTCTGTGCGCTAGGCAACTGAAAGACAGTACGTCACAGTAAAACTATTACCCCAACAAGTAATTATCTTTCCTCAAATTCGCACCAAGAAGCTATGATCGACAAGACTCGGATAAGTCATTAGTATGCGAAGAAGGGTCTCTGGAATCATCAGAAAATGATTTAGATTAATTTTAAACTACACTACTGTAGAATTTTAAATAATTTTAACACAAATGTATAATAAAAAAAAAAGTACGATCGTAGTATTTATTATGCAAATAAATACTACAATCGTGATAACTGAGGGCATGCAGTCTTGACCACAAAAACAGAAAATATTTACTAAATTTTTACTTTAAACCCTCTCAAAAACCATCGCCTTGGTTCATAGATTTTTTAAACTATTATTGGTGTATTTATAGGTATAATATTATCATTTTCACAAAGTTATTTTTCAACTGTCTCTAAAACCACCCTATTAACCAATAGGTTTTTTAAAACTATTTTTGGCGTATATTATCATATTCACAAATCTTCAGTATTTTCAAGCGAAATTAATTTTTCAACCCTCAAAAACCACATTTTTCACTATTTTCGTATTTTCATAAAAATTATTTTAAGCTTCTTAGGAAATTTCTACATTTTTGTCCTCCTACAAGTTGAAAATCGACCACTGTGCATGGCTAGGAAAGAAAAGGGGTTATGTTTATATGTCATAAAACAAAATAAAACTATACCACTTTATTTCATTTGTCAAAACAAATAAAACCATGCAACAACCACTAGTTAATGCTTACATTTATCGTTAGATTTTGAATAGCTAGAACCTTTATATGATGAACCGCTGGAGCTCCCACTGGAATGACGGTGTGATGAGGAGCTGGACTTTGAGGAACCCTTACTAGTAGGTGAACTTATTGTTATGTTAGCACTAGTGGCTTCTGCAATTTTCAACTTTTTGCTAGCTTCCTAAAAAAATGCAGTTGTAATCTTTACTGAAAAATATGTAATCTCAAACATTTACCTGGCAGTTGAAACAAACCCAGTTATCAAAAGAATCTTCTGTTACTCCTGGTTTGTGGCACTCCTGATGGTATAAAGAATGGCAATCGGAACATTCTAGAAGTCTGTTTCTGGCACCCACATCCATACCACTAGAAAAATACATAAATAGGTTAGATTATTTAGTCACCAAAAATGTATCATGGGATCGTAAAAAAATTGTAAATCAGCAACGTGGTCCTTCTCAGAATAAATTTACAGGTACCAATTTAGTTATTTATAACAATTTTATTCTCCACTTTTGAGATTGTACATAAGACAGAAATAGC
This sequence comes from Stenurella melanura, assembly GCA_963583905.1. Lineage (NCBI taxonomy): Eukaryota > Metazoa > Arthropoda > Insecta > Coleoptera > Cerambycidae > Stenurella > Stenurella melanura. The sequence goes on from OY757318.1 coordinate 85,849,203, forward strand.
CAACGCGTATAACAATTTCCTTGTTTTGCCAAAAAATATAAGAAATAATAAACAAAATGACACCAATAATAAAAACCATACAAATTGATCAAATTTTACAGACAAAACAATTTTTTTCGAGGCAGTCATTGAATCTGAGGTTATTAGCATTAAATGATTTAAAAAATACAAGCTCTACTGGCCCAGATCAATTCTCTACCTTAATTATAAAAAAAATGTGCAATTCAGCTAGCTAAGCCGCTGTCATATATAGCCAATATTTGTATCTCTGATGGTTGATTCCTAAACGTGTTAAAAATCTCTAAAGTTATTACTCTATATAAAAAAGGAGATCAATAATTAACCGCCGACTATTTTCCAATTTTGCTCCTGTTGGTGTTTTCTATAGTAAACATTCTAGCTAAAAGAATTACAACATTTTTCGAAACCAATAATCTCTTAGCAAACACTCAACATGGATTTAGGCATAAAAATCGACAATGTCAGCCTTACTAAATATCTTGGATACAATTTATAGACAATTGGAGAAAAATAACAAGGTGGTAGTTCTTTTTGTAGATTTATCAAAAGCCTTCGACTGAGTAGACCACTAAGTTCCACTGAAAAAAATGGAACTCTATGGCTTGCATAGTAAATGCAACGATTTACTAAGATCATATCTAACCAATCGAAAGCAATTTGTTAACTATCTTGGTCAAAATTCGGATGAGCTTACAACAGACGTTGGGATTCCTCAGGGAAGTGTTTTATGCCCATTGTTATTTTTATTATATTGTAACGATATAGATGTTGTTACTGGTGTCATATCTATTAGACAGAGAGCAATATGTTTATTATAGCGGTTTTAAATCAAATGTGTTTATATCAACATCTGGGGTTCCACAAGGGTTCAACCTGAGCCCTTTACTATTTCTTATATTTATTGATGATTTACTTAAATTGCTAGATTGTAACAGACTAATGTTTGCTGATGACTTGAAAATTTATTCTTCGATATGTACTGTAGATGATTGTCGACACCTACAACTTAATTTAGACAAAATCAAACAATGGTGTAACTCAAATAAACTGATTTTAAATGTCTCAAAATGTAAAATAGTAACTTTCACTCGTAAAAGTATGATACTGTTATACAACTACGCAATTAATAGTGACGCTCTTATAAGATGCACTGAGATTAAGGACTGTAACGGGCGGAATACACAAAAGCATCCTGCGTTACATTTTCTAACATTTTTTATTATAAAAACTTTAATAATCAAACATTTTATTCTCCTATGCTCTGGTACTATAACGAACATTCCTAGACAGATGAGAAGTTGGTAGTAGCTTATGCTTACGCATCGGTGTGTTGAACAGCGCACGCTCGATGATATTCAAATTAAATAAAATAATTAAATCAAACTGAAAAATGAAGTTGAGTCGAGTATTTATAATAAAGTCGGATAGCCACATGAAACGTAGAACTATCAGTAACAATATAGATCCTTTAGCTAATTAAATATTTCATTAAAATAAAAGAACTGCTTTTTGGGCGGAGCCACGTTACTGTCGGTCCGGGACATATGTCACAATACGCCGCGTTAGACTAAATTCCTTCTCTTTCACTCGAGCCGTCCTTCGAGGTGGACGTAATAGAAATTTTGTAAGACCCTAATGGGGATATTAATAGAAAGGAACCTTATAGACGTATAAGGTAATAGTTAAATAATTATATATCGTTAAATACCATCTAACGTATAAAAACATTGTTTTAGGTTCTTTTTCTTTTTCTATACAATTACAAATTTCATTTTAACTTCGAAGTGATCTCGATGTTACACCTTTGCTTCGTGAACAATTACCTATATTCAGCTTTTCTTAATAATCAGTAAATGAATTCAACAACGCTACGTTTCTGTTTATTGTGGAATTTCTCGACATGGCGCATTTTTTAAGATTTTACTACTAAGTAAATCATTCCAAGTCAGCAAAATGGAGGTACCCAACATCAGCCTACATAAATCCGTATTCATCCCAGAACAGGAGCGCACTTAGGAATTTCTCTCACCAGGGCTTTTAAAACAAAAGATAAGTACTTTTGATTATTATCTCACATAAGAGGGATTATTTTCACTTATAGTAGTTTTTGCTTTATGAAAGCAAGGTATCTAGTTTTGGTTCATAAAGCCAAGTATCTAAAGTTTAAATCGTAGAATCAAGCGTCTTTTGTAAGATTTTGTTTTGTGAATTCGTTGTAATATATTTTAATTCACAGTTACCTTTATCTTGATTCATTGTTGAAATTTTCCATCGTAGTATCGTGTATGCACATTTGTTTGGTTATATATGGTAATATAGTCATGGTGCATTTTGTGTAACGAGTATATATAGAGTTGATGTGGTAAAGCCATGGGGCATTTCGTTGTAATATATATTTTGTGAGTATTGAGAAACCGTTACGAGACATTTTTTTGTAATATAGTTATTTTGTCTCTCGTAATATTCTCAAGTAGCCCCCAGGCCTTACTTTGTAATATATTTTGTGTTGCACTTTAGTATATCTAGTGCTGTAAATAGTTTGTTGTCGGATCGTTTGCGAGATACCTTTGTATTATAGTTCGGTTTAAATCTCGTAAATGTTCATATCTTGTTGTAATATATGATTTTAGTATTGAGGTAACGTTATGAGACGTATCTTTTGTAATATATTTTTTTTGTCTCGTATACGCCTCAAGTTTATTTTGCTGTTGAGCAATTTGTAATATAGAGTATCTTGTAATATAGTTTATCTTGTACATATTTCGGTTTAATATTTTGCTATACAGTATCGCTGATGCTGTGATAGCTCATATTTTTTGTAATATAATATTTTGTAATATATATATTGTACATATGTAACCTTTGTCTTTTGTTTATCTTTATCTTCAATTTTCCTTGATTACACTCAGTAATCAATAGCGCCCAAGCCTTGAACTCCACGCCCTTTTGCTCTCCGTATCTTTGCTGTGCTAGCCAGGTTACACCAGTGACGCTAACCACGTCGCTCGTAGGGTGGCCCACACTGGAACACTTGGGCAATATTTTAACATCGAGTAAAACCTTTTCTTAGCCACAGGACCTAGGCATATACTTTGATTCATCACTGTCATTCTATACACACATTGATCAAACATGTAAGTCTGCATCAAGAATGCTGAGATTTATCATACGTAACTCTCAGTATTTTATTACTATTGACTACCTAAAAACATTATACTTCGCTTATGTTCGATCTAAATTGGAGTATGGGCTCATTAATCTGCAATCCAATTTATCACTGCTACATAAATAGAGTAGAATCGATTCAACGTAAATTTGTCAAGTTTCTGGCCTACAAAGTGGATCGGACATATCCACTTCAAGGTGCAGACCATATTTCTTTGTTGGATACATTTGGCTTACTATCTCTTAGTACTATGAGGGTTAATACTTCTCTAACTTTCTTATATAACTTAATTCATTACCATATTGACTGCCCCAACCTGTTATTAAGTGAAATAAAATTCAACGTACCAAGACTATCTACAAGACATCCGACTACATTTCAACCAAATCTATGTTCAACAAATGTGATGTTCAAGTCTCCAATTAATACCATGTGCACAAACTATAACAATTTAAGCAATAACTGTGATATAAAGTTTTCTAATCTCAAATCTATACTATGTTGTGATAATATTAATAGATAATGATATCCTGTTTAAATATCTTTGTTAACTACTAATTTATTCTCCCTGTTGATTCATCTCTTCTTTTATCTGTCTTGTATTATACATGCACTAATTGTCTTGCCCTGTAATTGGTTTTACTGTTGGATAAATGAATGAATGAATGAATGAATAAATTAAGTAAATAAATAGACGAATATCTCTCTATATCTCATTGTGAGTTTGCGGATGATATGACGCTGGTTGTATACAATTAAAATGGATGAAGTAAACCAACAGCTTAATAGGAATTTACTGGCTTTATATAAATATCTTAGAAGTAATGACCTAAACATAAACCAAGAAAAAACACATCCTACAGTTTCACCCATTTACTGCCAATTATACGAGCAGTGCCCTAATTACGTTGAATGGAAAATCTATTAATAATAATAATAATAATAATTTATTGGTCCTGTCGACAAATACATGATATAGGATATGTACATAAATAAACTAAGTCAAACCATGTAGGTATCAAATTAAAATTATACAAATATGTATAAAACATGTATTAAATAACAGTTAAAGATACGAACACAAAAAAAGAATAGAGAAAAAAATATATAATCACAGACTTCTATCATTATAGTATTCATTTAAAGAATAATAACACTTAAGTATTAATAATTTCTTAAGTTCTGATTTAAAATATTTTACTTAAGAGATATTAGTAGGCTTTGATTTAATTTTAAGTTTGACAGTTATTAAACAAAGTTTGTAGTTGGTGCATTTCAATCATAGTTTCAAACAGAAATAGTGTACTTAGAAACAATTCAAAGCAAATTAATCCAAATAAGGCAATAAAAAAAAATAAATTTAAAAAATGGTTAGATACACCAATGAAGATAAGTTAAATATGATTTTAATATACGGTGAATGCAAAAGAAATTCCCGACAAGCAAAACGATTGTTTTGCTTACGATTTCCAAATAGACCTACACCCGATAAAAAAACATTTATCATGCTGTTTAAAAATTTAAGAAACTGGGGTAGTTTTAAGAAAACTATTCGTAACAGAAATAGGCCAGTTAGAAACGATGAAAATACAGCCTTGGTGTTAAATAGTGTTGTCAACAATCCTCAATGTTCTCTCCGGAAATTGGCATCGGAAACTAATCTGTCGATATCTTCGTGCCATAGAATATTAAAATCAAATAAATACCATCCATACAAATTAAAATTGATCCATCATTTAAGGCCTGGTGATTATGAACGAAGATTACATTTTCTAGCTGAATTTTCAGTTCTTTCTGAAGAATGCCCAAATTTTTTTAAAAATGTGCTCTGGAGCGATGAAAGCTGTTTTCACAACAACGGAGTTGTGAGTAAGCATAACTGCCGATACTGGTCACAAAATAATCCTAGATGGATGAGAATGACCCGAAATCAGGTAACTTTTGGAGTTAACGTATGGTGTGGAATATTAAATTCATATATTATTGGACCATATCTATTCCATGGGACTTTAATGTAAATGTATTGCCAGGATTATTAGAGACTATCCCTCATAACCAGGAGAATATTTGGTTTCACCAAGATGGTGCACCACCCCATAACTCAGTACTAGTCAAAGATTGTCTTAATGAAATGTACCCTCAGAGATGGATTGGTACTAATGGAGTAGTCAGATGGCCAGCACGATCACCTGACTTGACTCCATTAGATTTTTACCTTTGGGGGTATTTAAAAAGTGTAGTGTACATTGAACCCATTGAGGATATGGCCGATTTATATAATAAAATATATGCAAGTGTTGCTGCTATAAATAGACATACGTTACAAAAAGTTTGCAATGAAGAGTTACTGAAACGGTACAATATGTGTATTCATGAAGAAGGGAGAAATTTTGAACATTTAATATAATAAGTACCTACCAATAAGAAAGAAATTAGTTTAATTTCATTTTTAATAATATTTCGATAGTTTTTAAATGTTTGTTTATAAAACTTTTGTTTACGTTCTTTACTGAATTGTTAATATAAATTTAGCCCATTCTAAATTAGTGTGTATTTTCTTTGTTGTCTTACTTACTTTAAGTTTTGGGAGCCGTTTTATTAGAAGCGTTATTAGAAAAAAAAAAATGTAATATGTAGGAACATATGGATATTGGTTCATCATGTTAGTTCCGGTTTGGCCGGAAGTGGTAAACATAATTTTATGATAGTGTATTATATCACTTTCCTTATCTTGAAAAAAAGTGTTTGGTAACCAATATTCTATAATAAATAATAAATAAATTATAGGGATTTATCAAAATTCACGTGTACTGGCATTAATGAAAGAAACTCATGTAACTCCAAAACGGCTTGTTTTTTGTAAATTCTCTATACCATCAAAATTATTCACAAATTATTGTTTAATCACATGACTTATGTTTCAAGGTTCCAGCCATCAAAAAATAGTTTTGCATCGCAGCGCCATCTCTGTGTGCTGTTGAGGAAAAATTCTAATCACGGTTATTTAAACCTTTCTTTGGTATCAATCAACTGCCATTTACAAAAATAAAATATCTTTATTAGTTTTAGAGATAATGGCCTGGGGACTTTTAAGTGAAACACCCTGTATATCTTGTTTTAATTTACAAAATAAGTAAAGTGTCACAATTATAATACCAGACCTGGTCAAAATTTGCAAAATGATATACACAGATTACAACTATATAAGTCAAGTCCATTTCAACAATAAATTTTGAAACTAGATTTTTAAGTAAAATCAGACACAGAGTTTCAATTTTAGAAACACTGTATGCTCTGTATATATAGTACGTATAAGTATATTTATTATAAGGTAGATCATTTTTATTTAAACTGATGTCATGACACCGTAATGGCATTTGTTATGTTGATGACTGATAACACATAATATGCAACTAATATGACACAGTAGTAATAACGATGAGACATTATTGTCGGGGGATATCTTTCTTAATAATATTGTGTAAACGAATTTAAAGTTTACCAAATAACTTTAACTTTACCTCGAAAATAACCTATAGTCATTCTATTCATTATATTCGATCTCTTTCCTGTACCAGGTCTGTGTAATTATTTTTATATTTTCTCCCTTCATGTTACAGAAGAGATTAATTTAGTATTAAATTTACATATTACTTGCAATACTCCACTTTATAGGTTTAAGTCAAAGCACTATAATATTATTCAAAAATTATTTAAAGGGTCGGACACAAAAAGTGATGTTATCTGGGGAAACATCAGAGCAGCGGCGGCCCGTCAGGGGTGGCAGGGTAGGCAGTGCCCACCCAATTATTTAAGAGCGCCAAGGCCAAGCAGTAGTTCATCATCAAATTTTGCCGTTAATTAATTTTAATATAAAAATTATAAATTCAAAAATTATTTTTATTTGTGACAACATTTTTAATATTTTACTACATATTAATCCGCCTCCACCAAGTTCACATACGAATCCGCTTAATCTTAATACCGGGTTATAATAATAATAATAATAATAATAATAATTTTATTTTCATGGACTTTACAAAGTATAGAAATATAGTCAAAAAGAACAGAGGGAGAGTTAAAAAAAGATCTTAAAAATATAATAATAACAATAATATCTATCTGTCAATTTTAAATCATTAAAAAAATTACATATTAAAATATAAAGACAAAGACAATTAAAAATACAAATACAAATAAAAGACATATATAATTAAGAAACATCATGTAAACTGAAGTCATTGCAGCCCATATACTCACTGACTGAATAAAAACTTTTATGAGTGAGGATGGATCGTACTACACGTTTAAAACAGTTAATATTGTTTAATTTTTTTACTTCGAGTGGAAGTTTATTATATAACTTAATGGACATAATGTTCGGTCCCTTGGCTACAGTAGTTAGTCTATGCTGTGGAACAGTGATGTTAAAATTTTCCCTTAAATAATGAGTTGAATGTCCATCTCTTGGTATATACGTGTCGATATGAGATTTCACATATAATACACATCTAAGAATGTATAATGATGGAACGGTCAGTATATCTAGTTCTGAAAATAAAGTTTTGCAGGAATCACGTGAAGATTTAAAAGTCATTGTGCGAATTATTTTCTTCTGCATTACAAGAAGTTCCCCTACTCTAGAACAACTTCCCCAGCAAATAATACAGTAATCGAGACAAGATTGTACATATGCATAGTAATATAATTTCAAAATGTGCATACTTACATGCTGCCTCATTTGCCATAGTACGAAACAATGAGTGGACAATTTTTTTAATAGTGAATCTATTTGGTTACCCCATGACAGATAAGAATCAATCTGTAGCCCAAGGTATTTAACAGTATCATGTTGTGCAATAGATTTATTTGTCATTTTTATTAGCAAGCTAGAGTCAAACGGCTTAGTGGAGAATGTTAAGAAATTGGTTTTCTGAACATTTAGGTCAAGACCATTACAAGTGCAATATTTTCGCATTAAAGATACTGTATTATTTACTTTATATGCCAGAGTATGTAAGTCTTTGCTTGAATCAGCAGTAGCTGTGTCATCGGCAAAAATAGATAAAAATGTTCCTTTCATGTGAATATGGATATCGTTAATAAAAAGAATAAACAATAGCGGTCCCAGTACACTCCCCTGGGGAACCCCAGTGGGAACACAGTTAAGACCAGAATTATAAACCCTGTTATTAACATTTAATGATACTTTTTGATGTCTATCTAGTAAATACGTCTTAATCCAGTCTAGGGCGGGTCCTCTTATTCCATAATTTTGCAATTTGTCAATAAGAAGGCTGTGATCTACAGTTTCAAAGGCACGTGTCAAGTCAAAGAATACACATGCACATTTATCTTTCTTTTCAAAGCTACTAAGTATAAAGTTATATAATGATAAAATAGCATCTTGTGTAGAACAACCACTTCTAAACCCAAACTGGTTATTCACCAAAATTTTTTCTTTACTCAAAAATATATTAAGTCGAATGTAGTACGACTTTTCATAAATTTTAGAGAATACTGACAATAGTACTATGCCTCTATAATTAGATAAAATCGACTTATCAGACCTCTTATGTATGGGAACAACCGATGCTTTTTTTAGTGAAGAGGGAAAAGTACCTTCTTGGAAAGACAAATTTACTAGATGAGTAAGTGGTATTTTTATGTAGTCTATAATACCTTTTAATATAGAGCAAGGTATACCGTCCTCCCCTGAGGAATTTTTTAAAGACACGGATTTAATTATTGCACTCATTTCATCTACTGTAACTGGTGACAAAAAAATTGAGTTATTATTAACATTTACTTCTGCGTTTCTTTCAACTGACATACTCTGGGTAAGTTGTTTAATGGAGTTTATAAAGAAGTCATTAAATGCCTGAGCAACTGATTGCATATCTGACAATGAATCTCCATTGATGTCTATAAATGTGTGTGGCAAATCTTTGGATTTAAAATTTTGATTTTGATTTTTTATTATTTGCCAGGCTGTTTTAGACTTATTTTCTGAATTAATTATGAGTGATTCATTATAAAGTCTCTTAGCTACATTTATTTTATTTTGATGATTCTTTTTCAAGATATTGTATCTTATGTGGACCTCTTCATCGCCAGTAAATTTATAAGACTTGTAGACATCTCTTACGAATATACCTTCATTTATCAAGTCCTGGGTTAACCAGGGTTTTTTGGGCTTTAAGTTTTCTTTAACTCTGTACATTTCTAAGGGAAAGGCAATGTCAAATATTTCAATGAATTTTAAATGGAATTTTGTAAATTTGACATCACTGTTAACATCAGGGGAGTAAAGAAATGACCAAGTCTCTAAAGACAGCAAATATTTAAAATAATTCATTTTTTCATCTGAGTTAATAAATCTTTTGAGTATATAAGAACTTGCCTGGGTTTTATTAAATACATATGGAAAATATACAATTTGAAGAAAATGGTCCGATAGGTCACAATGAATAACTTTTGGATTTAAGATTTCAATATCAATGTTAGAAAATATATTGTCTATTACAGTTTTGCTTTTTCTATTTGTATCAATACGTGTATACTCATTAATGCATTTTTTAAGATCATATGATGAAAAAACAATTGATAATTTATCAACTTTGTTACATATGATATTTTCATCAAAGTTCAAGTTAAAATCTCCACAAATAAAAGTGGGTGAATTAGGCTTAAGTAACTTATACAAGAGGTCATCTATGTTGGAAATAAAATAATCGCAATCATGAGAGGGTGATCTATAAAAACACCCTACCAAAGCTGAAATATTATCTATGAAAATTTCAATAAAAGCATACTCAAATAGAAAATCTATTTTCTTAATGTCACAGGTCATAATTTTGAATTTTATATTATTTTTAACAAAAATAGCAACACCACCAAGACTCGATTTACTTCTACAGTGGTAGTCAGTTAAAGTATAAAAGTGCAATTTTATTAAGTTGATTTCAGAATAATTACATGAAGTCTCAGTTAGGCATACAATTTCTGGAAAGTCCAAAGAATGAAGTAACAAGTCAACATCTTGTACCTTGTTACGGATGCTTCTGATATTTAAATGACAAATACTAATATATTTGGTTATGGGATTTCTTGAAACTGTTTCACTCTCATTCCTTATTTCTTGGTTTGCATTGGCTTCTAAGATCTCACTTCTAAAAAAGAATTTGGTCTTACGTCACTTTCGTTGTTAATGATGTGTCTTGTTTTATATTTTTCGAAATGCTTATTAAAATCAAATCTTCTGAAATGTACTCCTTTAGGCCAAAACGAGGGCTCATAAAATGTTTCTTTATACTGAAAGTCTGCTGCGACCATGAAAGTTTTAAATGTACTACCAGGCTCTTTTAAATCTTTAACTATAAAATCATCACTGTTGTTTGCTGTCTTAGTTTTTAAATAATGTTTTATGTCATCTTCCATGACATCTTCCGTTATTTTATATAGATATAACCAGACCTTGGGTTTAACGCCAGTAAATTTTTCATTATTAATATCTGATTGGCCTACATTTCTTTTAAAAGATTTTCTTCTTCTGTGTATTGTTTGCCACTTTTCACTTTCGCTTATATAGCCTTGAGAGTCTGTGTGATCAGGATGTTTGTCTGACTGTAGATTAGTGCTTTTATTGTTTAATATTGATGTTGATGTCTGACTTTTTTCTTGTTCTGATTTGCTTTGTTCTTCTAAGATGGTAGGAGGGTTTTTGTTTATTGGACTAGCCAAATCAATAACACTTTTCATTATTTTCCTTTGCACATCTTGATAAATTTTGGTATTGTTTCTTTCTGGTTCTGTTTTAGAACCGCTGGGAATTTCCTTATTTATGCATTTCGAGTTAATTGTGTTTTTATTTCTTTCAATTTTGTTTTTGTTCTCGAGGATATCTATAATTTTTTGTTTATCACTTATCATGGTTTCTTTATCTTCAATTAATTTTTTGTATAGGATAATTTGCTTTGCCAAGCTAATTTTTTCATGAATTATTGGTTTGCACTCACTGCATAGAAATAGCAAAACTCTATTTTTCAGTGTAATAACTCTTGCTTCTGTTGCTGAGATATTAGCACAGGAGCCGCAGAATCCACTATCACAAATTTCACATATTACAGCAGCTTCTAAACCTTCTTTTTTACACTTAGAACAGGAGCACATATTGAACATGTATTCCACACATAGAGAGGTTAGGTTAATTTGCTTTACTTACTTTTTTAGCAGGAAAAACTGAAAAGTGTGTTGTGGTGAGAGTGAATAATTTAAATTAGCGGATTAGCCATGGCCAATATAAGACAAGTGGTGAGTGATAATGCTGACATTATACATTTTTTATTAAAGAACAGTTTTGCGTCCCTAACTTATGATGACAAAACTAAATTAGAGCGACCTTGCCCCGCTATGGGGAATCTTATTAATGTATATTCAAAATCACCGTACAGAAAATTTTGTGTCACATGGTATCAAAAGTGTTTATGGCTTTCTGGAAGGGAAACACAAAATAAACTTTATTGCTGGCCGTGCAATGTTATTCAGTAAAAATAGTAATAATCTGTGGAATTCAATAGGAATAAATAATTTAAAAACATTATACAATGCAATTGAAAAACACAATATATCGAAAGACCATACCCTTTCTGGTTTAAAGTATAAAGTATATTTGGCCTTCAAAATTCACTAGATTCTGCCCATCGCATAGGTATTATTAAACATAATGAAACGGTCAAAGAAAATCAGGATATTATAAAAAGGTTAATTGATATGACAATATTTTTAATAACACAAGAATTAGCTTTTCGAGGGCACGATGAAAACATCGACTCACAAAACCGAGGTAATTTTAAAAAACTCGCGGAATTTTTAAGTGGTTATGACCCAAAATTTAAGGCATTTATCTGTTTTTACCGGTATGTCGAAAAATATACAGAATGAGTTAATAGATTCATTCAATTAATTATGTAGTTTGTAAACACTTAGAGTCAGAAATTCAAAATTCAGTTTGTCTTTCATGGCAAGTCGATGAAACTACAGACATGTCTTACAGTTATTTTTTGGTATACGCACGAAGGTAATATTAAGGAACATTTTATGGGGCTTTTTGATGAAAGTAAGGGATGTACAGCTGTTGATTTATTTAATTTATTGAATGAACAGTTTGAAAAATTTAATTTCAAGGAAAAATTAGTCGGGCAAACTTCCGTAATGTCAGGGCATTTAAATGGGTTACAGTCGCAAGTGAAAAATATTGCTCCGCTCCACGTTGTTCACTCATTGCTACGGTCATCGATTAAATTTAGTTCTGCAAGATGCAGTTGGCCATGTGCAGGAGTGTAAAATATTTCTCGCCACACTTTCAGGAATTTCCAGTTTTTTCTCAAAATCGACCAAAAGAACAAGCGTCCTTGAAGATGTCTGCTCACGTAAAATCCCGCGAAAGGCGCAAACTCGTTGGAATTTCAAATCATGCATTGTTAGCATGGTTTTAAAACATCGGGAATTTTTGGTTGAAGTTTTTGAGATAATTACAGTAAGTGATGATTCTGATTTTGCAAAAGATCCGACAACAATTCAGGAAGCATTTGGATATTTAAAATTTTTAAATGGTTTTGTTCATTGAATCTGAAACAAAAACAGAAACGAATACATCATATCGCAATTGGAACGTTTAAAGACATGACGGAAATATAATAAATGCAAACACAAGAGGTGGTAGCCTTATCCAAATGCATCCGTTGTTAAAAATGGGAAAAGCAAACTCTCCTGCCATTAACAATCCAATAAATGACACATTACACTGTACCATCCCCTTTAAAGATGAGGAGTTGCACATTTTTCTGGTCTATATTCACCCCACCAGTAATATAGAAGAATCAATATTCACCATGGCCGCGAGATACAAATATGCAATCATTGTCGGAGATATGAATGTCAACAATGCTACAAAACGTAAACAACTAAACGATTTTCTAAAGAACACTAATTTCGAAAGAGCTGTAACTCCACCAACATTTATAATGCCATATAATAATGATTCTACACTGGACGTGGTTCTGTATACCAAAAACATAGTAAAAAATCTACATAAAATTGATGTCCTGCCTGATATTGGTGCAGACCATTTATCCATCATGATTGCATTTGATGTGCAAGCTCCGATAATGCCAGAAGATCAAATTATTAAATACAAATATGACAAATGTAATATTGAAGCAGTGAATCAGGATATATCTTATTATTTAGAATCAATACAAAACAGTGAAATAACATCAGATATTATATCACAGTTCAATGCAAGGTTAAGTGATGCTATTCTGCGTAACTCACCAACTTACCAGCACCATTTTTACAGTCACCAATTACCGCCTTATATTATAAAGCTAATCAAACTTAAAAGAAAAATGTATCGAGAATATCAACAATATAAAATGCCAGAGATAAAAAGAAACATTAACAATCTCAACAAAAACATTCACATTTTGATACAACAGTTTAAAACACACAAATGGCTACAGGTATGTGAAAAAATTAATCAGGCACAGGGCAGGAATTTTTATCAAGAAGTGAACAAACTCACTAAATATAAAGCGAAACAAGGCATATCGACAATAGCAGAAAACAACAAGGAATATATCTCTGACGTGCAGAAAGTTGAAATTTTTTCCAAGCAGTTCAATGAAAACTTTTCTGAAGACAATCTTCCATATTTTGACCAAGAAAATTTCAACTATGTCAATGAGTGGTACGACGATTATTTTAAAAATACAGCTCTTGAAGAGAATATTTCGGTCGAAGAAGAAGAATATTTTCAAATTTTAGAAAAACAAAGAAACTCAGCTCCTGGTTACAACATCCCTTGGTTGGTAATAAAAAAACTTGATTATAACATACATTTATATATACTGAAAATTTATAACCATTGTATCGCTCATCAATACTTCCCTAAAATATGGAAAAAAGGCATGGTAATAGTCATTCCGAAACCAAACACAGATCACTCAAGAGCAAACAACTATAGGCCAATTACTTTGCTTCCTGTATTAGGCAAACTTCTTGAGAAACTCCTTAAAAATAAAATTCAGGCTTTAATGACAGACGAAATTCCGAGACATCAGTTTGGTTTTAAACAAAAATGCTCCACGTTACACCCACTCACGATTTTAACATCAAATACGCAGTCAGCTAAACTAAATAATTATAAAACAGCTGCTTTATTCCTGGACTTCAAAAAGGCGTTTGATAGTGTATGGCATAAAGGATTATTATGGAAACTGAAAAGACTCGACTTTATTTACATGGTGAAAAGTTTCCTTGAGAACAGAAACTTAACAGTGAAAATAAACGATACCATATCACACGAATTTACAGCTGAACAAGGAGTCTCGCAAGGTTCCTCACTATCTCCACTTTTATATAACATTTATTGTTCCGACATATTTAATAATCAACCTGAACAACTGTCATACATTTTACAATATGCAGACGATACAGCCTTGATCTCACATGAACGTTCGATTGCAAAGGCAAGGGACAATCTTCAAATATTACTGAATAATACTCTAGCATGGACAAGCAAATGGAGACTGCAAATCAATCCGCTGAAATCACAATTCATTTTATTCAACCACGCAATATCCAATAATTCTCCCTCTATCGAAATAAGTGATCACCAAATTCATCCAGTAACCAATGTCAAGTATTTGGCGGTTTATTTAGACAATAAATTAAACTTCAACATGCATTCTAAAATGGTAAAAAAAAAATGCATATCCAGAGAGAAACATTTCAGAGTATTAACATTCAAAAATAAGGGGATAAAAACCACAGCAGCTGCCAAAATATATAAAACAATTTGTAGACCTATTTTAGAATATGGACATACATTATACATGAACAGCAGAAATCCAGCTAAAAAAAATTTAAGGACAGCTGAAATGACTGCACTAAGGAAAATTACAAAGATTCGGCACCCACACAATCCTTTACACAACCCTCCTAATGCACTTTTGTATGAATTGGTGCAAATACTGCCTATCGAGGAGAGAATACAACTTCTCAACGAAAAAAAATTTGCACAGAGAATAAACTACAATATCGAAGTAATGCAACCTCTAATAATCGCTCGAAACAACAATACACCCAGATTCGCATATCCGGAAAAACCGATTTTTGATCAGATGATGTTGATGTCGCAGGAGTACTGAATGAAGCACTACGTCTCACATGGGATTTTTTATTTTTTTTTACAATTTATCTATGTAATCAACCTTTTGTTTCCCACCATATTTTTTTATACAAAATGTTAAATATAATATTATTATCTCCTTGGCTGAAGGACCTAGGTCGATGGCCTTTTGATTGTATTTTATTACATTGTATATTAATGCAATCAATAAATAACTTTTATTATTTATTATTATTAAATGGTTTTAATAACTTTTTTTTACTTCAAGTTTATGATTTAGTTTTTACACAAACAGATTTAATATATTCTTTTATTCAAAATAAATCTAGTGATATTTTATTTTGTTTAAGTACAATAACAATAAAAAAATGTTGAAATGAAGATCACTATTTTGAAGGTATTTACGATAACACGGTTAGTGTTCTAGGTTCACCTCCAAAAAAAAAAGAAAAGTTAATCTTAATCTTCCGAGAAGCAGTAATGAAAACTTATAATATAAACGTTTGTATTATGACATTTTGGATTTAATAATAACGCAAATTGAAGTACGATTTTCTGATATGGACAATTTAAAATTTTTTGGTCTGTTAGATACAAGTAAATTTACAGTTTTTGATAAACGATTTCCAACCGATTTATTAGCAACTTTGTTTAACAACTATCCGAATTTTTTTCACATAGATAAACTTAAATTTATTTTTTCTAACTCTCTGCAAACCAAAATTCCTGAAACATATAAATTAATATCTTTAATTCTGTCAATACCAGCAACTGAACAATGCCTGCTGGCTGTAAATAATTTCCTAAGGAATTGTGATATTGATATATGTAATGTCAACAGAAGTGTGTTATTGTCCTATTTATGATCTTTTGTTATGTTATACTCATGTTGTTATATTGTGTTACCATTTATGTTTATACCCATACTACATGCAATTATTGTTTTTACTGTTATTTTACTATTCTCACTGTACTGTAACTGGATTTTGTCTGTTTGTTGTGCAATGGGTGTGCAATTATCCACATCCACATTTTAAGGTAGGACTATAATCGATAAAGTCGTGGACTTAGAGATTATTTTTTAAATTCGAAAACAGGTTTTTAAAATGCCATCATTTTGAATGTTAGACAGTTTCGAAATAGAAATATATACATAGGAAAACATATCTATACATTGTTAGCCCTCCTGGAAGGGTGAAATGGGGGTTGAAACACTTTAAAAATCAACAATTTTTTTAGCCACGGTAAAATTCTAATTCCAACGTAGATTAATTAAAAACAAAAAAACGCATCAGAAAAATGCATTGAAACCATTTGTCAGCCCGTCTGACAGGGTAAAATCGGGGTTGAAATGCATTTTTAATGCATTTCAACTCCCATTTAGTATTTTTTTAGCCACAGTAGAATTTTATTTTTAACGTGGTTTCATTAAGAACAACGAAACACATCAGAAAAATGCATTGAAATCATTCGTCAGCCCGTCTAGCAGGGTAAAATGGAGGTTGAAATGCATTAAAAACCAACTATTTTTCTCGTGCCTTCGACACGTTGAACATTCGATTTGTATCGGAAAAACTAGAAAGCTTAGGAATTAGAGGAAATACCAACTCCTTATTAATGTCCTACCTTAGAAATAGGAAGTTCATTGTGAAACATTTCAACACGAAATCAAAAGAACACATCACTAACATAGACACACCGCAAGGCAGTGTCCTTGGACCATTAATTTTTTTAATGTATGTAAACGATCTCCCCGAACACATCACTGGAGGAAAAACCATCATGTATGCAGATGATACCTCAATAATTACATCTGGTAAAAATAAAGAAGAAGTACAGTATAAAGTAATGACCATCATAAAACACTTTTGTGACTGGTGCGCTAAAAATCAGTTAATGATCAACATACATAAAACAATTATTATTAAATTTTACAACAGAATAGATAAACATACAGCATTTCACCCAGTTATTCAAAACAATATGATAACCCCTGTAAATTCTACAAAATTTTTAGGAACAGTAGTGGACAGCCAAATGAACTGGGTCCTACATATTGACTTTGTGTCCAAAAAATTAAATAAAGCATATCACTTGTTAAGAAACCTGAAAAACAAACCTGACATAGATTCATTGATGTCAGTTTATTATGCACACTTTTTTTAGCAATCAGCTGCAATATTATTGTCTGGGGTCTGTCCGGAGACATAAACAGAATCTTTGTGCTGCAGAAACGTATAATTAGAATGCTGTTCAATCTTGACATCTATACCTCCTGTAGACCTATATTTCGTGACAGGAAAATTCTAACAGTCACCAGTATATACTTACTTAAAATTTTGACATACATTCATGGAAAAAGGACTTTACTAACTAAACACTCTGATATCCATACCATCAACACCAGAGGAAAAAACAATATCTGTCAAAATAAACATTACTATTCAAAATATGAGAAATCACCACTATACTCTGGCACCTGATTGTATAACTTGTTATCCACTGACCTACAATGCTTACCGATCTCCACTTTTGAAAGAACTTTAAAAGAATACCGAGTTCATCCAGACCATTAATTAGCCTATATATTACATAAACTCTCCTTTTTATCGTTATATGTATATTATATATTTGAAATTTTAAAACAATTTGTTAGTTTTATTATGTTGTATGTCTTATACTTTTACACTTGTACTTTTTTTGACTTGTCTTATCTATTGTACTCAATAGCACAAAGGATGAATAAATTTTTGAATAAAAATTCAACTGTTTTTTAGCACGGTAGAATTTTAATTTTAACGTAAACGAATTAAGAACTAAAGAAGACATCAGAAACATGCAGTGATATCATTTGCCAGTCCATCTAGCAGGGTAAAGTGGGGGTTAAAATGCATAGAAAATCAACTATTTTTTTAGCCAGAGTAGAATTTAAATTTTAATGTGGTTTTATCAAGAACCAAGAAACGCATTAGAAAAATGCCTTGAATTCATTCGTTAGCCCATCTAAGCTTTCTAGTTTTTCCGATACAAATCGAATGTTCAACGTGTCGAAGGCACGAGAAAGATCGAAAAAAATTCCGATGGTACTTTCGTTATTATCAAGTTTATCATATACATACTGAACGAATTCTAAGGTAGCTGTTTCTGTAAAGAAACTTTTCCTAAACCCATGTTGGCAGCTGGTAAGTATGTCAAATGTGTTAAGATAATCCTTTATCTTCTCTGCAATCACCGTTTCAATTATTTTTGAGAATACACTTAGTATAGCTATAGGATGGTAATTTTCAATATCATGAGGATCGCCAGATTTTGGTATAGATATCAAAAGTGCTAATTTTAATGCTTCTGGAAATTGTCTGAGTTGAATGGACTTATTTATGATATATGCCAGTGGGCCTGAGAGTTCACGAGTACATTTTTTGATAAGTTGAACTGACACTTCGTCAAATCCGGTCGACTTTTTATTAGGTAGCGAGGCAATCACTTTTTGAACATCGTGATCTGAAACGGGTGTACAGAAGAAACTATACTTTTTTTGTGCAAGTACAGTTTTTAGGCAGCTTGTCATTAAAGTGTTTTAACATTTTGTTCTCTATGACAGTGGAGAAGTGATTCCCAAATTTTTCGGCTATTTCAGAGCTATCAGTGATAATTATGCCATCAATGTGCAGAGACGTAGCAATTGTATCATTTTTGGTTGGATAGGTGTTTTCTTTAATAATTTTCCAGAGTGTTCAGGAGTTTCTTACTTTGTCTTTATAATATTTTTGTTTTTCTGCTCTAATACAACGCTCTAATTCTTTTTTTGAGTGTTTATATTTTTCATTTAAATATTCACAGTTGAGTTGTTTCTTTAAATAGTTAAGATCTCGAAGATCTTGTAATTTTTTTATTGTACCAGTACTAAGTTTTCTTTTATCATTATGCTTTGTTGATACTGTTTTCGTGATTTTTTGAAACGCCCCTAAAAAACACCACAAAAAATGTTCGTAAAAAATACTAAAGTACTGTCGATGTCGTCCGTGGTATTATAGAGATTTGGTAAAAAGGACCGAAAATAATTTTAAAAACTCGGCTATGATTTTTCTGAGTGTTTTTATTTTTAGTTTGTCAGCCGTGCCCGTAATAATATCATCCCACTCTACTATCTGAGCATAATGATCTGATAGACCAGGGTCAGAATTTTGACAAGTTAGATTGCGTTTATCGGCATTTGTTATAATGTAGTCGAGGCTGGTTTCTGTAGTATTGCATTTCAACCCCCATTTCACCCTGCTAGATGGGCTGACAAACGATTTCAATTCATTTTTCTGGTGCATTTCTTTGTTCTTAATTAATTTACGTTAAAATCAAAATTCTACCATGGTTAAAAATACAGCTGATTTTTTAATACCTTTCAACCCCCATTTCACCCTGCCAGACGGGCTGAGAAATGATTTCAATGCATTTTTCTGATGAGTTTCTTTGTTCTCAATGAAACCACGTTAAAAATAAAATTCTACCGTGGCCACAAAAATAGTTGATATTTTAATGTATTTCAACCACCATTATACCCCGCTGGACGGGACAAATGATTTCAATGTATTTTTCTGACGCGTTTCTTTGTTCTTAATTAATCTACGTTAAAATTAAAATTCTACCGTGGCTAAAAAAATAGCTAATTTTTTAATACCTTTCAACCTCCATTTCACCCTGCTAGACGGGCTGATTTCAATGTATTTTTCTGATACGTTTCTTTGTTCTCAATCAAACCACGTTAAAAATAAAATTCTACCGAGGCTAAAAAAATTGCTGATTTTTTAAAACATTTCAACCCCCATTTCACCCTGCTAGACGGGCTGACAAATGATTTTAATGTATTTTTCTGATGTGTTTCTTTGTTCTCAATGAAACCGCGCTACATATAAAATTCTACCATGGCCACAAAATTAATTGATATTTGAATATATTTCAACCCCCACTTTACCCCGCTGGACGGGCTGACAAATGATTTCAATGTATTTTTCTAATGCGTTTCTTTGTTCTTAATTAATCTACGTTAAAATTAAAATTCTACCGTGGCTAAAAAAATAGCTAATTTTTTAATACCTTTCAACCCCCATTTCACCCTGCTAGACGGGCTGATTTCAATGTATTTTTCTGACACGTTTCTTTGTTCTCAATTAAACCACGTTAAAAATAAAATTCTACCGTGGCTAAAAAAATTGCTGATTTTGTAAAACATTTCAACCCCCATTTCACCCTGCTAGACGGGCTGACAAATGATTTCAATGCAATTTTCTGATGTGTTTCTTTGTTCTCAATGAAACCGCGCTACAAATAAAATTCTACCGTGGCCACAAAATTAATTGATATTTTAATGTATTTCAACCCCCACTTTACCCCACTGGACGGGCTGACAAATGATTTCAATGTATTTTTCTGATGCGTTTCTTTGTTCTTAATTAATCTACGTTAAAATTAAAATTCTACCGTGGCTAAAAAAAGAGCTAATATTTTAATACCTTTCAACCCCCATTTCACCCTGCTAGACGGGCTGACAAATGATTTCAATGCATTTCTCTGATGAATTTCTTTGTTCTTAATTAATCTACGTTAGAATTACAATTCTACCTTGGCTAAGAAAATAGTTGATTTTTAAATGTATTTCAACCCCCATTTTACCCTGCTAGACGGGCTGACAAAAAAATATTTTCTGATGCGTTTTTTGTTCTTAATTAATCTACGTTGGACTTAGAATTAAAAAAATTGTTGATTTTTAAAATGTTTCAACCCCCATTTCACCCTTCCAGGCGGGCTGACAATGTATTGATATGTTTTCCTATGTATATATTTCTATTTCGAAACTGTCTAACATTTAAAATGATGGCATTTTAAAAACCTGTTTTCGAATCTAAAAAATAATCTCTAAGCCCATGACTTTATCGATTATAGTCCTACCTGTGGATGTGGATAATTTCACACCCATTGTTGTGCAGTATAAATATATAAATAAATAAATAAACATCTGCTTCGGTTGAGAGGAGCTTTTCGGCGCTGAAGAGAATAATTTTTTTTGCCAGAAACAGCATGTCTCAGTCGCGTTTAAATAATATTTAAATTATTTCAATAGAAAAAGAATTTGTAAAATCTCTAAAGAAAACTTCAACTTTTAATGAAAAAACCTCTGTGCCAAACGGATCAGACAAAGAACTATCATGGTTGACGGCCAAAAAAGTTTGTGAGACTTTTTGAAACAGCCAAGTATTCAAGAACCAACCTCTCTCTGATCCGTTTGGCGCAGAGGTTTTTTCATTAAAATTTTTAAATATTTTTCAGTGGCAAAATACCCAATAAAAAGTAAGGAAATCTGAATATGCCACAAAAAAACAATTACAGACAAAACTTCAACCTTTTTTGATGAAGTTATAGATCACTTTGCACAAACCAAGGATCGCCACAGAGAATAAATGTACAAGAACATCTATTAATTAATTTCCAACACAGATCACGTCGAATATGAATATTTATTGATTTTTAGAAGTTACGGTTATGTATTGCTTTTACTTTTCCTGTTACTTACTTTCCAATATTTTCCAGAGATTTTACTTATTTGTCTATTTATTTCTAAATTTATTTATTTTAGGTAGTTAATAATTTCAGTTCCATCCACTGAGCCGATATACGGTTTGATCATAGAGATTTTATTTTTATTTATAATTTATTATTTATTCTAGAGTCTATTTTGTTTATTTATTATTTCTTCATTTATTTATTTTAAGAAGTTAACGGAATATGAATTTCACTTCCAACCACCGAGCCGATATTCGATTTGATCACAGAGATTTCATTCTTATTTATAATTTAGTATTTGTTGATTTGTTCTAGAGTCTATTTTGTTCATTTATTTCTTCATTTATTAGTTTTAAGTAGTATTTTATTTCAGTGGGTCATGAAGTTTCATCCACCGAGCCAAACCGACATGCGCGAGGGATCGGTAAAAGTTTTCCAACTTCGGTTGTGAAAGTGCACGCTTAACTCGATTACTATCAGGTTATTCGATAACCTTGAAGTGTAAAAAAAAGAAGGGTCGAGGTTAACCGATAACCTTGAAGCCTCAAAAAATTTTCGCCAGCGGCGTTTGCTATCAACTACTACTGCCCACTCACAGCTAAAAGTCAAGGGCCGCCACCGGTCCAAAGTCGGTATTACTTTGTCCATCCTACATTATATTTTTTTTACTTGAACCTGACAAAGTATGATTTTCAAAACATTAACTGTGTGTTTTTAATTCTTTGTCAAAGCATATTACTCTAAAACTATTGTAAACATTGCAATTCAACTGCAAATATGACCAAAAAAACAACAATTTGTGGGCAATCAAACCCCGGTTTACGGTATTCTCTTTATGTACGTTGTTAACTAATATTAGCTACTTTTTATATACTTAATTACAATTGTGCATTATTAATCTGTTTATAAATGTAAGGTTTATAAAGGTAATGTCATAGGTTGTACCTATTTAAATAAACCTATTAAGTAACCTACTATATCTTTTGGTGGAGACCCAATTGTGGTCTGGGATGGCATATGCACAGAATTAGTTGGCGATTGATGGTAGTATCTTAAATGCAGATAGGTATATAAGAGAAGTCCTGCAAGATCCTGTGGTACCTTTTGCTCCACATATCGGAGAAGCTTTCCTCTTAATTCAAGACAATTCCCGTGCCGCATATGGCTCGTCGTTAACTGCCTTTTTAAACTGATTGGAAATACCGACAATGACTTGGCCTGCATGTTTCCCAGGCTTGAATACAATTAAAGATGTATGGCACATGCTAGGCAGAAAACATAGGGCAAAAGCTCCTACCATCCAAAACACAGAAGCAGAAGCTACAGTTACTTATTGAAATATAGAATGTGCCACAATAAATGATCAATAACATCATATAGGTATGGGCAGAAGGAAGACTGCAGTTATAAAGGTGGAGGACACACCTTATTGAAAAAAAATAATCTGAATTAGGAAGTTGTATTAGGCCCAGATACACTTTAGTTCGTTGTAAGATAATTTGTGTTTTTACTTGAGCTCTATAACAATGACGTACAAATTTACTTACGAGTCGATTTATGTGAGGATGAGAATCACAATTAATGGTAGGATACAAATTTATGTATTTCCACAATGTTTTCACATGTTGAATATTACTTCTATGTTGACATTTTATACTGTACCAGACCCTTGCCATGATCTATAAATATGTCTTTGAACTGTAATACTTACTTGCAGATTATACACATCAGATCCTCCTTTAGCAGATCAAGTTCCAATTCATTGTCTGAGTTCGAACCCTTACTCTCTTCAAACGTAGCAGTTACTAAAGGCACAAATTCTTCCTCCCTTGGTTTCAAACAACTTTGCACAAGGTCCGTGTAATCTTTCACAATTCCAAACTTATTTTTAATGGCCTCTTCTAGAACATACTGGAGAGGCACTGGATCACCTTTTCTTAACTTGGCACTTGCATGTAAATATCCGATGCATTTCACAAAATGGGTATCAATTTCACTTATAGCTGCCATAGTGTATAGGAACTTTGGGTGTGTATATATTAAAAAGTAGAATAAAGGTTGCTATAAAAAATTAAATTAAAATTGTCAAGAAACAATCATAACGGAACTTCACAAAAATTTGGAGGTTATGTATGCATGAGAGTCAGTGTTGCCACTATTGCCCATCCAAAATCCTACTCAGCAGATGCTTGAATTTCCCCATATACAGGGTGTCAGTGGTATAATTTCCGGGTCTATTTCCTCGGCAATTAAAGGAGACATTTCCATTCTGTAAAAGCCATCCAGTAGAATACATAAATGACTTCAGTTTAGAGTAAAAACGGTAATTCTGGAGAATAACGGGGCATTGGAATTTTCGCGTAATTTTTTCAGGGTACACTAATTTGGGGTCGTAGAACACGAATCTGAAGTCGGTTTTCAATGCAAATGCATAGTTTTTCCAAAAAAAATTTTTGAAATTTTCCACCATAACACGAACTTTTTGTCAGTGTAAACACCAAAAACACCTCGATTTTGACCGATTCGAATCCCGTATCCACAATGTAGGTTCTTTTTAGAACAATGCACCTTTTATACACTGCAAAAAAATTGCTTTTTCATAATAAATAGTAATTTTATTTATCTGAATCAGAACTCCATTATTTGACAGTTCAGCCATAAGATTGTCGCGCATGCGTGTCAAAATACCCTGAAAAGTTGGTGTCTCAAGGCACAGCAAAGAAATTCATTTTATAAATACCTATTAAAATTGATAAAATAAAATACATAATTTAAATATAAATGCTTTTATTATCATCGTCGCCAATACCAAAACCTGATGTTTTATTAAGAATGTTTTCAATATATACTGTGTCCCAAATTGGTTTATTTAAAAATTACTCGTTTTTGTTATTGCCCACTAAGGACCAGCGAGGAGTTGAGATGACGCACATACCCTGCCAGGAAAGGAAATGCTCCTTGCTTTTCTGGGATGCCACCTACTGACTTTCAACCTGATTATAATTAATAAATAAGTGGTGTCCGAGAAGGGCAAGGAACATTTGCGCCGGCGCAAATGTTCCTTGCCCTTCTCGGATACCACTTATTACTGATAACCAGATTGAAAATCTGTAGGTGGTATCCGAGAAGGGCAAGGACCATTTGCGCCGGCGCAAATGTTCCTTGCCCTTCTCGGACACCACTTATTTATTAATTATAATCAGGTTGAAAGTCAGTAGGTGGCATCCCAGAAAAGCAAGGAGCATTTCCTTTCCTGGCAGGGTATGTGCGTCATCTCAACTCCTCGCTGGTCCTTATATAGTGGGCAATAACAAAAACGAGTAATTTTTAAATAAACCAATTTGGGACACAGTATATATTGAAAACATTCTTAATAAAACATGAGGTTTTGGTATTGGCGACGATGATAATAAAAGCATTTATATTTAAATTATGTATTTTATTTTATCAATTTGAATAGGTATTTATAAAATGAATTTCTTTGTTGTGCCTTGAGACACCAACTTTTCAGGGTATTTTGACACGCATGCGCGACAATCTTATGGCTGAACTGTCAAATAATGGAGTTCTGATTCAGATAAATAAAATTACTATTTATTATGAAAAAGCAATTTTTTTGCAGTGTATAAAAGGTGCATTGTTCTAAAAAGAACCTACATTGTGGATACGGGATTCGAATCGGTCAAAATCGAGGTGTTTTTGGTGTTTACACTGACAAAAAGTTCGTGTTATGGTGGAAAATTTCAAAAATTTTTTTTGGAAAAACTATGCATTTGCATTGAAAACCGACTTCAGATTCGTGTTCTACGACCCCAAATTAGTGTACCCTGAAAAAATTACGCGAAAATTCCAATGCCCCGTTATTCTCCAGAATTACCGTAAAAACCATCATCATTTCTCAAATTGAGGTACTGAAGATGCTGCGATGCATGATATAGGGCCATCGCCAAAGGCGTGTAAACTATGATGTTTTATATAAAGTGTTATATTACAATTTAGAGCAAAATGTTACTAAGGTTTTTGATTAAGCCGACAAAAAGACGAAGATGTACAAGATATCGGAACTAAACTAAATATACAGTGTGCGTCTTAGGTTCAGTAGGAAATTAGAAAAAATATCAATTTAACTGTAAGATATGTTATTTAAGTGTGTTTAATAAAACTTACAAAACGAATGAAAGCGGCAGTAAGGCGTTATCGAAGGAAAATATCTATTAAACACGATACATTCTGTTAGACCTAAAAATGAAAGTTCGAATAAATTTTACTCACAATAGAGCACTAGCAGTGACGTCACAGTATTGCCACCTGTCAGTTGCCTGGGTGGTAAATTCAGAAATTTGACATTTGAGTTGAGGTCAATTTTCGTTCAATATAAATTAAAGTGGAGGATTTCTTAACATCAGATAGATGTAGTGATGTTTATAAATATATATTTTTTAAATCTACTGTGAGAGAAAATTTTATATATACTTTATTAGTGTTGTTTTTACCAGTGTAAAGTTTGGTGTCAAGAACGTTGACATCTTTGTGAACCCATAAATTAGTGAAAATAAAGGCTATATTGGATTTTTTACATTTTTTGTACATATATAATATCAAGACATATTTTAGTAAATGTTTAATTAATATACACTCAGTTACAGCTAGGCAGTGACATATAGGTTAGGTAGCATTATTACACTAGGTTAAAAGTTATCAAAATACTCATTGATTTATGCCAATATATCAATCATATATTAATGGTTTTATAAACGTATTGTAAAATCTACGTTTTTTGACGATTTAAAATATTTCCCTTCAACTTTTTATTGATTTATATCTTACTTTTGTTAGGCTCAAAAGTTTGTAACGAGTTTAAGTGTTTATCACATTAATAACAACAATCAGAGGTTTGTATTATGAAATGCAGGAGCAATAGTAAATCTAATAAAAAGATAGAACTGTGAGATCATTTCAGTTTCCAATTAAATTAAATTGCGAGCAAATATGCAACATAATACGCTCCGAATACTTTATATAGCTATATACCTACCTAGTTTGGTATCTGTTCTGATTCTTACAATTATAATTACAGAGGTTCAAAATATTGATAATGTAAACAAATAAAATACCAGTGAAGGTAAGTGAGCTAAAACACAACAGAATTTAAAAAATAACACACTTTTAACAGCATCGTCTACCATCATTGAATGATTTAAATTATACATAATTATAAGGGTAAGTATGAATAATAATAGTCTTATAGTTTAGATATAAATTTTATTTACAAGAAGGGTCACAATGGTTCATTAATTCAGTGCTATATTATATTTTTGAAAAATCATCCAACGATATAGTTTCAATCTCTCACTTTTAAATCATATAGGTTGGCTCCATTAATATATTTCAGCTTAGAAATGTAATGAGGGGACTCCTAAAATGTAGAATATAAATAAAATTATAATAAATTCACTGAAATTCACTTGCCATATCGAAAATTAATAACTTTGACAGGTACGCAAGATAACACGCCGGTTGAAAAACACAAATAAAACACTAAATTAAAGTCAGATCAATAAATCGCGAAATGTATAATAGACGAAAAACACCCAAAATTGATGTGACACGAAAAAAACGTTTAAAAAAGCACTGCAAATTCTTTAAAAACTCGAATTAATCAGAAAGCACACAAATGCAAAACTAGGCTATACGACCCAGGCAACTTTGGCGGCCATGTTGTGACGTCAGCTGCTACTGCTCTATTCGACTAGACTGTTTGCAGGTTGTTTTTTGCGTTGAAAACCAAATTTTTAAGTTCTGCCCATAAATTATTGTAAAAGTGACACAAAAAGTTACGGCTGAATTATATACTTACCCCTCCGTCAATTTTACTCGTTAAAGTTCATGTTTCAAATTTATTGTTGTTGAGAGGCAGGGATACATAATACGGCCCAATTCACTTTTAGGTGGTGCCCCCGAGTACATTTAAATTCAACTCTAGATTTGGGGTGCGCCAGAGATGAAGATTTGCCTAATAAATTTTTTTGGTAAAAAATGTTACTCGTAATAAGCGTTTTTTAATTGAAACGTTTAGTAAATATTCTATAAAGTAATTTTTTTGTTCAAAAAAATATATATTATTAATTAAAATAGACATTGAAGTCGTACTCGCTGGGGTAAAAATGGCGCCCCTGACTTTGGTGTGCCCCCCTCGCAACGTGGGACTTGTGGGGGCGTTATTTACGCCACTGTACCGCGCCTCATAACCGAGTTACAGCCCCTTTCCGTATAACTAAGCGTTAGAGGTTTCCGTGGACTATATAGAGAAGTGTATAGTCTTAAAGATTTCTCGATAAAGATTTCAAGTATATATAGGTACCGTATTTATAATACAACTATATTTCCTCTACAGGTATATTTTCTATTTAATTTGTACAGTGAATATAAAGCATTATCTGTATATACTTTCCCTGTAATTTACATCTATAGCAGATATAAAGTATCTTTATATTATTGATAACTCATTATTAATATAGGTCCTGTAAAGTTCTCCGATAAAAACATTTGAAATAACGCATGGGTCACAAAATACCCGTCCAATACGTTATAAAGAACTATCCCTACCACCGCGATAGGTATATAGCCATATATCCAATTATTATCATAAACATACCTACACTTGTTTGTAACACGGTATCTATTAGTTTTTCATACTTACTCACAGTGGGCCAGAAATTTTATCCACTGTGGATATGAAACTGTTAGTATATTTTATGCATGTACAAATGAGAGAGAAAAATAATGTTAAAAGGGGCAGAACCTGTCACATAGGTATAGTTTGCAATATGAGTCAGCAACCAGATGCAAAAAACTCAAATCTCACCTTTTGTCATTCAGCTTATGTAATAGTCACGTGCAAGTAACTGTCGAAACTAAAAATGTACTATTAACTTTAAAACACCACTTAGTTTTTTCACTTAAATAGTCGATAAACACGCGGTCACCAACATTGTTGCAGATTAAAAACATGTATGAAGAAATTTGTTATGCTTGGTCTCAATGTACATGCCACTATATGGTCAATAAAAAGTTAAAGATAACACGAGACAAGTAAAAATCAATCACACAAATATTTCACTCTTTTCGTCACAAAGTGCTGTTTTTGCATGGAGGTTTCAACCCCCACAGTGACCTGGAAGCTATTTTGTTGATTGCATGCAAGAAGGTTTGCGA
This sequence comes from Stenurella melanura, assembly GCA_963583905.1. Lineage (NCBI taxonomy): Eukaryota > Metazoa > Arthropoda > Insecta > Coleoptera > Cerambycidae > Stenurella > Stenurella melanura. The sequence continues at coordinate 85,878,350 of OY757318.1, forward strand.
TGATCGCCTCAGGTAGATAAGTAGGTACCAGTAATAAATTAGGGCCATTGACAACCTTATTAAATTCATAATCTGATCATAATCAGGGCCGTCTTTAGAGACTGCTGGTGTGAAAAATCTAAAATGCCGCCTCCTATTTCAAAAATAATAAAGTACAACAATAACTAAAAACTTTTTTAGGGAATTCCCTAATATTTAAGGTTAATATATTCAGCTTATTATAAACACTCACTGGAAGAGGAGGTAATGGGGTATGTAACACTGAATTAAAACACACGTGTATATTTGTCACTATCTTATTAAAATAACCCACACATGTAATTCTTCACGATCTATAACGAATATAAAAGTATATTATTAATATTTGTTCTAAATGCTCTGAAGTTAACCTTCGCCGCCTGTCATTAAAAATCCATTTATATTGAGAAAAATACCGCTCAATGTCAACAGATGTCATCGGAGCGTATTTAAAATATGAGCAATTTCTTAAAGTTGCAATATTGACGCCTGGTGTAGAAAAGTCTACTTCTTTACCGTTTAAAAGGTCTGTTACAGATGACATCGTTACAAATTCGCGATCGATTTTTAAAATTCTTTGGAATTTTGATTGAACTCTCTCAGCGATTTTTCTAGGTAATTGAAAAATATATTGCCGGAGATCGAACACAATGTTTATTGCATCAACTGCAGTAAATTTCCTTCATAATTCATCCTGCAGCTTTCATACAATTCACTCTATCAGTAAGAAATAATAAGACCTTGTCCTTATTTTCTACATATTTGTCACCCTATAACTTTTGTAGACTTGAATTCAGTACCTTCACTATAATGCGACAATTTGTCGTTTGTATTTCCCGGTAAGCTCAGAAGAAATTTGTTGTCTAACATTCTAAATTAATACTGCGTTGACTATCACTATCAGTAGAGTCAGTAGCATTAATATGCTTTTGTGAGGAAATATGTCTATTAACTTTTGTTTTAGACGTCCAAGAAATTGTTTTGTTGCAACTACTACAATAAAGATCTGTTCCATCAAACTGCAGTACTGGGAAATCGCGAATCCACAAGTCTATTGCAGCTGGAGAAGCACTAGAGATTTTGGTATACCGCCGACTATGTATAATTTCACACCAAGTTTTTAGATACATACGTACGTACATATGTGTATATTTATACTACGGTTTGCAAAACTGCGATCTGGGATGGTCTACCCTTTCCCTTCATTAAATGCTGACGTAAATATCAATAATTGCCACAGTGTAGATAAAAAGCGATTTTGAAATGTTTCACAGTATCAACGGCGCCATATAATTAAAGGAGATAAAGCCGTAAAAAACATAAGAGTACTTCCGTAAATTGTTATTTATTGTTACCACTCAGTCGGGGTCGAATGCCTTTAACACTGCAAATATAAAAAATCAACTATGTTTTAGGTAATTAGGTGTTTTCTCTATGTGCAAATTTGCTTTTTTGATATTATTAAAATGAAGTACTTGTTATACTAAAGCACTTATTGATATTTAAACAGCATTCTATCGTCCATCAAATTAAAATTTCAACAAATAAATAACAAAGTCTTAGTAATTGAACGAGTACGCGAAACACGTGGTGACGTCATCGGTTACATTAGTTTCTTAAATCGCGTTTAAAAATTGTTAAACACAACATTTTATTCACTTTATTTACGTTTTACTTATGATTAAATAGGTAACGCCTACCTAATAAGGGGTTTGTAAAAGCTACTTTAGGAAATTTATCTGCAAAATAACGTATTTATAACACAAAATGACACTGACAATATAACTGATGGCGTCATGGGTGCGTAGTGAATTGATGTAGTGATTTTGGCGAAAAAACTTCAATACAAAATTAAAATGGCTTGTTTTAAGGTATTATTCGATTGTTTCTCAAAATTCAAGTGTTTTTAACTATAATAAAGCATTATCTTTACAGTGAAAGTGAATTTAAAATTTGTGAAAACACCTAATTGTCAGTACGTTTCACAAATGTTGTAGATTTCCAATAAAAGTAGGTTATGCGTATTAACATAAAATGAAATAAACACGCCACACAAAATTGTCTTTTTACTTGCTAGATATGTTTTACTTGTTTTTGTAAGAACTGTTATCATCTTTAAGTTAAATTTATTACAAAAAATTCAATGTAGCTGGCAATAATACACATTTCACCTCTTCGTCGATTTTCTTATTGTTTCAGTAAATGTTTATAATATAATATTACGTACATATATATGAGAGCCATATCTGGCACCGATCTCTGGTTATGAGTGGAGAACAGTTTACACAGGCATATGGGATTTTCCAAGTAAGTGAAATCCCTATCGAGGCCGTCTCAAAGCCATTGGTACTCAAAATAAAAATTAACAGTTTAAAATCACTTTTGTCTCGTATTTGGCGATCTTAGATTAATTATAATAAGAGTACAAATGTTTTTATTTTATTTACAAATGCGGTTGACAATATTTATATTTATTTTAAGAAAAATCATGCTATTATACTACTGATATAATTTTCATAGAAATGGAACATTCAGAATTTCTTATTATATATTTATTATGGTAGATACATATAAACGGTTTGTTTGTCTGTTAATAAATAGAAAATAAATATTTCATTTTCACGTTAATGCCGCCTCCTAAATTGTGCCGCTCCGTGCGACTGCACCTGTTGCTCCCACGTTAGGAACGGCCCTGTTCAACACTTTTTTGAAAAAATATTTTCAAAATATTTGCGAGAACCATTTTTTAGCCCCTTTCTCACCTCCCCAAAATTTAAATGTCTGTTATTTCTTACCACAGTTTATCATAAATTAAAGTTCATATTTTCATTGTGTTCCTGTATTACATTTTATCATTAAGCAAATATTTTTAATGTGGCCTGAGGGCACAAATCAATGTTCTACACATCGGCCCTACGACGACCATTTGCAATAATTCTATAGATGGGAAAGTAAAATGTATAAACAATATTGCCAATAAGTTAATTGATAACGATAATGTACGATGCTGATCTTTATTTACATGTATTGGAAATTAACAATAATTTTCACATTAATACATTATTATTCTAGCAATGTTTAGGTAGTTGTCAACCTGAAGGCCTAGCTCGTTTCTAGGAAACCACAGTATAAGGAAATTTTGTATTTCCTTGTTTCTATAAATAATAAAAACTGTAAACTTTGTATGCATATTTAATTTTTTTTAGTGAGAACCGGTAAAGTTTACAAAAGTTTAGCAGGATGCAAAAAAGAAATAAATCACCATTTCTCACTGTAGCATTTTTTTATCAAATGTTAATAATTAATTGATGAAAAATTCTGTCAGAAGAAAAAATGATAATTCTTTGTTTGACCCCCTGAAGTAGAGAAAGAGCGGACAGAAAATGGTCTTCCAAAAGGGAAATATACCGGGTGTAACAGGATCATGGTATACCCACTTTTCTCCTTTAGTTTTGAAGATAATTGATTAAAATTTAGGACATACTACATGCATAATAAGCGGCACATTTTGACATACAATAGACTCGTGTAGTTATAGGCAATCTTGAGTTATCAAACATTTAATAATTGTGAGCGCAAAGAAATCGACCTTTTCATTTCTACTAAAATTATGCATTTTCTTTAATTTTTACCCAAAGAGATTTCCGCAACGCTTTATTTTGTATCTGTCTGACAGCTGATATTGTTTTATTACATTCAATGGCTACTATGATTTTTCCAATGTTATTAGGTTACCAGATTTACACAGAAATGTGCCATTTTAGTTTCCAAAGCCCACTAATCTATTATCTATTAGCCGCATGTTTCTAAAAGCTTGGTTGCATTGTATTTTGGCTGAAATCTCAAATATTTCTGAGCGGATTTTCAAAATTTTGGTATCATTAGATTCGTATGAAAATAAGGTATTTAAAAATGTTGGTGAACGATTAAATTCCCATTTAAAAAAACCGAGTTAGTGGGTAAAAATCACATTTAAAAATTTTAAACGCCTCTAGAGAATTAAGTAATGCAATCATATTGCTCTTTTTATCTTTATAGTAACGTAGCACACAAACTAAAATATATTTTGGGCACCACAGAGCTCTGGATTCAGAAATAGATTTTTTAATAAAATTTTTAATGTTTATCAAAAAGTGATCAAAATGGATGTATTGTATTCAAAATTTCCTCTAGATTCCAAAAATGTAAAAATATATAGAGTGTTCCATTTAAAAATCGAAAGTTGTGGGCATTTCCGGTCAAACCGGAAGTTGATTTTTTATTGAAAAGATGGCATTTTAGTCGTGTAATAAGGCCTCCAAATTTCAATTTTCTATTCCAAATATTTTAGGAAATATCGGGGCGAGCGCAATTTGTGACTCACCCGGTATATTATTGCATTTTTGAATTCTGCGTAATTTTCTGATTCCAACGATGCCAAATAAGTGACATTTCGAACATCAGTTTTTTTTTTATAACATAATTTTTAGTTTTCCATTTAAGTGTGCCATGACGGTTCCGATTTATTAAATAACTAAATGACCCATGTAATGCTACAAAAATTGAAATCCCGTTAAAAATACTAAATTACGTGATTTATGAGCAAATAAAATTCACCAAAATTGTTATTGGGGCAAAACTCAATTTTTCAAATGGAACCATATCGGTACCGTGGTACCATTTATTAGTACCTACTATTAATAAGGAATGTATTCATTTGTCGTATTTAAATGTGCGATAAATACAAACAAAATTACAGCTAAAAGAAAATAAGAAAATACAATTTTATTCTAATTACCTTACTACACATAAGGTGGTTTTGGAATACAAAAAATTAACACAAAACATTACAACAGTTCTTCAACATGCTGTCCATTCAATGCACTTCTGAACTAGCATAGCTGTTTCCCAAAGAGCGTTCTCCAATTGCTGGGCCGCTATGCTATTAATTGCTCCTCTTATTCGTAGCTCCAGGTCTTCACGGGTTGTAACGGCAGTTGCATAAACAATATTTTTTAAATTACCCCAAAAAAGAAATCAAGGGGCGTTGACCTTAGAGGCCATCTCACAGGACCATTCGTCGAAACTACGTTTTCTCCGAATCTCCGTTGAAGGTAATCAATTACTATCCTTGAATTATGGGGAAGAGCGCCATTTTGTTGGAAATATATTCCCTGTCCTAAATCTAAAATGTCCTCAATCTCGTTTTCCAGGAATCTCAAGTATCTGGCACCAGTCAGAGGTCCTTCAAATATTATTGGACCAATGATTCTACTACCCATTATTCCAAGCCAAACATTGAAACCGAACCGCACTTGAAAGTTACCGTCCCGTAATAAATTTTGATTTTCTTGTGACCAATATTTTGTATTTTGTCGGTTAAATAATCCCAAATTTGTAAACCTTGACTCGTCCGAAAATAAAGTCAGTCCCAAAAAATCATTGTTTGGATGCACGTTATTATACAAAATCCAATTGCAATATTCCATCCTACGTTCGTAATCACTTTTGTACAAATGCTGGTGCAATTGGTATTTAAAAGATTTATAGTGGTATTTGTGCAAAATTTGGGTTACTGTTTGGTGACTGATATTCAATTCAAACCCAACTTGCCTTAAAGAAACAGTCTTATCAACTTCTATTCGAGCCAAAACATTAATATCCGTTCCTTCGTCAATAATGAAGTTTTCTGGATCTTTGTTGGGCTCTCTTCGGAACTTGTTTTGCAACACGTTTAAAATAATTTTTCGATGGACATTGTCTATCGTCGGCCATGAAAGTCCATTGCTGCAATTGCATTTTTTTACTTTCCCCATAAATAATTAACATGTTAACTTTTTCATCTCTTGTATAAATTTGCCGCATTTTGAAAACAATTGACAAGAATTTTAAACAATTTTTTAAAGACACAATAAACACACCGTTAGGCCAAGAAATGTTCGACAAGCTAAATATTTCATTGTTTTCAAAGCCACCCTAGTTACTTCTTAACATTTAATTAGAATAAAATTGTATTTTCTTATTTTCTTTTCGCTGTAATTTTGTTTGTATTTATCGCACATTTTAATACGACATATGAATACATTCCTTATTAATAGTACTAATAAATGGTACCACTGTACCGATATGGTTCCATTAAAAAAAATTGAGTTTTGCTCCAAAAACAATTTTGGTGAATTTTATTTGCTCATAAATCAGGTAATTTAATGCCTTTAACGGGATTTCGATTTTTGTAGCATTACACGGGTCATTTAGAATAAATCGGAACCATCATGGCACACTTAAATGGAAAACTAAAAATTGTATTATAAAATAAATTGATGTTTGAAATGTGACTTATTTTTGGCTTCGTTGGATTCAGAAAACTACGCAGAATTCAAAAATGCAATAATATATAGATGGTCTTCGATTTAAAAATCGAAAGTTAGTGTCACTTGCGGCGAAACCCGGAAGTGAAAAAAAAAGAATCAGTTGTATGTCAAAAAGTACCGCTTATTATGTATGTAGTATATTTTAAATTTCAATCAATTATCTTCAAAACTAAATGAGAAAAAGGGGATATACCATGATCCTGTTACACCCGGTATACATCAAATTTTATCCATCAATTTTTAGAGAAAAAAATTGAAACGCACGCTCTTAAAAATCAACTGAAACAGTTAAAAAATACGAAGAAGAAAATAATGGTAATAATAACATTCATTATGATAATAAATGTAAAAAACCGCTGCCTAAGGAATCACTACTTCCACATCCAGATTATTCGTCCAAGTCACTTTAAAGGAAACATCTTGACTATATTTGCACTCTAGTATGTGGAAATTATTGGTCATAGAATTTTAATAATATTTGTGGTAGATGTCATAGAAAAGTTTGAGGAGTTGGTTTCTACCATATACGTTAAAAATGAAGTTTCTAGTTTACCGTACTTATTTTGCACTATTTACAACCTACCACCTCAATGGAGTCATCTCAATCAGATGTCACTACAATATATACGTGTACTAACTTTCAAGTGAATATCTCAATTTGATGTTATCAATCCCATTAATAATGAAGCGGAGGTGGTAGAGTTTGAAAAATATTAGAAAGAAATCTGAGGCCTTGGTTTCTAGTATATACACCGAATCCCAAATTTCTGTAGTCTTACCAGCTTGCTTTACTTATTTTCCCCTATTTGCCCCTATTTAACCCCCAACCCTTCAACGGCATCATCTCAAATTATGATCTAGTTTCAGACGTCGTTATAATACATACGTGTACCAAATTTCAAATCAATATCTCAATTTTATTTTATCAACCCTTTTCATATTGGAGTAGGGGTGGTTGGGTTGAAAAATATTATAAGAAAATCTGACGCTGTGGCTTCTAGTACCGAATTTCAAGTTTCTGTAGTCTTACCAACGTTTTACTTATATTCCTCTATTTACCCCAAATTAACCCCCAACCCTTCAACGGAATCATCTCAAAATATAAACTAATTCCAGACGTCGTTATAATACATACGTGTACGAAATTTCAAATGAATATCTCAACTTTATTTTGTCAACCCCATTAATGGGGTAGGGGTGGTGGGGGGTTGAAAAATATTATAAAAAAATCTGAGGCCTTAACTTCTTGTACATACACCGAATTTCAAGTTTCTGTACTCATACCAGCTTGCTTTACTTATTTCCCCCTATTGACCCCTAAATAACCCCCAACCCTTCAACGGAATCATCTCAAAGTATAATCTAGTTCCAGATGTCGTTATAATTCATACGTGTACCAAATTTCAAATGAATATCTCGATTTTATTTTATCAACCCTTTTAATAATGAAGTAGGGGTGGTGGGGGTTGAAAAATATTATAAATAATCTGAGACCTTGGCTTCTAGTACATACACCGAATTTAAAGTTTCTGTAGTCTTACCAGCTTGCTTTATTTATTTTCCCCTATTTACCCCTATTTAACCCGCAACCCTTCAACGGAATTATCTCAAAATATAATCTAGTTCCAGATGTCGTTATAATACATACGTGTAGAAAATTTCAAATGAATATCTCAATTTTATTTTATCAACCCTTTTCAAATTGGAGTAGGGGTGGTGGGGGTTAAAAAATATTATTAAAAAATCTGACGCTTTGGCTTCTAGTACATACACCAAATTTCAAGTTTCTGTACTCTTACCAACTTGTTTTACTTATATTCCTCTATTTACCCCAAATTAACCCCCAACCCTTCAACGGAATCATCCCAAAATATAATCTAATTCTAGACATCGTTATAATACATACGTGTACGAAATTTCAAATGAATATCTCAACTTTATTTTATCAACCCCTTTAATGGGGTAGGGGTGGTGGGGGGTTGAAAAATATTATATAAAAATCTGAGGCCTTGACTTCTAGTACATACACCGAATTTCAAGTTTCTGTACTCTTACAAGCTTGCTTTACTTATTTCCCCCTATTTACCCCTATTTAACCCCCAACCCTTCACCGGATTTCCTCAAAAAACAATCCAGTTCCAGATCTCGTTATAATATATACGTGTACAAAATTTCAGGTCAATATCTTAAACCGTTCCGGAGAAAGCGTGCGGACAAAAAAAAGTTACAGACAGACAGACCGACAGACAGACAGAAAATTTTTTTTCGCTCAAATTTAAAATCTCGACGTTTCATGACATTCTAAACCTATTTCACGAATAAAAATTTTTGAAAATTTTTTTGCGATTACTATACTTCCAATCCACTACGTGGATGTGGAAGTAATATTACATTACATAAATAAAGAACGTTTAAGTAAAACTCAAACACCAGTACCATTTTTTTTAAATCTCGTAGAGTATAATACTTCGATCTTCGGAAGACTGTAGTGACGAATCTAATCATAGCAGAAGCTATGGCATCATGTAAACTGCAATATATAAAAATTTTAACCAATTTGATGACCATCCACGTTCCCATATGATTAGTAAGTACATAATCCTTCGTTTCTAAATAGTGTTTAAAAATGCTTAGATCCCTATCGAGGTAGGTGTGCAAACGAGCAAATAACGAAAAGAATTTTCAACATTAATATTTAGGTCAGTCATTAAAGTAAAAGAGGTTTGAAAAATTGCGAAAGTCTAATCTTTGAGACAATATTGGATGAGGTGAAAAAAATAATGCACCCTTTTGCGACCCCCGGAATATTGTTAAATTAACAAAAAACGTAAATTCGCAATAACTTTTAGACATATTCTACCTATCAAGTTTCCACCCTGCTACATTGCAAATAGTTGTTTCTTAACTTTATAATGAAACATTTTGTGGAAGAAAATTGCAAAAGTTATGCAAATGATTGGTTATGCAACAGAATAGGGTCAGAAACTCGCTTGTAATTTTGCATAACTTTCTTTACCCCGGAAGATTTTTTCACAATTTTTGTATCTGGCACGAACATGATTTTCACGTTTTAAACAATAAGTGGGGTCTAAATAATTGCGAAAGGTAAGCACCTTTCGTAAATTCACAAGTAATGTTCCACTTTCTCATGGACTGATAAATCTTGTTGCCTACATTTTTGTCTTAACTAGCATGAAAACATTTGACATAAAAACAAAACAAAGAAAATAATAAAAAAACAATCACCTTAACAACAGAGAGATACAGGCCTTTTTGTGTAAAGTATGGTCCATACTTTATGGATAACTTTTTTATTCTTGGCACGTGTGGAACCTCAGTTTTGTGACACTTCTGAGACAGTGTAAAACTAGTAAATGCAATGCCACGTTTAAGTGAAGGAGAACGCGCAGAACTTTTGATGATGGTTGGATATGGTGATAGGCTGAGAACTCATCAGGAAGCATGTGATGTTTTCAATGCCAAGTATCTCGAAAAGCAAATTTCTAGATCCACTGTAAGTAGATTGGTGGCTAGATATGATGAATCTGGCAATGTAGCTGACCTCCCTCGATCTGGTCGCTCTAGCCCAAGCAACGAAACCAAATTAAATATTCTTCTAGAAAGTGAGGCAAACCACCATCTTTCGACAAGGCAGCTAGCTGGCTTTAAATCGTAACGTGAGTCAAACTTCTGTTGTACGTCTATTGAAAAAAGAAAAATACCATCCATACAAAGTGCAATTAATCCACGAATTGAATGAGGATGATCCAGATCGGCACTTGGAGTTTTGTGAATAGTTGATGACTTTGTGCGATGAAAACCCAAGTTTTTTAAAGAACATTGTTTTTTTTTGATGAACCTACATTTTCTTTAAAGGGGACTGTACATCGGCATAACTGTAGGTATTGGTCACGCGAAAATCCTCCTTAGACTCAAGAAGCCCATATACAGCGACGAGGTAAAGTAAACGTGTGGGCAGGTATGATTGGTGATAGCTTATTGGGATCTTTTTTTTTTTTGAAGAAAATTTTACGGCCGCAAGATGTTTACAGTTTTTGCGAGTTGAGTTAGTGCCAGCCTTAGCAATTATCTTTCCGAACAATGAAGATGAAGATATTCCTGCTGGAAACGTCTGGTTTCAGCAAGACGGGGCTCTACCTCATTTTGGGATAGCAGTGCGTCCGTTTTTAGATGGCACTTTTACTGGAAGGTGGAGGTCCGATTAACTGGCCCCCGCGTTCACCGGATTTAACCCCCTTAGACTTTTTCTTTGGGGTTACTTAAAGTCAAGGGTGCATTTAACAGACCGGATACCAGAATTGAAAGACAGAATTGGCTTGGAGATGAGAGGAATTGCCCATGAGATGATTCAGAAGAGCGTTCAAAGTGTCTACACCCGTCTTGGTCAATGGCAAATGGTTTGAGGGTCGCAATTTGAGCAATGATTAATTTTTTTCTCGCAATTACTTATGTAAGGTATCAGTCAATAAATTTTTTTTTTTTTTTCAAAAGAATGGCTTAGGTAATATCAATTTTTTTCATATCACCAGAAAGCTAAAGGAATATACCACCAAAAACAGTAAACAAAAATGCCTGTTTCCATTAAAAAAAATTATGATGACGTCATAACTCAAAAACCAATGACGTCATAAATTTTGGAATAGTGACAAAATGTAACATTTACAAAACTAAAATCGACCGGTCCGAGGATTTTTTTGACAAATAACACATACCAAAGATAATAAATTTGTGCCTCTCCTTAGGTGTACACTGTATTTACCCTATTCCAAACTTTCTTTTATTTATTTTAAAACAGTCAGCAATTACGTATCAAGAACTTTTTAAAAGAAAAAATGATACAGAAATGATTTACATATTTAAATTAACTATGTGAAAAAAATTATAAATTCTAGACTATTAATCGCCAGAATGTAGAGGATAGAATTTACAATAAAAAAAATAAATCATGCAATTTTATTAATTGTGCTTATATAAATATTTCTGTTGAAAAGTAATGATATTCAATATGAACTATGAGGTATAATAAAAGCTGCAGTTTGTAGTAAAAAGTTATTGTATATAACATGTAGTTTAATCGCTAGTGCCCATGTATATTCAAGATGAAACTGACCGTTAATAGTTAAAATCGGGAAAAATATTGGATATACTCTTACTGAAACTGGCAAAGAATAGAATTTCTAGCAAAACAAAATATACCGGGTGAGTCACGAATTACGCTCGCCCCAATATTTCCTAAAATATTTGGAATAGAAAATTGAAATTCGGAGGCCTTATTACACGACTAAAATGCCATCTTTTTTTTTTTTTTTTATTGTTTAAAATGCATCAACCGCTAAGGGTTATTAGCATATATACATATAATTTACATTGTACTATTATGGATAAGTAATATACAAGGCACTAAGAATTTCATTAACTGAAAATACAGCTTACGAGCAAAAGGAACAATTTGATACACATTTATATTTTATTATAAATATTAATATTTTTTAAAAATTTTATTGTGTTCATTAAATTTTGGAGATTGTTCCCTAGGGCTTCATCAATTTGACCGATTTGACAGTTTCTTCTCTCTTCTAAGTACTCTGGGCAGTCTATTAGAATGTGTTTAACGCTGAGATACTCGTGACAGAATTCGCAAAGTGGTGGGTTTTCTCTGGATAGTAGATGTTCATGCGTGAACCGTGTGTGTCCTAGTCGTAGTCTGGAGATTTTAACTTGTGCTCTACGATTTGGTGGTAGGGACAAGAAACTGTTTACTTTTAATTTAACTTTTTTAAGTTTGGTGTTGGTACTGTTCCATTTTTGCTGCCATCGTTCATTGATCTCTTTTTTGAACATGCAAATTAGATCGGATTGCGTATAGATGTCGCACGTTTCTACAGTTGGGGAGACTGTTGCGTCACGGGCTGCTGCATCGGCTGCTTCATTACCCGGGATGCCAATATGGGACGGAACGTACAAAAATGTTATGCTCACGTTCAGTAGGTGTAATTGGTACATCATCTGCTGGATCAGTTGGACTAGTGGGTTATCAGCATATAGGTGACTCAATGATTGAAGAGAACTTAGCGAGTCTGAGCAGATAATATAGCTGTCTTCACTGTAGTTATTCATGAGGTTTATAACAGCCTGGTAGATTGCGAACAGTTCTCCTGTATATACGCTACTGCCTTTTGGGAGACGAAACTTCAATGTGGCGGTGGGTGTAATGACTGCTGAACCTACACTATTATCTTCAGGGTTCATGGATGCGTCGGTATAGATGAACTGTGAGTTTATGAGTGTTGTAGAGATTTGACGAAAAGCGTTTAGGATTATTTGCGAATGAGTGTCTTTTTTATTGTATTTCGATAGATCGGCATTAAGTTTAACCGGTGGGAGAATCCATGGTGCTGTATTGGAGTTTGTGGAAGGCAAAGTTATGGTGGGGAAGGAAGAATTTAATTGAGCAAGGAACCTGTTCAATCTCTCATAGAATGGAGGAATAATGTTGGGATTTCGGTCGTAGATAAGTTTAAAACGATTTGAGAAAGTATTGGCGTGGTTAAAATTGTTGTTAGAAGCTGATATTTTGGAGGCATATGACAGAGATGCTGACATTATTCGTTCTGATATAGGCATTTCGCCCACTAAACAGTAGAGAGATTCTATAGGTGTTGTTGGAAAAGCTCCTATAATTATTCGAAGTGCTTTGTTCTCGATAGATTTCACTGCTCTGAAGTAACTTTTCCTGGATGTTCCATGCACCATCAAGCCATAATCGATTCTTGATCTTATTATGGATCGGTATATAGTTAGTAGATTTGTCATGTCTGCTCCCCAGCTGTGGTGTGATAGTACTTTCAGTAGATTGATACCCTTTGTGCAGTTTTGAACTAAGAGGTTAAGATGGTTTTTCCAATTTAATTTTTGATCAAAAACAACTCCTAAGAATTTTACGTTGTTTGAAAAGTTTAGCGGCTCACCTTTTAGAGTCAGCGCTGGTTGTGTTATTTGATTAGTTCTAGAGAATAGTACGCACTTAGTTTTTTCGGATGACAGTTTAGAACCTGACGAGTTAGTCCAGGTGTCGATGTTATTTATGGCTTGTTGAACTGATGATTTCAGGGTTTCGATATTTTTTCCTTTACTGTAAATAACGATATCATCTGCATATAAATTGGCTTGAACTGGGGGTAAAGCATTGATCATGATATCGTTTATTGCAATCAAAAATAGAGTTGTGCTTAAAACCGATCCTTGAGGAATACCGTTTTGTAGCAGTTTCTTATTCGACAGTGTACCATTCGTTCTCACTTTGAAAGACCGATTTGATAAGAAGTTTTGAATGAATGCTGATATATTGCCTGTGATGTTCCAGTTCTGGATTGTCTGTATTATTCTGTGTCTCCATGTTACATCATAGGCCTTTTCGATGTCAAAGAAAACTGCTAGTAACTTTTGTTTGTTGGCAAAGGCTTCATGTATTTCAGATTCTAAGTGGATAATATTGTCGTTTGTAGACCTATGTTTACGGAAACCGCTTTGACATTCTGTTAGTAGGTTATGTTTCTCTAGGTACCACATTAATCGTCGATTTATGATTTTTTCTAGGACTTTGCATAGTGTACATGTTAGTGATATAGGTCTATAGGAGGAAACCTTATCTTTTTCTTTATTTGGTTTTAATATTGGAAGAATTATAGCCTCTGACCATGTTTCAGGGAACTTATTGGAGGAATATATTTTATTATACAATTTCAGTAGAAGTTGTCTTGCATTATCTGATAGATGTTTTAGGAAAGCGTATGGAATATTATCAGGGCCAGGACTGGACTCTTTGGTTGTATTTAGGGCATCGTTTAGCTCCTCAATGGTGATTGGTGAATTAAGGGGATGATTTTCATTGGTCATATGGAATAGAGTATTTCGAGTTTCTGTTGTACGTTTATATTGCAGAAAAGTTTTGCTGTAATTATCGTCACTTGATGAATTTGCATATTCATTTGCAAATGTTTCGACAATGTCTATATCGGTAGTTATTACTTTGTCATCCTGTACTAGGCTAGTGACTGTATATGTGGAATTAGAGCCTCTTATTTTCCTAATTTTATTCCAAATTTCTGAGGATGGGGTGTTACTATTTATCGAGGAGATGTATTTTGTCCAGGATTCTTTTTTGCTCTTTTTTAGGACATATCTTGCTCTAGCCCTTAATTTTTGAACTCAATATTGTTTTCCAGTGAATACTGTCTTTTAAGTTTATTAAAAGCCCGTTTGCTTGCTTTGATGGCATTGCTACACTCCGGATTCCACCATGGGACAGAATGATGTTTTGTAGGTGGCGTGAACTTTTGAATATACTGGTCTGCTGCATTTTTATCAACATTGAAAACCTTTCAGTTATGAGATTTACGTCGTTATCTAAATCGATTTCTAAGAGATTTTCATCAATGTAATTAGAAAAACCAATCCAGTTAGCTGAATTCAAGTTCCATTTTTCTGGGGTTCCGTAAGTATTTAATCCTTGCATTCTATTGTGTTCGATATTTAAGAGAAGGTGGTCGCTACTGTATAGATAGGAGTGTGGGTTCCATGTTAGGTCGGGGGCAATTAGCGCATCGCATAGGGTTAGGTCGATGGCAGAAAATTCTCCTGTATTCATGTTAAATCGGGTGCCTTCTCCAGTATTTAACAGGACGAGGTTGTTGCTGTCTATGAATTCTTCGATGCATTTTCCTCGTTTGTCAGTTATTTTGGAACCCCACATTATATTATTGGCGTTAAAATCTCCTAAAATTATTCGGGGGCCAGGGATCTGTAAAACTAGTCTATTAAGGTTTTCTGTAGTAACGTCTTCGTGCGAGGGTAGGTAGATATTAACCACTGATATTTTATATTGGTAGTATTGAATACTTACTCCAATTGTTTCGAAGTTGGAAGTGAGGGGAATTTCTTTGGCAGCAATTTCATTCCTGACATATATTGACACGCCACCACTGGCTATTCTACTATTTATTCTATTTTTATAAAAACATTGATATCCTCTAATTGGTAAGTGATAATCATCTTTGAAGTTGGTTTCCTGAATGCATATTACTTGTGGGGAGTACTTAGAAAAATGCCATCTTTTTAATAAAAAATCAAGTTTGGTGCACATCCGGTTTGACCGGAAATGCCCACAACTTTCGATTTTTAAATAGAACATCCTATATATTTTACATTTTTGGAATCTAGAGGAAATTTTGAATACAATACATCCATTTTGGTCACTTTTTGATAAACATTAAAAATTTTATTAAAAAATCTATTTCTGAATCCAGAGTGCTGTGGTGCCCAAAATATATTTTAGTTTGTGTGCTACGTTACTATAAAAATAAAAAGAGCAATATGATTCCATTACTTAATTCTCTAGAGGCGTTTAAAATTTTTAAATGTGATTTTTACCCACTAACTCGGTTTTTTTAAATGGGAATTTAATCGTTCACCAACATTTTTAAATACCTCATTTTCATACGAATCTAATGATACCAAAATTTTGAAAATCCGCTCAGAAATATTTGAGTTTCCAGCCAAAATACAATGTAACCAAGCTTTTAGAAACATGCGGCCAATAGATAATAGATTAGTGGGCTTTGGAAACTAAAATGGCACATTTCTGTGTAAATCTGGTAACCTAATAGCATTGGAAAAATCATAGTAGCCATTGAATGTAATAAAACAATATCATATGTCAGACACACTCGTGTAGTTATAGGCAATCTTGAGCTATCAAACATTTAATAATTGTGAGCGCAAAGAACGTTACAATTAAGTTTAGCATAGGTATGTGGAGGTAAACACAATTACATCCACAAGGACATTTGCAATAGAATGCGACATCAGTTCGGTTTTCAGAGTTTTATTTAAATGAACATAAATATCGGGCCTATAAATAAATAAAAATCAATTCCGTTTGAACAATTAAACTTAAACTAGGTAACAGTAAGTATCTTTAAAATAATTAATATAATTAAACCATAAATTGACATTTATAGATATTGTTCAAAATGTCCACCATTTTTTTCTATACACAATTCGGCTCTGCGTACAGTTGCTTGAATGGCTCTACGCAATTCAGCCGGCGTTATTTCATTAAGAGCCCGTACAACTTTATTTTGCAGCTCTTCACGGGTATTTGAAGAAGTTTTATAAACTTTATTTTTGAGAGTGCCCCATACATAATAGTCGAGGGGTATTAAGTCAGGTGACCTAGGAGGCCACCTGATATGACCTTGATTTGCGATAAGGCGTTCACCATGCAAGTTGTTTAAATATTCCATCACTCTTCTGGAATTATGTGGGGGAGCACCATCTTGTTGGAAAAACAGATTTTGTAAATTGGCAAGAGGAAGTAAGTCAAGAAATTCTGCTGTCTGGTTTTGTAAAAAGAATAAATATCGTTCGCCAGTAAGTGTTCCATTAAAAAATATGGGTCCAATTATTCGATCTCCAAGTACTCCAAGCCAACAGTTAAACCCAAATCTTTCCTGAATATTCCCCCGCCCTACCAACCTCGGATTTTCTTGAGCCCAGTACCTAGTATTATTTCTATAAAACATACCTTGGTTCGTAAATCTGCTTTCATCTGAATATAAAATATGAAATGGAAAACCTGGGTTTTGTTGTACTGTTATGTTTCTTTAAAATTCTGCAAACCGAAGACTGACTAATATCACATTCCATTGACAATTCCATTGTTGATGTTGTTGGGTGTATCATCACAAATCCTAATACATCAATTTCTTTGTCCTCACTTACAATAAATGTTTGATGGTCATCTTGTTGATTGGGTTCGTTTCTTAATTCTTGTTCCACTCTGGCAAACAAGTGTCTGCTTGGATGACGTCTGTTGGGATATCGTTGCTGATACAGTTCTGCAGCTGCAGTTGAATTTTTGGGACGCTCTCCATATATCAGTAACATATCGACCTTTTCATTTCTACTCAAATTATTCATTTTCTTTAATATTTACTCAAAGAGATTTCCGCAACGCTTTATTTTGTATCTGTCTGACAGCTGATATTGTTTTATTACATTCAATGGCTACTATGATTTTTCCAATGTTATTAGGTTACCAGATTTACACAGAAATGTGCCATTTTAGTTTCCAAAGCCCACTAATCTATTATCTATTAGCCGCATGTTTCTAAAAGCTTGGTTGCATTGTATTTTGGCTGAAATCTCAAATATTTCTGAGCGGATTTTCAAAATTTTGGTATTATTAGATTCGTATGAAAATGAGGTATTTAAAAATGTTGGTGAACGATTAAATTCCCATTTAAAAAAACCGAGTTAGTGGGTAAAAATCACATTTAAAAATTTTAAAGGCCTCTAGAGAATTAAGTAATGCAATCATATTGCTCTTTTTATTTTTATAGTAACGTAGCACACAAACTAAAATATATTTTGGGCACCACAGCACTCTGGATTCAGAAATAGATTTTTTAATAAAATTTTTAATGTTTATCAAAAAGTGACCAAAATGGACGTATTGTATTCAAAATTTCCTCTAGATTCCAAAAATGTAAAAATATATAGGGTGTTCTATTTAAAAATCGAAAGTTGTGGGCATTTCCGGTCAAAACCGGTGCACCAAACTTCATTTTTTATTGAAAAGATGGCATTTTAGCCGTGTAATAAGGCCTCCAAATTTCAATTTTCTATTCCAAATATTTTAGGAAATATCGGGGCGAGCGCAATTCGTGACTCACCCGGTATGTACCTAGATATAATTTTAAAGGGTAGTAAGCAAAAGAAAAGTAGCTAAGCAAGTGCTGTGATTGAGGGAGATTTCATTTATTTAAATCATGTTCCGTATTAAAACGTGGGTTCCAACTTGATCTGACGCTATATATCGACATAATTAAAACAATACATTTGTAACACTGTCTGGATTCTATTTATGCGAATAATATTTTAATGAAAATGCAAAATGTCTCAGAAGGAAAGCAAAAAATACATTCCGGATGTTTTGTGAGGTTGCCTTTCACGGAAATATTTGAATACATTATTTGAATGTTATATGAAATCTGCACCTATTTTCTAATTTTTCTTAGTCAAGCATAACTTCATTATTTAAATAATAAGCAATTTAATTAAATTCCAGTACATTTACGAGGTAGCAAATTCACATTATGTCATTTATTGGTATTACAAACATTAGCAATCCGATTTTAAGACTCCTTCCGGGAGCGGGTTGTGACCGTATTCTCAGGGTGCAAACTTGATAGAATACGGATTATTTAAAAAAAAGTTATTGCAAATTTATGTTTTTTATTACTTTAACAATGTTCCGTGGGGCGAAAAGGGGTCCAAAATCCGAATTTATTATATTTGCACCTCTTCCAATATTGTCTCAAAGATTAAAATCTTTCACAATTTTTGTCAACTTTTCATTACAGAAGTCTGTGGTGACTGGCCTAATTATAGATATTAAAATCCAATTGATAAGCTTTAGTGATCTTTTTTGAAGCCGGTTTATTGCTTTCAGAAATTGTCACCATACCTTTTCCATTTTATTAGGTTAATACTCGTACATCCCCTACCAGTTGACATTTAATCAAGGACAATATTTCTCATTATGAAATTTTGCGGCTTGATCCCGACAACTTACATTGAAAGAAACATTTTTTCCTACGCATGAGAATTTTGTACCTGTCGAAGGTTTACCTAAAATAATTTTATATTATTTGCAATTGTTTATGTTGAGTATTAATGACGGTTTTATTTAAATATATACATAGGTTCGCTCATGTGTAGTTTAATATTTAGTGGACAGCCTTGGAAGTTGAACTAGAGAAAACGAGTGTTTTGTAATTTTTAATTCATGCTGACCCTCTGAGAAAGATGGTAAGTGCACATTGCTGATATTTCTAAAAATGTTTCGTGAAGTGCAAGTAGTAAGGCATAAACGTCTATTGTAGGTGTTCTTAAAATGTGGGTCGTTGGTTGTGCTGAGCTTGCTTTGTTTAAAATCCACAGGTAAGACTTGTTTATAACATTATTGACATAAATAATTCATTTAGAAACATATTTTTCGCGCATTTAATTACAGTCACTGAAACAACATTTTTTTTACGTTTTCTAATTATCACCTTTATTTTAGACGCTGCCCCCACACAGAGTGTCAACATCGCCGGTTTTGAGGACGATTGGGATTACGAAATACAACCTCATAGTCTGCCGTTATTGACAATTTCCACAAAAAATCATCTACTACCAACGGAGTACACTTATGACGAGGTTATTTTTTATTTTTATTTTTATTTAGTGTTAGTAGAAAAGAACCCGTACCAAAAGTAACGTAATCAAGAAGATAGTGTGCACTAGGGCGAATCAAAAAATCAAATTTAAATTATTTTTCGCATCCTGCAGACTTGCAGAAATGCTAAAAAAGAATCTTCAAAGAGGGTAGCAGGGTAAACATGGGCCAGATACCCATCGGGAAATTAGGCTGATATTTTTACCTTGACATCACATCATTAAGAGGGACTATTCTGCAAGATATTGCTGCTGTCCCCTCTAGTTTTTAAAATAAGTTAATCGAGTTTTGAAAAATTTGTTTTTTCTCTTTGATAACGTAACCAATTCTTATGATTTTTATATATGACGTAGATATATCAAAGAGGTATTAGATAAAAAATTATTGAGTATTTCCAGTAAGTAATATACCAAAATATTCGAATTAAAAATTTTAAAACATAAAAAATTTCATGCATGTTGACAGACACTATCACCATTTTTTTTTCAAAAATGTTCCCTACTATTCTCTATAACATATATTTTTTCAAAATTTTCATAAGGGTAGAGTGTTAAATACAATTTTAATCACTAATCATATATAAATTAATATTTACAGTCTGATTAATAGGAGACTACTAAACAATTAATTCAGTTATATTTTTTTATATATTCATATATTTTTTATTTGCGTTGAGGGTATTAAAGACAAGGGCAACGAGAGTTTCACTGTAAACGGAATATATTATACGCACTCTTACTAATACGCGACAAATTAAAACACGTTTATTAAAAGCTTTTATTTAACTTGCAGTTAGTTAGTTTGTTAGGTCAAATCTTGTAAGCTGAATTAGAACCACTTCCTCTTATCCTACGGAGTTGAAATTTTACATGTTGATTCAGTTTCGATGACAATGCATTTTTATGATAGGCATGATCTAATTCTACACCCAGGATATACAGTGTGGTCGCTTAAGTGTGCAACAAATGGAATTTTTTATTTTAGTTGCACAACCAAAGTTTAAATACCGCCAAAAGTTATTGCATGTCCAGATATTGTCTGTAATTGTTTATTTGTGGCATATTCAGATTTTCTTACTTTTTATTGGGTATTTTGCCACTGAAAAATATTTAATGATTTTAATGAAAAAACCTCTGCGCCAAACGGATCAGACAGAGGTTGGTTCTTGAGTACTTGACTGTTTCAAAAAGTCTCACACCTAAAAATATATAAACCAGAACAATGTTATAAACTAAAAACTGAAAATCAAAGCTATAGGTAGTTAACGTTTCGGAAGAGAATCTACTTCCATTCTCAAAACTTTTTTGGCCGTCAACCATGACAGTTCTTTGTTTATGTATTTCCATAGTCACGTGAGACATTAAATTATATTTATCTTATTTTTACTTACTTCGTCTCTAAGGATGGGCAACCAACTAGTACAAAAATCTATTGAATAATTAGAAACGCATCTATCCTCGTTTAATAAAATTATCGCGGATTCTTTAAGTTTTCTTTTAGTTCCGTTGCTCTCTTTTTCCAAAATCTCCGAGTCCCATTTAATTCTATGATTATTATCCCACGCGTGTTCACAAATTTTGGATTTTTCAAATTCTCCCCTTCTAGCGTACTTTCTATGTTCACCAAGCCTTACGTTGAAAGGTCTAGATGATTCACCTACGTAATGTTTTCCGCACTCACACGGAACACTATAAATACAATTTTTTGAATTTTGAACAATATTTGGAGGTTTGGTTCTTGATAAAACCGATCTTAGCGTGGAGCCCGTTTGAAAAACCGTTCGTACGGAAAACCTATTCCCAATTTTTCGTAATTTATCCGATAAACCATGTATATATGGAATTACTGCCATTGACCTAAATACCTCAGGTTGTGATAGTATATTCTCTCTACTACCAATGTTCAATAACTGACTATCAACAAAACTCTCAGGATATTTATTATTTAATAAGACAGTTTTTATAAATTGTTTTTCGTTCCTAAATATTACATCATTTAAAGAAATAATTTTGGCCCTGTCATACAAACACTTAACAACACCTTTCTTAACACTAATATGTTGATTTGAATTGAAATTTAAGTATCTGTTTGTGTGTGTTTGTTTTCTATACACACTGGTTTGGTATGTGTTATCTAATTTTTAATTAAAATATCTAAGAAAGGTAATTCATTATTATTCTCTATTTCTATTGTAAATTTAATTGAAGGTTCTTTTTCGTTAATCTGATTCAAAAAATTACTTAAACATTCTTTACTATAAGGCCATATAGCAAAAATGTCATCTACATATCTCCACCATACAATGGGTTTATAAGCTAGATTGTTAATATTACTTTCCTCGAAATTTTCCATGAAAATGTTACTTAATATTGGAGATAATGAAGAACCCATGGCCATCCCAAAGTCTTGTTGATAGAAGTCATTATTTAATTGAAAGTATGTTGTTTTAATGCAAAGTGTAAGTAATTCCATTATAGTTTCAATGCTTAACTTAGTTCTATTCGCCAAATTCCCAACTTGTTGCAATTTGTTTTTAATTATTATTAATGTTTTATCTACAGGAACATTTGTAAATAGGCTTACTACATCAAAACTGACCATTAGATTATTATTGTTAAAATGATTTTCTGACAGCTTTTCCAAAAAATGTTTGCTATTTTTAATATAAGAATCGGAGGAACCTGATAAGGGATTTAGGTTTTTAATAAATATTTTGAGAGTTTACTACATGGAGAATTAATTGAACTCACAATTGGTCTTAAGGGGATGTCAGGTTTATGAATTTTTGGCAAACCATAGAAATGAGGAGGCTTGCTGTGATGTGGAGTTAACATCTTTCGTTCAATATCTGTAAATTCGTTTTTTTTTATTGCATGTCCGATAACCATTTCAGGTGCACTTAGAATGGCTTCAAGTTAAATAGTATACAGGGTCGGGCAAAAAATATAAACATTATATAAAACAATATTTTTAAGAAAAAGCTTTTATTTTAAAAAACTGTACTAAAAAGTAAAAAATAACTTTCTAAAATACATATACCTGGAAATCAGAAGCCTTGTGGGCCGTCAATTGAGCAAAAGGGGGGCCGTCCATAAAATATACGTCACTTAGAATTTCACTTTTTTGGACCCCTCCCTCCCCCTTCGTCACGCTAAGTCACACTTTCAGCGACCCCCCCCCCCCCCTAAAATATTATACCCCATAAAGGACTTCTTGTGATTAACAATAGCATACAGATGAATCATTTTAAATATTTTTATCGATCGAAATTTTGAAGAGCGGAGGGTGGTATTAAAATATTAATAAGAAAATATTTATCTCGGGGGGCAGCAATTTTATATTTAGTCATTCAAAACTCATTGTTATTTACACCAAACTAACTATTTAAAAGTATACCCCTCTCACTTCGCTTATTGCAAATGGTTCTCTAACTTCAAATGATACCCGGGCCCCTCAAAAACCTCTGGGCCCGTGGGAGAAACACCCCCCCTCTCAACGGACCTGTTTACAGGCTTTTAGTACTTTGAAATGACTATCTATCGTAATGAGAAAAATTTAAATACTGCCAAGTTAGGAGAAAATTTATAATAAAATTGATTAACTGCGAACGTCACATTTCCTTAGATCCCCCCTCCCCCTTTTCACATCTCGTCACGCTAAGCATTACCCCCTACCTTTAAAAAAATATTTTTTACTTTTTAGTATAATTTTTTTTAATAAAAGCCTTTTATTAAAAATATTTTTTTATATGTTTTTCTTAAATTCCAATATTTATTTCTATGTATGTTTTCTTTAGTGTACTTGTACGACGTCATGTTATTGCGAGATTGACTGTTGCACAATTCAGTGACTATTGTCCTCGTGTAAACATTAAAATGCGAAAAAATAGCAGTATAATGGAGTGAATTTGCAGATATTAGTAATATTCCTCGCTGATTCAGTAATAATCTTAACTGAGTGCCAAAAATCCTAAATGTGTGGTGTGACGTCGATTTGTGTTGAATGTGGCAGGACAAGAAAAAATTGACGACAGAGGAAGCCATAACATTGTACCAAAAGTTGTTACAGACACCTGAAACCACTTTTCCAAATATTGCAATATGAGGTGCCTGTCGAATAAATATACAAGCGAAAAAATTCCAGCATAATCGATCAAAATCGATGAAGTACTTCTACAAAACAGTTTGAACTTAAATCAAATGCAGAATGAGACCAGATGTATACATATAAAATACAATGTAGTTCCGACGAGTTTTCAGAGCAATATCTTGAATTCCCCGTACATAGATATTGTTTCATTCGCTCCAGCATCGTATATTTAATAACAATATCTGAATAACTAGCTTACACCGTTATTCCAAGCGATTTATTTTCATTCATAGAGGAAACACATTTTGGCACAATGTTATTTTCTTCCGTAGTTACGATTTTTTTCCCTGCCACTTTCAACATGAAATGACCACACATCACACATTTGGAGTTCTTCTCACTTTGTGTTTTCGTTAATTAGGATTATTACTAAATCTGCAAGGAATATTAAGTAGTACTATCTGTAAAGTCACTATATTGTACTGGTATTTTTTCGCAATTTAATATTTACACGAGGACAATAATCACTGAATTGTGCAACAGTCAATCTCGTAATAACATGACGTCGTACAAGTATACTAAAGAAAGACATGTATAGACATAAATGTTGGAATTTAAAAAAATAAACGTATTTTAATTTGTCGCGCATAAGTATTTTATGTTTACAGTGAACGCTTGTTACCCTTGTCTTTGATACTGTCTACGCATGTAAAAAAAACCGCTGCCCAAGGAATCACTACTTCCACATCCATATTTTTCATCCAAGTCACTTTAAAGGAAACATTTTGACTATATGTGCACTCTATTATGTGGAAATTATTGGTCATAGAATTATAATATTATTTGGGGCAGATGTCATAGAAAAGTTTGAGGAGTTGGTTTCTACCATATACGTTAAAAATGAAGTTTCTAGTTTAACCTACTTATTTTCCTCTATTCACAACCTACCACCTCCCACCCCTTCAATGGAGTCATCTCAATCAGATGTCACTACAATACATACGTGTACTAACTTTCAAGTGAATATCTCAATTTTATGTTATCAATCCCATTAATAATGAAGCGGAGGTGGTGGAGTTTGAAAAATATTAGAAAGAAATCTGAGGCCTTGGTTTCTAGTATATACACCGAATCCCAAATTTCTGTACTCTTACCAGCTTGATTTACTTATTTTCCCCTAGTTACTCCTATTAACCCCAACCCTCCTACGAAATCATCCCAAAATATAATCTAGTTCCAGATGTCGTTATAATACATACGTCTACCAAATTACAAGTGAATATCTCAATTTAATTTTATCAACCCCTTTAATAATGTAGTAAGGGTAGTGGAAGGGTTGAAAAATATTATTAAAAAATATGAGGCCTTGGCTTCTAGGACATACACCGAGTTTCAAGTTGCAGTACTCTTACCAGCTTGCTTTACTTATTTTTCCCTATTCCTTCTACTTACCCCCCACTCCTTCAACGCAATCATGTCAAAATATAATCTAGTTTCAGATAGAGTTATAATACATAAATGTACCAAATTTCAAGTGAAAATTTAAATTTAATTTTATCAACTCTTTTAATAAGGGAGAGGGGGTGGTGGGGAGATGGAAAATACTAATAAAAAAACCTGAGACCTTCGCTTCTAGTATATACACCAAATCCCAAATTTCTGTACTTTTACTAGCTTGCTTTACTTATTTTCCCCTATATACCGCTATTTAATCCCCAACCCTTCAACGGAATCATCTCAAAATATAGTCTAGTTCCCGATGTCGTTATAACACATATGCGTACTAAATTTCATGTGAATATTTCAATTTTATTTTATCAACCACTTGAATAATAGAGTAGAGGTGGTGGGGAGGCTGAAATATATTATTAAAAAATCTGAGACCTTGGCTTCTAGTACATACACCGAATTTCAAGTTTCTGTACTCATACCAGCTTGCTTTACTTATTTCCCCCTATTTACCCCTATTTAACCTCGAACCCTTCAACGGAATCATCTCAAAATATAATCTAGTTCCAGATGTCGTTATAATACATACGTGTACCAAATTTCAAATGAATGTCTCAATTTTATTTTACCAATCCTTTTCATATTGGAGTAGGGGTGGTGGGGGTTGAAAAATATTTTTTAAAAATCTGACGCCTTGGCTTCTAGTACATACACCGAATTTCAAGTCTTTTTACTTTTACCAACTTGTTTTACTTATATTCCCCTATTTACCCCAAATTAACCCCCAACCCTTCAACGGAATCATCTCAAAATATAACCTAATTCCAGACGTCGTTATAAAACATTCGTGTACGAAATTTCAAATGAACCGACAGACAGACATAAAATTTTTTTTTCGCTCAAATTTAAAATCTCGACGTTTCATGGCATTCTAAACCTATTTCACGAATAAAAATTTTTGAAATTTTTTTTGCGATTACTATACTTCCAATCCACTACGTGGATGTGGAAGTAATATATGAATATTAAAAAAATTATGAATTAATTGATTAATAGTTTGCTATTAGGAAGACTATAAATATTAATTTATATATGATTAGTGATTACAATAATATTAACACTGTTCTAACACTGTTCTACAATTATGAAAATTTTGAAAAAATATGTTAGAACAGAGTAGGCGGCATTTTTGAAAAAAGAAAAAATGGTGATGTGTCTCTCAGTGTACATGAAATTTTTTTTTTATTAAAATTTTCTTAATTCGAATATTTTGGTATATTCCTTACTGCAAATACTCAATAGTTTTTTGTTTATTACCTCTGGTGTATATCTATCGCAAATCGTCGCTCCGGAGGAAAAGTGACAACTCAAAATTTGTATGTGTTGGCTTTCTTGCACAAAAAGTTCACAAATACGATAGAGATGTCCCTAGGAAAAGGTCATAAATAAAATGCCTCTATTTCGCCACTTATGCGCGTCCTAGTTCCCCCATCACGATTATAGTGTTGTCAATCTTGAAGTTAACAATTATATTCTTCGCCGATTTACTGCACTTTTTACATAATTGTTGCACATTCTATAGGATACCCTTCGCAGTTTCTTTTGTAAATAATATTGGTTTTGGACATTTTTTGTCTAATTACAAAACATACAATTTCCTTTTTATTTTGTTATTTATTAAATAATTAATAACTATTTTTTATTTATTCATCGATGTTGTTCAAGGGTTCTTCCTCTAGCTAACTTACTGCCCAAATTTCAATAGAATCGGACTTTTCGTTCGTAAGCTATCGCGCTTACAAGAAACGTGACGGATGGACGGACGGACAGACGAACAGACAGATAGACGGACGGATATTTTGAAAGTTTGCAACCACAACTTCTCAGCGGGGTGCTGAAGAAGCTATGAAAGAGTAGCAACTGGTTAGCTCAGGGTTAGTCGAGGGTCACTCTGTGGCGAGAAGAGTTATTTATGTATCTATTTTTTTTTTCAATAAATACTTTGAGTGTTATTAAACAAACTAAACAAAGAAAAGGGCGCCCGCGTATTCATGCAACTGATATTCCTGCAACGGTTTAAGGATGAAACAATCAAAAGCAAAATTTAAACAAAATAACAATATATTAACACAAATAACGATTAAAATTTACAAAAACTTTACATGTGTATTAATAAAGAAATTTAGAAAATTTACTACCATAAAAATATATCATGTTTAGAGTTAAAATGATTGGAAATGTAAATACAACAAAAATTGCTTTATTTGAATATTTAAAGTAATGAAAAAAAATCTCTGGCAAAAGAATTAAATTGAAAAAATCAACTGGTTTAACAATCACAATAGTTATCTTCTGAACAAAAAAAGAGAAAAAGAGAAAAGACACGGTGAATGTGGCTTACGTAACTTTAGCGGTGGGAGTGGAGTTCAACGAGGTCGAACCCTGGAGATGGCCACAGGTACCTGGAAGAGAGGACTTATTGATCGTGTCCTGATGATCCCGATCCCGATGATGTTCCAGGGAGACGCTGCGTTGAGAAGATGTTCAGCCAGTTACAATTTTCATCCAGCCAATAGCAAATCCACCGTGTACTTGATCCAACGTTGGTCGATCCAGTTATTACATGAAAACAGTGGTAAATCAGGAACCAGTTGATACAAATTTAGTTAAATTACACAAAGAAAAAACTAACGATTTAAATTTAAAATGACTCTAAATAAATTATTAATTACTTTAAAATTTATTGCAAAGAATGATCAAGCAGAATAAAATATTGAATACCATTGGTTAAGCCAAGGTCACAAATTTTATAGAAAATGCAAAAAAAAGGTACTCGAATTTGTAAAATTTATGCAAAGAATCGGAAAAAAAAACAAAAAACTAATCACCAATAAAAAAAAACTCTACTACTAGATTATCACAAAATTTTGGCCCTGAGGCTGTGAATCAACAAAATTATTCTAAATTATGATGAAATGTTTAAAGCAGCATAAAAGAAATCGGTATTAAGACATGCAATCTAGAAAAAATTAAACAAGAAATTTTAAAATTTTGGAGATGATCTCCGTACTATTACAAAAATTAATTTAAAGAAATCGACTTTACTTCTCGTATTTTAAGAAATTCAGTAATTAGTATATTAGTCGTGAAATGAGATTATCTAATAAAAAGTTTTAGAGCGACCCTAAATACAAAAAAAAATATGTATATATGCAAGTATATAATATAAACTACTGGTAAAAAAAAATTATTGATATAATACATAAAGATCAAATATCCAGCAGGAATTGTCCCAAAATGACAAATAAATAAACTACTGCTGGGGCAATCCACTAATAAGTGGTTTCTTATTAACCACAAGGTTAACCTCAAATATAATAATAATTTAACTAAATGCCAGCTTAAAATTGAATATTAATTCAAAATAACTAGGTTATTATTTAATGAATTATAACTATAATTTTAAAAGTAAAAATTTCAACAAAGTGTTGTAGGATGGCTCTAATAACTCCAAATCTTTTAAGAAAAAAAATTTGAATAGTCTCACCTCAGCGACGTCAAGACGAAAAGTCCGGTTTTCAATTGCTGTAATTCCATCTCTCTCTAATACTCCGCTCGCGCATGCTCAGTTGCTTCTAACTTGGATTTTATTTCAGTTATTGTAGCACGGTCGCTAAACATTAGTTTTCGGCAACAAATTGAATTTATTCGAATTTATTCCTAGAGCACGGGTGCTGAATGGAAAATATTTGGCAACTAATTAAATAATTAACAACAAGTTACGGAAAAAACTTGTTACAAGTTGTTGTTCAAAATTCGATCACCAACACAGTGATATGAAATTTTTTTCTCTACGAGCAACATTACCGGTTTTAGAAATTTGCCGATCGAATGTAATATACTCTTCGTTTTGCATTTGCGAAGAGTAATGTCATAAGTTTAGTCGAGTCGTGTATCTGAACTGAATGCACTATATTAAATCAATACATTTGCTTTAATAGCAGTGACGTAAAAAAAACTAATAGTTATATCCCTCTCATTACAGCTTATTTAGCAAAGCTTTTAAAATGTTAACTATTTTAAATTCTCTTTTCTGCAAAACTGTGTTTTTTGAGTTGTGTCACTTTTCTTCCGGAGCGACGATATCTAAAAGTCATAGAATTGGTTACGTTATTAAAGAGAAAACATTTTTTTTTCAATACTCGATTAATTAATTTATTTTAAAAACCAGAAGGAGCAGGGGTGTAATATCTTGCAAAATAGTTGCTCTTAGTAACGTGATGTGAAGGTAAAAATATCAACTCAATTTCCCGAGGGGCATCTGGTCCCTGCTACCCTGCTACCCTGCTCTTTAAGCAAAATCGAGTAAAGCACGTGGTAAGTGCTTCGGAGACTATGCAGTTCTCCGTGTGTTCTTTATGGGTAGAAGAAATTTTTTCAGTTGGAATATAATGGTACAAAAGTAATGAGGTAAAAACCCCACACAGGTTCACATTTCATAATTGTCCAGAGAATATGAATTAATAATTTCTATTAAAATGAAACCGTCTTTAGGCCTTTTTATAGGCCCACACAATAACCTCATAAGTGAGAAAGTAGTGTTACGTGTTTTCCACCCTTTAGGAAACACCCTGTATGAATCCGTGGGTTTTAAATAATTTTAACAAGGGATAAACCACTAGCACTTTATTTAATAATTTACTGATTACAAAATGCTTCTTAATTAACCAAAATAACCTTTACACTTTGGTTTCTTTATATTTAACCTCACTTTTTCGCTTTTCAACTTCTTCACTTTTATAAAACTT
Source organism: Stenurella melanura (assembly GCA_963583905.1). Classification (NCBI taxonomy): domain Eukaryota; kingdom Metazoa; phylum Arthropoda; class Insecta; order Coleoptera; family Cerambycidae; genus Stenurella; species Stenurella melanura. Next base: position 85,908,370 of record OY757318.1, read on the forward strand.
CTCTTGAGCCGGTAATCGCGCCTTATATACTCTGAAATTGCCTCTAGATCCATCCAGAACACAATCAAGAATCTTCTCTCACCACACTCTGGAAAACTCTATCTCTTTCTACAAGTTTCCAGTCACTCACTATTAGGCATAGGCGTATGAATCTTCAGTTTCAAGGGGGTGTAATTCATAACACTGCCCCCTCCTTAAACCTGATCGTCCCGATCAGGCAATTCAGAATCATCAGTGTATTTCGCCAGTCTATTCAAATGCACGATCTTCATCTTGGACTTTCTGTTTTGCTGAATCCGATAGACGACATCATTAATTCGGGTAATAACAGTGTACGGTCCATCCCAAGGTGATTTCGGTGACTTTCCTTTCCTTCGCTGCGGGTTGTACAGCCAAACCAGCTCTCCCACCTTGATGAACCCTTTTGAACTACCCTTCCAGTCATATTGAGCCTTCATTCGGTTACTGGCTGGTGATGGCTCCGCTATATCGTTAGCCAACCTCTCGAAAGGAGCTCCGGCATCGAGCACTTTACCCTTACTTTCAGTCTGCGGTACCTTACTGGCTGCACAAATCTTGCATTTGCGACACCAAGCCTCCACATCCTGACGACTTTTTATCCAATAAAATCGTTCTCGTATTTTCTTCAGGGTCTTGTTAACACCAAAGTGTCCATCGGATGTTCCATTGTGCACTTCCTGAAGCATCTTCGCTACTCGACACCTGGGAATCACTAGACGCATAACCATCTGTTTTCCATCCGGGCTTTCCCATGCTCTCTGCCACAGTCCGTTCATGACTTTCAGTGAGTTCCACTGTGCCCATAGTGCCTTCAGTCCCACTCTTTTGTCTGAAACATCCTTCCATTTTGGACGAGTTCCCCTTTCTTTGGCTTTCAATATAGGCCCAATTTCCTCATCGTTCAATTGATCTTGTCTTAGCGCTTCATTTTCCCTGTCATCCGATACCTCCACCGTGACAGTGTTGACTGCTCCCATGACCTGCAGTTTCTCCTGATGGCAGTACTTGTAATCGTCCTTGCACCTCCTTTGGGATGAAATGTCTGCATCACTCCGAGCTTTCGTTTTATCGTTATATCCTTGTAGTGGTGGTCTTCTCGTAATGCTCCGAAGCTGGGAAATCTTCACTTCTCTATGGACACCACGTTCATTATCTGGCACAACCTCTCTGGCACCGGCTTCCTCTGATTTTCCCCTAGGCTTCACAGCGTCGGACTCTACTCTCTCCAAGATCCTCCGTGGACATTCTAAGTGGATATGTCCTCGTTCTCCGCACCTGTAACATTTCATACGCCGTCGACTTGGCCTTCCACTACTTCTATTCTAAGTCTCTTCAACCTTTCCAGCATTCGCTTTCGTCGAATTTCAATGTCGACAGTCTCATTTGATATGCCCTGTTCTGCCGCAGTTGTAACATTTAATACCCCCGCTTGGCTTGCCTTGTCTTCCTGGAGTATCCAATTTAGCCAGTAGTTGAGTAATCATTTTCTCCATCTTGGTCAACGTAGGGCTTTGGTTCTCCTTTTCTGGCTCAGATTCTTCAAGCGTCACTCTTGACCTATAGACGGCTTCTACTTCTAGTGCACGCACCAAGGCTTCACTACTACTGTTATGACGGCATAGCCTAAGGACTCGCCTGATCTCCTCTAGGAATGCCCCCACTGCCAATCGCTCTTTAAATTTTTTTGGCGCATTAGGATATGCTAAGTTTGCCAGTCTTTCCACCGCAGCTTCAAATTCTAGCAGACTCTCTCCAGCTTTCTGAACGCGCAATTTCAGCTGGGTCTGGTATACTTTAGCAGGGCGTTGATCGCCATATCGTAGATCTAAGGCAGCTTCTAAAACTCTAAAGTTCTGTTGTTGGTCTACCGGAATTGTCTGGAGCAACTCCAATGCCTGGCCTCTTAAAGCCAGGACTAATGCCATAGCCTTCTCCTCGTCATTCCAGTTGTTTGCACTTGCTGCTGCCTCAAACTGTCTCTTGTACGTTATCCAGGAACTTTGACCATCAAAGGAGGGAAGTTTAAATTGCTGGCCTGATGATACCACTTGCTGGTTTCCTCTATCTCTCAACTGTCTTTTGAGCAGGTCTATCTCTCCTTTGACTTCTTCTTTACACTTGTCCATCTTTGATTCGACTTTATTTACTTTTACCTCAGCCTTGTCCAATTTTCCTTCAACCTCGTCTACTTTTTCTTTGACTTCGCTCACTTCTTCTTTGACTCCACTTAATTCCTCCTCGACCTTGTCCATTTTTACTTCGATCTTATTTTTGAGCTTCAGCGACTGTAAACAAGGCATTCTCTTGCGTCTCTATAGCTTTCCTTAAGTCGTTATTTTCCTTTTGACGTCGTTTCTCCTCTTGTTTTTCCTCTTGACGTCTTCGTTCTTGATCCTCAAAAATGTTTCTTAATTCTTCTTGACGTTTTTGTTCTTGGTCTATCATCATATTTTGCATTTGTGCCATAAAGTCCTGCATTTGTTTTTCGGATGCCATGCTTCTGGTTGTTACTGGCATATAATTATGATAAAACAACAAAATTTAATAATCACGTCAATATCGGTAATGGAATTGTCCCGAGAAATCGCAAAACAGCACAAGAAAGTCTTTTATTTAAACTACTGTCCAAATAGAAAAGTTCTAGAAAGTTCGCGAAAATGCACTTAATTAACTACACGAAAATGTGTTGTTCAGAGTCTTTATCTCTTCTTAGTTCAAAGGATTTAATCACTATCACTAATGTCCTAATAAAATGTTCCAAAAACGTCTCAAAAATGCACTTAACACTGTTTTTCTGTTCGAAAATAACCCGCGAACAATGTTCAGTAAATCAGTCCTCTGTGTTAGCACCAACTCCGAGAATACACTGTCCAAACCTTCTCGAATACTTCCGAAAAATCCTCATGTTAAAATTCCGCTTCTGACAGCGGTTGTTACGTGTGTTACGTGGGTTCTAAATAATTTTAGCAAGGGGTAAACCACTAACACTTTGTTTAATAATTTACTGATTACAAAATACTTCTTAATTAACCAAAATAACCTTTACACTTTGTTTTCTTTGTATTTAACCTCACTTTTTCGCTCTTCAACTTCTTTACTTTTATAAAACTTCTCCTGCACCGGTAATCGCGCCTTATATATACTCTGAAATTGCCTCTAGATCCATCCAGAACACAATCAAGAATCTTCTCTCACCACACTCTAGAAAACTCTATCTCTTTCTACAAGTTTCCAGTCACTCACTATTAGGCATAGCCGTATCAATCTCCAGTTTCAAGGGGGTGTAATTCATAACAGTAGAAAATTGCGTATTTTTGACGTTTATGACGTTAATATTTTAATAGAATGAAAGAGTTGACAGAATTCAGTTAAAATAAAAAATAAGAATTAGTACCGTACCCCTAATAAGAGCAAGAGTCGGACACGAGTTTCGGAGTTATTGCTCCTCATCAACGTAGCGTATTTGTAAAAGCTACTTCGGGAAATCTACCGGCTGTGGACGTGTTTATGATTGGCTAATTTATGGAAAAAGACCCAACGTTTTCAACATGATAGAAGCGGCGGGATTTATTGTTGTAGTGTAAACACTTTATTTTTATTCTGTTTGTGTTCATCTACTATTATTTTAACGTAGGTACATTGATTTCTATATTATGAATATTGCATAATTTCTCGGTAAATATACATACAAAGTTGAATAATATAAATATAACCTATAAAGGCTGCTCATAAACTATATTTAAATAATGTTTCTTTTCTACACACCAACTTCAAGTAGGTGCATTTAATAAAGCATACAAGCATACCTTTATTATTATTCTACACTCACAAATGTTGTTTCAATTAAAAAAAATGTTTTGTAAGCAGATTTTTTATATTTTAGCATTGGCAAAATAAGGAAGTTTTATGACCAATTTTAAAATCATTCTCGCAGAATTAATGTTGTCGTAGGGAGATCACGTCTATGTAGCAGCTTTATGCCTCTTTATTTTACATTGTTTTGTACTGAAGACTTTTCCAAGTAGGAAGCGAGCGTAGGTACGTCTACAGGTACTCATATCATGAAACTGCGGCAACGTCAAGCGTGGTTAGTACCAGGATGGGTTAATCAGTCCAGGGAAGCACAGCGTTCTCGCTTCAACTTCTAACGGCTTGTGCAGCGCATGCGCAGAGGGTATGTAACTTTAGGCGGGTGTTACGTAGAGGATATACCATCCTTTCGAGGGGATGTAAAGCAGTCGGTTCTTTGTCTATTAAATGTTAGGCAACTATTAGATCCCTACTCTTCGATAGAGAAGAGGTTCGGCAACATTTCCAGGTTGGGGATAGCTCGTTTCCTCGCGTCGATGATTGGCCGTAGTAACGTAAATAGGCCGACGTTAAATAAGTGAATAAAAAAAAAAACTTTTCCAAGTAGGTACGGACCTACGTTTTTGGATATATTTTTGCATCTTGGCGTAAAACATAATTTATTTTCCAGTATGAAACGTTCAAATTTTGCAAAATAACATGCGTTTATAATACACAACGACGTTTGTTTATCAACACTGGAACACTTGCTGTGACGATTTTAAAATTTATGAAACCACCGAATTATAATTTGCTATAAATATGTAAAATTTCCACCTTCTATTAATTTTTCAAGCAAGTTGTTTAATTTTCTTGATTAAGAGTTTGTTGATGGAACCTGCAAATCATTTTAACAATTTATTGTTGTTTATTATCATTTTCTTCAGGATAAAGTTAGACTTGCAGTTCAAGTCACTTTTCAAAATTTCCTCCACTCTTTACTCCTGATTAAAATACAGAACATTTCTGAAATTATCGATATTGGTTAAATAATCGTGGATTGTTTTTTGGTTAAATGTCTTTCTAAATTTAATTAGAAAGCCGGTGATATAGTCTGATATCATAGGGTCCGCTCGCGTCGATGTCCTGCCAAGTTTGAAAACTCTTTTTTTATGATTTCTTAGCTCTACAGGATCACCAAATGGCATGTTGGCATTTCTGAACATGGATTTTTCTCCAATAATATAGAAATCAAGATGGCTAGGGCGATTTGAAAAAAAATCGTATCTCCCGTGGTAGTCGTCCGATCTTTTATACTTCAAAAAGTATGTTTTAGTCTAAAAAATATAAGATCTAAGAATATTTAATATCTAACTGAAAATGTTGCAAAATAAGTAAAATTTTGGTTTTCTAACTTTTTTAAATATTTTTTACTTGAAAAACAATAAGTTATATGGAAAAACAGTTTAAATAAAAAATGTGTAGAATTTAATGCTGAATGCAATGATATATAGTTTATTGAGTATTGGTTAAACAATAATGCTCCAAAGTTTAAATATAATGGTGCGCTACGGGTATTGTGGAAGAATATTACGGTGTGCAAGGTGAGTTTGGTCGGACATACAGTTAATTAATGGGAGACTTCTACGATAATATAGCTTCTCTAAGTTAAAAATTGTATTCAAGCCATGTCAGAAATGTTTTAAATTTTTTAGTGACAAAGAGTTACAGCTTTTTTGAAACGGCGGATTAAATAAATGTGTTTTTATTATTAACATCATAACATCATATTGACATAATCTTATATAATCTAACGATCTAAATTGCGTTTTCAATTGTCTTCTTCGAATTAAAATAATTCTTAAGTTATCTTCATCTTCAAAAAAATATTTTTGGTTATTCGCAATATGTTAAAGTAAAAATACTACAATTTACCTGATTTATTTTCATATTCTTCCATGATCGATGGAGTTACTAAATCGGGGGCATTTGCAAAAAAGAAGTTTCCTGCAGAACACTGACAAGCTTCTGTGCAAATTATTCAGTTTTGTTTAAGGAACATATCATTGTTCGCCTTCTTACAGCTAGATCAAATTTTGGATATTTTCATTCGCACTTCTCCATACTGATGCAATATAATGGACCCTAAAATAAAATCCCGAACAACCCCAAACCAACTGTGGGTGATAGGTTATCTCCTTCTTGATTTTTGGTGGAAAATACCAGTCAGTTACCTTTTTTATTAATTCATTTTTATAGAGCAAACATAATAATTCGTGGAAATTGTCTTCAAGTTATGTGGTAGTTGCGTTCACAGTTCCCAATAATGCAAGCGATTTCAGTATTGCTGACGATTCCTCGAGATTAAAAAATACTTTAGTGCAATATTCTTTGATAATTCTTGAGAATCTGCCTAGCAATGGCACGGAAAAAATTAATGATGAATGTGTCCGATACTTAATGATTTTACGACTTTTCCTATATCTATTTCTTTTTCATTTTTGCCTCGACTGGTTACAATTACGACTTTCTTTGGTAATTGCTCATAAAAACTAACCAGAAACACAAACACATCTGTATACGGACTGTGAACAGAAATTTGTATGTCTTTTCCATATTGTCGAGTTACACGAAGTATTAGCTTCTTCATGATTATTATCTTCTATGTTTGTCAGCGAGTTACATGAAGTTACAATATGCTTAGATCTTTCTCAGTTCCGAACTTTCTTGTCGAGGTATTCAGTGAGTTTCTGTCTGGTTTTTATGTTGAATAAAACATCTTTAAGGAACGTATTTTTTATTAATGATCCATTTGAGACACGATAAGATGCGCCAGAGTATTTTTGACATCTTTTTGACTTTGTGCTGCTTCTTAGCGAGTCTTCCTTTCCTGTCCCACATGTCAGCAACAAAAGACTCGTTGGCTAAGATTAAATTATGATTTTTTGCAACGGGTTTTTGACACATAAAACATGGATTAAAATAGAGTTCCGTTATTATACTCTTCGCAAATACAAGACGAAGAGTATATTGCATTTGATCGGCACATTTCTAAAAGCGATAATATGGTTCGTAGAGAAAAAAAAAAATATCACTCTGTGCGTGATCGAATTCTGAACAACTTTCAAAAAGTTCGTTAGTTGCTTGTAAGCACATCCACAAAGTCCGATTATTTAAAAATTGGACAGTAAGTTAGTGTTAGCTAGTGGAAGAATTCTACTGTTTTTGAACAAAATCAATCAATAAATAAAAAAGTTTTTAGTTGTAAATTTGAAAAACCTAATTTTAATATTTTATAATTAGATTAAGTGTCTAAAACTAAAATATTTACGATGCGAAGAGTATTCTATAGAATATGCAACAATTAAATAAAAATGCGGTGTAAATACTAACAGATCGTAACACGCGCTGTTCAAGAAAAACGTATATGCCTATTAGAGGAGCGAATTCGAGACTCTATCGTGCCGTTTTTTTTTTCTGGCGTAGAACCAGGTCAAACATGGTAGGTTTTGTTAAGCATGTCATTGGGCATATGAAATCGTATTTCATCACATTTTATCGTGGTCTGGACCTTTTTAAATTAAAAAAAAGGGAATATATTGTATTTTAAATAAAATGTGTTTTTTTTTCCACCGTCATATCTTCAAAACCAATGTTGCTATCGACGTTGTTTTTTTTTTTCAATTAAAGTACACACAATAGCGCTTTTAACTGTACTAATGGTTTTACACAGTTCGCAATTTAATTTCCTTAAAAATTAGGAAAACTAGATATTTGAATTTTACGTATTACAATTTTCACCAACCGATAAACTTTTTTATTTTTGAAAATTTTTATATACATACAGTGAAGCAAATGTAGCCCAAACATTAGAAAAGTTTTTGATATAATTATTTTTTTCCCAATGTGTATCGTTTGGCAACAGCGATTTTTTTTAAAGCGCGCTAAATTAGTCATATGTATTATTGCGGCTCACAATCTAGGTACGTACACCGCGTATGGAAGGTGGGATAAGATGCGTCTAACTAATAGACTATTCAAATCTATTGACCCCTCACCTTAACCGCGAATATCACAAAAACGGAGGAACGGAAAAAATTGAAAAAATTATGTGTCTATTGTAATTCATTCACTGAAATTTGAATAATGTACATTGGATAGTTTTGCATGAAGTGCTGCTAAGTTATATTGAAAAATGTTCTACTTTTTAAGAAAATTTTGACAATACCAGTTTTAAATCCATTATATATTTGAAAACATGCCTACTATATAAATAATATTTTAGATGCCGATAAGGCATGGTATTTTTTGTACGAGGAAATTTTTTCATAATTTTTTATTCTAAAATTTTGCAGTTATTCTAAAAAACGTGGCATCATGTTTATTCGGTTATTTATCAAGGTATTTACAAAAATTTTGATGAAATGGTTAATTATATAAAATATAAGTATTTTCAGAAAAAATAATTGGTATATATCAAATATTAATTTAGTTATCAAGTGCAATAGATAATATTATTGCCCGCGTTCTGCAATATTATCTATTGCACTTGATAACTAAATTAATATTTGATATATACCAATTCTTTTTTCTTAAAATCCTTACATTTTATATGATTAACTATTTTATTAAAAATCTTTTAAATACCTTGATAAATAGCCGAATAAACATGAAGTCACGTTTTTGACAATAACTGCCAAATTTTAGAATAAAAAATGATGAAAGAATTTCTTCGTACAAAAAATGCCGTGCTTTATCGGTATCTAAAATATTATTCATATAGTAGGCATATTTTTCAAGATATAATGAATTTAAAACTGCTATGGTCAAAATTTCCTTAAAAAGTAGAGCATTTTTCAATATAACTTAGCAGAACCTCAAAACCGTCCAATGTACATTATTCAAACTTCAGTAAATAATTTACAATATAGACACATAATGAACACACATTTTCTCAAATTTTCTCTGGTCCGCCATTTTTGAGATTTCGCGGTTAAAATGACGGGTCAATACATTTGAATCGCATATTAGTAGTTTGCGGGATTTAGAGTACTTATACGTATAAATAGTTTTAAATAAATGCGATGCTGTAGAATATTCGCAATTTAGTTTTCTAAAATAATGGAGTGCATTATTTGTAAGAAAATTGCGCGGGATGATGACAAATCTGTGGTACCAAGACCTAGGATACAAGGTTTGTTGTCACTAATATCTAGTGCTGAAAAAAGACGACATCGCGGAAATATTGTGTCAGAAAAGATAATATTTTAAATGACGAACTTTAATTAAAATATCATATAGACTGTCGTATAGGTAGACAAGTTTTGAAAACATGAACGTTTTTTGCAATCATACAGTGCCGCCGCGCCGCGCCGATTTGCAACAGATGCTGCACAGTACTTAATCGAATACGAAATATTAATAATAGATGGAGGATTTAAATTAACAGAAAAAGTAGTTTCACTACATAAACGTCATTCAGAAATGACCAAAAATCTATTTAACAAACAGGAAGATATCAGGATAATTTTGCATGAAATGTACGAAACAAAATTTAGCAAACAAACATTGGTGAAATCAGTTGATATAGATGTATTAATTTTACTTACTCTCCTTTTTTCGGACTCTGACTTAAATGGAACTAATTTATTTATGCAACTTGGACACGGCACTAGCAGACAATTTTTGTAAATATAGAAAGTAGTGCAAAGTTTATGAACTACAGTTTGTTCTTGTCTTCATTGCTTTACTGGTTGCGACACCACTAATGTTTTTTTTAAATATTTAAAAAATCTGCGTTTGATGTTCTTAAAGAATATTGTTGTTTTTCAAAAATTATCGGAACTGCCATTGCTGTCTAAAGACGAAGCTTTAAAAATCTCTACAAAATTGATTCTAGTACTGTACAAAAACAAAAATAAACAAATTCAGATATTAAACGACCTAAGGATCAAATTAGCAACAACTGAATTACCACCCATTCTTAAGGTAAACATTATGTATTTAAATAATAGATTTCCTATCTAATACATTTAGTTAACTATTGCAGGTTTATGTATAAACTTAGAATATCGTACAGAAGCAATATGCCAACTATACTTATAAATGCACATGGTTCAGGACGGAATATAAGTGACGATGTTTGGACAATACTTTCATTAAGTATTTATTGTTCAGATAAAAATTGTGAAAATCGAAAATATGATTGTGTTAAAGAAGGCTTAAAATGTAACGAGTGTAAATGTCGTAATTGAAATACTGTTATTTAAAGGTTTCGATGAATGTACAGACGAACTAGAATGCTTTTAACGCAGGGCCTACGTAACTAAATACTCATTTTTCAAGAGAAAAATAGTTGCAAAAAAATAAAGTTGTTTTATTCCTGCGTCTTGGTTTAATTCAATCAAAAATGTGTAATAACCTACTTATTAGGTAGGTACTTACTTTATAACAATGATTTATATTTACCTGCTTTTAAATATTTTTTACCTTAAAAGAACAAAAGGTAGGTTTATACCTTAGGTTCGTACCTATTTTGGAGCTGTTAATAAAAGCCCGATTAGTACACATGAATCCAACAACCGTAGTCCGCAGGCGGTAGAGTAGTATTATTATGAGAAGATGCTCGGGGCGGAGCTAACGTGCGCGAATATTTTTACCAGTGACACATCATCTGGGGTAGAAGGATATATAATAATTGTAATCAAATTTTCGAGGTCGAAGAGCTGTGTAATGTAGAATATTAAAGGTTGTCACACTCTGGTGTTTACAATGAAGACATTCTTCACTGAAAGTAAGGTTATAGCACTTAATTCAATCAGAAACGGCGAACACAACAAGTATATCGCAGCACAGATCCTGTGACAGCAGGTTGACGGTGCCACTGGCTTCGACGTCAAATATGACGCAATTCGCTCTCATTGGCCTAGAACAATGGAAGCACACAAACTCGTTTCTGCGCATTATTTTTTGCGAGCATCTTCTCATAATAATACTACTCTAAGCAGTATAATGAGAGCCGGGCGTGCAAGAATATGATTTAGCCCGTTTTAAAAAAATCGCTGACTACATACTATAACCTGCACATCAAAAATTATGATTCTAAAAACTTTATTTATATATTGGCTTCAATTTGTTCACAGCATGTATAGACATATTTTCATAAATAAAAATTTGTCTCGATTGCTGAAAAATACATTCACGAAAATAACAACTTTAAGTTTGCTATTTTTTAACAATTAAAAAAAACATATTTTACAATCACATTGTACATAGTTAGAAGCGCTATTGTGTCTACTTCAATTTAAAAAAAAAATCAGTTCCATAGCACAATTATTTTTAAAGATATAACGATGGGGACGTTAAAAAACATGTTTCATGGAAAAATCATTTTCTTACAGTTTTTTCGAAATAAAAAAGTTCCTGACCACCAGAAAATGTCGTGAAAAGTGGTTTCATGTACACGATCACCTAATTAAAGAATCGCACCAAGTCTGGTTTGGTTCTACGCCAGTTTTTTTTTTCTCGGAAACTAAGCGACTTTGTTTCCCAATTTTACTCGTCTATATACTAATTGAAATGGATCGACTCAATGACGCACGTCATATTTTTGCACACTTATGGGGTTATTTTTCAAGCAATATCTATAAATTTGTATATCGTTGGATTCAGCATAGAATTCTGCACATTTTTTATTTGAAATATTATTCCATATAGCCTGTTGTTTTCAAGATAAAAATGATAAATAAAATTAAAAAATAAAAATTTGAGTTATTTTGGGAATACTCCATTAGATATTAAATACTTTGAACTCCAGTATTTTTTTTAGTAAATTATATTTTTTTGTAAGCATTTAATTTTTTTGAAATTGAAAATTGGTCAATTACCGATATCATTTTTTAAAAATCGGCCTAGTCGCCATCTTGAATTGTGGATTATCGGAGAAAAATCCATTTTCAGAAATGCCAATAGGGCATTTGGTCATCCCGTCGGCTTATATTTTCATAAAATAACGCGTTTTAAAACTTAGCAAGACATCGACGCAAGCGGTTGTATTTGAGCCCTATGATAATAGACTAATAAGTTTAAGTTTTAAAAAAGCTACAACTCTAGCTTTATTCTGAAAAAATATACCATGAAAGAATAATAATAGACTGTCAAGCAAAATATATAATTGTTTAATAAAATTATAGTTGTTTAAACAATTTGGAAAACATTAAATTATTAAAGCAAATTAGATTATGGCTAATTGATAATGTATGCAAAGATAATCTTCGATAAACAATAAACTTCAAAAATACGTGATAGGTACTCTATTTTTGCTCTTATGCAGTCATGTCTTATGGAGAACTCATTTTAAATGAAATTATTGATTTTCTTTACCTGCGCAATTCTGAAAAGGAACTTGTGTGCGACTTTTACTTCATTACATTTTCACGATTCTGTATCAAACTCAGGAGAAAATTACTTTTTATCTGACTATTAACGAATTGAGCGCATAATTTTTCCCAATCAGGTATCGAAAACTAAAAATCGAGTCCCTGGTCTCTATGAAAATCAATGTAAACAATAATAAACAGATCAAAACAAGACAGCGAATACTAATAATAATAATAATAATATTATACTGGGATAGGCCGGTCATAACTGATAGAACAGTAGATTTTAACCGCCCAGATTTAATATTCATAAATAAGATCGATAAAACTGTACTAATAATTGACGTCGGTGTTCCCCTTACCCACAATCTAACCAAAACAGAACAAGATAAAGCTATTAAGTACCTAAATCTGGCAATTGAGGTAAAACGTCTGTGGAAACTAGGCGAAATTAAAATTATACCAGTGATCATTTCTGTTGATGGAGTTTGTTCAAAACACCTGGAGCCAAACTTGGCTAAACTAGAGCTTCCTAATGGCCTTATAATACTCATACAGAAAGCTGTTATTCTACAAACCTGCCACCTAGTAAGGAAGTTTCTGTTGACGTAACAGCAGCTGGATAGGGTGAATTCCCTCTCAGCTGATGAAAGTAACCGGCAAGCATACCGAGAAAAAATGAAATAATAATAATAATAATTATACCTTTAATACCCAATAGGTAACATCCAATAACTGAACAATTCTTTAGAGTTTTTCACAAAAATTGTTCGAAATGACCTCCATCTCCACGAATATACATTTCGGCACGTCGAACTAAGGACATACGCACTCAGTTCAATTCAATTCAATTCAATTCAATTTTTATTCAAATTAGTATATACACCACATTTAATAAAATGGTAATAAACAATAGATTCATAGATTTTGGAGATAGGCACCCAAATGACTTAACATTTGCATGTGCCTGACTCCGTTCAACACATTTAGCAAATTAGGATAATTTTTTATGGTTTATGTGCACATTAAAATACGTTGTTGCAATTGTTCTAAAGTGTCGATTGGATCACGGTAAACCAGAGATATAAAATGCCCCCCAAAAAAAGTCCATCGGATTTAAGTCGGGCGATCTAGCAGGTCATGGTACTGATCCGCCGCGTCCAATCCATCGTCGAGGAAACTTTCTGTTCTAAAATGGACTGACGCGCCATCGTGCAAATACCACATTTTTCTGCGCGTAGCCAAGGGTACATCTTCCAGCAAATTTAGCAATGTTTGTTGCAAAAAATTTAAGCATACCTCACCATTTAACCTAGCGGCTAATTGTATAGGTCCAATTATTTCATTACCGCAAATTGCTGCTCACAAATTAACGTTTAAAAAATCCTCATTTGCCGCGTGTTTTCTTAAAATCCACTTACAAAATTGCATTCGTTCTGCAAAATCTTGAGGTTCTAGTGCTTGAACACGTTGATAGTGATAGGGATGTAGTTCATATCTCTCAATGTCCTCCATACCACAAAATGGGATACTCTCACACGGTTTGCGATATCGTGTGTGCTTAAATTTGGATCCTCTTCTACAAGTTCCAAAATTTGAACCTCTGCGACAATTACCCTTTCCTCGCGTTGTGGACCTCGTTCTCCTCCATGTCCATCGAGACTACCCGTTTCTCGAAGACGCTGGTTAATACTAACACATGTACGAGCACAAGGATGACGTCGATTAGGGAACCTTAAATGAAAAAGCTCTTCCGCACCAGCTGCATTTCCACCAGTCTCTCCATACACCAAGTGCATATGCGCGAGCTCTGGATAAGTGTAATCTCCCAAAACAAAAAGAAAACTTGGTCCAAAATCCAAAAAACACGAACGAGAAGTAGTGTCTTACGTAACCAAGTACTAACTACTTAAACGATAAGTCAATAAAATAAATCTTAACATAAATGGCACAAAATTCAAAAAGAACAAAAACAACAGACAAAATCAAGGAACGGGTAGGTCGCGTCGTGTGTACGTTGTTTACTGAGTAAGGACACAAACTGAAATTATTACTTGAGAATATTACGAGAGTATAGCACGATAGCACGCGTAATAAGATAATTTGGCCGCGAAGAAGCATGTTGGCATGATTTTCGATTACCCCCGTCGCGGCCTAATTATCTCTTAGGCTCACCATACTTATTTGCACGAACGTCAGAGTATCAAGTGCGACAAGATGCGAGGCAATAAAGCCTACCCTAATATGCCAGCAGTTCTCAAACTATGTTGTTAAGCATTTTGGATTTTTTTCTCCAAAACCCCATGTTATATAAGGTTTTTTTTGTTTGTCTTGTCGTTCCCTATCACCAGTTTTTTTAATGACATGAAACTAAAAAATGCAGTAAATTGGTGAAGAGTATAATGATTAGCTTGTTTCACTCTTAAAACCACTTACATTGTGAATGGTACACTTTTCGGATGATTTGGGATCGAACTTGGCTTGGATCAGTAGCGCAGTGCTTGGCTTGCGACCACGGAGTTCCTGATTCGAATCCTGGCCAGGATATGGATGTTTAATGGTGTTTTTAATATGTTACCGAGAAGGTAACAGTGAGCTGAACCGCCGCTGAGTGGCATAACATGTCTAGTCGCTGTTATCTCTCCTGAGTTTCGAATCTCAGCTGCAGTAGATGGCGATATCGCAAATTTTGTAGGATTTACAGCCTATAAATTCCTATGTTAGATAAAGAGATCGGCACTTCTTTTAAATTAACTTTTCAAATTCATATGACGAAGCGAAAACGAAATTTACGTGAATCTGAAAATATTTCATGTGGTGTTTCCAATTCAAATTTCAAGGGACAAAAGTACGCCGCAATTACTGTGCATATTTTCACTAAGGAAACGTTTTTTTGTAAATTTTACAAACTGCACATGACGGTTATTTGAACTTACATTTTTAGTCGGCTTCCCTTTGCTGCATGGTACGTCGAACAGCATAATGCCGTCTCCCACGGATGTTCGTTAAGTTGAGCATTATGGATGCTACGGTTGTATCCAATGTGACGCCCAAATAAAAACAAAAGTTGTAGGCAATATTTCAAACACAAAAGACAACATTCTTTTATTCTTACTGTAGAGATCTTTAAACAATGCCTTACCACGTGCATGTCAAGGTAACGTAACAATTTGTGTTAATCTAAAAGCATAATTGAAATGCCCAAAAAAGACTCTTAATCTTACTCCAATTAATCGAGTTTTTATCTTTTTTAATAACAAAGATGCAACTATGTTTACTGTCATTTAAAATAATACATCATTTAAATAGTTCACACACGGAAATCACAATAACGACATTATTTTCTTCTACTATATAAGTAGTTCAAAATTTACATTTTCTTCCTGGTTAGAAATAATGCTAATATAGCTTATCTTAAAACAATAACAGATTATCTTACCTATAGATTATATCAATATTGCGCTTGAATTCAACTGCAAAGTAAATTAAGGTGTGCGATAATAACCTTGAGCAGTCAAGGAAAACCCTAGGAGTGGTTATTTGTTATTTTATTGACCCATGCTCATCATCTACAAAAATGCCCATATAGACCAGGTGATATGGACGCATGCATATCGAATACATTTCAAGGGCAGGTTTTTTTGCCGGGGCCAGTTCAGAAAACAGTACCGAATATGAAAATCTATGTTATCAGACGGTAAGTTGGTCTGACATTGTTTAAAAGAATTTTGTTTATAACAAAGAGAAATATTACATTTTTTCAGTGAAACAAATTTTTTAAATATTTTTGACCGAATTTCAACAAGAAATGTTCGATAACTTTGTTCGCGAAGTTGATATTTTCAATGTTAATAATTTTTTTAAATTGAGATATCAGCAATGTCTCGCTTTTTCGCGCTCTGTGTATAATACTTAAAAGCATGCTTTTTACAATACGTTATTTTTTATAACATCCCTTAGTTCTTGCATATGAACTTTCCAAAAAATAGAATTGACGATTTTTAATTTTATACCTGATAGCGACCACTTTTCTTCAGCGGTTTTTGAAAAATGTATGTCGAAGAAAAGTTGTCTTGGATTTCAGCGTGTCGGTAATTGATTACTGAAACATCTTAAGTCAAAACATACAGGGGTACAAAATTGAGCCTAGTTCTACAGGGTATTTTCAACGATTAAGTTTTATATTACTTCCACATCCACGTAGTGGAGTGACAGCATAGAAATCGTGTAACCTATTTTAATACCTAAATATTAAAACGTGTTACATCGGTGCGAACGGCAGCCGATTTTTGTTGGAGAGCATAGGGCCGTGGGTTAGGATTGTGTGGACACTCAAAAGGGCGCCACCGGCTGTATGTTACGTAATGTGATTTAAATAATTTTGCCAGCCAGGAACAAAATTAAGTTACTAGCAACCATGCGATGGAATTCTCAAAATATATCTGTGATATCAAAACTCTTACTTCACTCTATGAAATCTCAAAATTTAAGCAAATATCAGGAGTACAAGTACAATTAATAAGAACATGTAGACATTAGACATTTATTACAACACACGTGAGATATACAACAATAAAAACAAGTAGTTTCACAATTATTCCCTAAACTTAATCTATATATGCAAAAGAAATGCAAAATATGTAAATGACCCCTTCTAAAGTTATTTCAGTGATTTGACCTCTCTTTATAGAAATGCAACTACGGCTTTAATGGTATCAACAATGAGTTTTCGATTTGCAACACCGAGTTAAAGGTTTACAATGGATTAAAATTACCGATTCTATGAGCCAATTTTCACAATGCTCGCTGTGTGCACTAGAATGTTAAAGAATGATCTAAAATAATTGTCTTCTACTAAAAATACTTCATATGTGACATAGTAGAAGGTAAATTAATATCACGTGGTACCATGCGTTACTTATAAAAAAAATCTTAAGATATTTCATCGTGCTAGGTATGTAGTTGCAAAATCGTTGTGTAATTTACTCTAATATTTCAACAAAAAATCACTGAATGAAACTATAATAATTTCTTTAAAATTATATAACTAAAATGAAACAATAAAACCTGGTCAGAGCCTTGGCGTTTTCTGCGACGACTGTAGCGTGACCTGTTACCACTTCCTAAGATGTTCTCGACGTTGCTTACGACTACGACTCCGTGTCACTCCTAAATCTCTGCCTAAATCTCTTGGAGACTGCTGCGGGCAACTCTCCAATCAAACTTCTCTAAACGTCAGCAGGACCCACATAAAATCAAACATCTGAGTAATAGACCTCCTACTACTCCTCTAAATGCTGGGCCCCTTACATAACCATAAATAGCAGTACCATTCATTCAGAACTTAAACCTCTCCAAAGTATATATGCCCCTCCAAAACATATGCATGTACCAAGTACAAGCCTCTCCAAAACATAACTTATCTTCAAAGGGCCAGTCCCTCCAAACACTCTGTAATAATTATAATAAATAAGAACTAAATAAAACACCAAACTAACTAAAATAAGAGCTCACCTCATATAGAGAGTATTACATAACCTCACGAGACACGTGGCGATCAGATTACGACAAGCAACAGAATTCCTTCCTGGAATTTACAAAATGCTTCTGGCAGGACGGTAAAGAAACACTGGGTACATCAAATCAAATCCCTTTTCAGTGTAAGCGATGTAAAACCCAAACTCTTCAACATAAAACCGGGACCGCCGCCATTCGCTATCTCGTCGCTGTCGAAAAAAAAAAAACCAGACCGAAATCTCCCTCTACAGTTCTCAGTGTTGCCAACTTGAGCATCTAGAGAACTCTTTCTCTAGCCAATAAAAATGCGCCAACAAAGGACTTTGGATTTAATAGACTGAATTACACAATTATGTAACATCTCAACTACAAGAATACATGACTAACACCTCTAACTCAAAATTATGCTTAAAGAAACATGTTTACTACCCATAATTTCTCATCAAGATAGGCAACCATCTACTATCGAATTCTAGATCGTGAGTTGAATACTCAAACAAATGAATTAATCAAGGTTAATTTACAGTATTCAAACTGAAATTATTGATGTAGCTTTTTCAAATGCTACAATTGCAAAAAAGAATTCAAAAATGTTTCTTGTTGAAATAGGTTTAGAATGTCATAAAACGTCGAGATCTTAAATTCGAGCAAAAAAATGTTTCTGTCCGTCGGTCCGTCGATCTGCGTGTAACTTTATTGTGCGCACGTTTTCTCTTATTAATTTAAAACTTGTAAAAATAAGTTAATTAACAAAAGGATTTTCGTTTATTCAAGTAACCAAAAGGTATGTAAATTTTTTTATTTCTTAATGTTCATATTTAGTGGGTTTAAATCATTTTTATTGTTAAAGTGGCCGAATCGGTAGGCGCGAGCGGAAGTCACATCACCCGTTTTAGCCCTATTTTCACCTCTAAATTAAAATTATAAATATTGGTGGTAGAGTTCCGGAAGGTAGACCATCTTGTATGAACTTTCCTGCTCTTTAAGGATCTTTTTTTTGATTTCGGATATCTTTAATAATTTCCAAGATATTTGCAAGAAAACCAAACTCCCTCTATTTTTTACTAAATTGTTTATAACTTGTAATTTTTACCGACTCAACTTCAAATTTCCTAAAAAGTTTCTAGATGTCATTCCGAATCGAATGAGTCCCAAATCATAATTTTCGGTACAGGCTACGAAACATTCACGAAAATGGCACTTGTCGACTAGACTATTGGATGTGGAAGTAGTGACTCCTAAGGCAGCGGCTTTTTTAAACTGCCCTTACTATTTTTTTTCATATGGAACGCCGTGTATGAATTGACTTAAAATGTTTCAGTAATCAATCACCTAAACATTTAAATCCATCATGATAATTGTTCTTCGACGTGAATTTCTCAAAAACCGTCGAATAAAAGTGGTCCCTATGAAGTACGAAATTAAAAATCGTCAATTTCTTCTTTTGGAGGTTCATATGCAAGGTCTAAAAATATTATAAAAAATTATGTACTGTAAAAAACATGTTTCTATTATACTTTTAGGGCATCAAAAAATGCGAAATTGGCGATTTTTCTATTAAAAAAAAATTAATAACATTGAAAATAATTCCTTTTGTTATAAACAAAATTGTTTCAAACATTATCAGATCAGGTTACCGTCTGGTAATATGAAATTTCATAATCGGTACGGTCTCCTGAACTGTTTCTAGCAAAGGGAATGTATTCGAACCACATGCGCCCTGTGACGTGCTTTCTCCCGGTTGCCTAGCGCATAGACAAGCGGGAGCGTCACTTTAGCGCTGAGCTGCATTTCGGTTAAATTCAGTTATCTCGAGCGCCACCTTTGCAATTTTTATGTGGGGCAAAGGTCCCACATTAGCCTCCTAAACGCAGCCTGTTGCAGTAGGGCTAGGATAGCTACAGTGGAGACACGGTATGTCCAGGGGTCTGGACGGCAGATTAGATTTTCATTCACACACAACAGTAAAACGCACCTTTTGTGAAATAACAACATTTATTAAAACATAATTATTCAACAACAAACTATAATTATTAAAATAAATAAAACGGTCAGGTACCAAAATACTCTTATAGAGTTCAGATAAACAATATCAAAACTTAAGATATGTCATGTTATGAAAATTTACAAGTAAAACTTAAGATATATCATTTCGGTTTATTTACAAGTGAAACTATGAAAACAAGTGAAACTATGAAAACAAGTGAAGCTACGAAGACAAGGAACCAGGCGGTGAGAAGATATTAAACTACTGATTTTAATATTTTCTTATTAATTCGGATAGCAACAAGGCCAAGCAAATAGTGTGCAAAGCGATAGTAGGCTTGGCGGCAAAGCGGTAAAACGGTAATAATCGGTACTGTCGGTTATAACAGCAAGCAAGCAAGCAGTGGATGTTAAGACAAAACAAATTAGTAGCAAAGCAGAAAGCAATTAAATTTTTAGTAAAAGTAAACAACTATCCTCGGACAGAATTTATCATATCTGTATACATGTCAGATAGGAATTGGCAGCATGTGGTGTAAAGAACTTGGTGAAATTGTGGAAAACTGATACCGAATAAAACGGTAATCGGATTCGGTATCAGCTCCCTCGGTAAAGATCATTCTGCCAGGACGGACAGCCAGAATTAATCTCGACGGTGTCGGTTCGGTTCAGAGAGATTCGCCAAGCGCCTCAAACCACATAGTTGAGTACCTCTAATTGCATTCGGTTCGGAAATAAAATTTGCCACGTGTTTCTTGCCAGATGTACAGTGAAAAGGTTTATGTATCAAAATATAAATATAATTTATTTATTCAGAGTATCTCCTAGATTTTCCCCTGAACTCTCGGACTATAACAAATTACTGAAAACCATTTAAAATTAACGGATTTTATCCTAATTCGCTAATCTATGAAATAGTTTAAAACAAAATAAAATAATAAAATAGCCGGAAAACGGAGTTCTACCAATCCGACAACATGTCGGATATTATTTTAACCCAATAAATTATGAAACAACGGTTAAGTTAAAACAATAGACTTTGGAACAGTTTTACACGGCAAAATTCGGTTTAATAAAAACAGAAATTTACGGACGGCAGGTTTCTATCATCCCAACCAATTTGGCGGATATTATTTTGACTCCATACAGCCTGAGACAAAATAATAATTCTCTCGAAATATCTTCTATGTCTATTTTCCCTTGGAAATTACTTGGGACATAGTTATCTGGATTAAATCTTGAGAATCTAACAGGGCCCCCGATTGAACAAACATTAACACAGAGTAATTTTGTTATGTCTATGATGTGCGTCGGTATTTCGGAAAAATATAATTATATTCTGATACATCAAATTTGAAATCGTTTTAAAGTTTTATTGTTAATCACGCATTTCAATGTATTATTTCTTATCTGGTAACAGCTAATAAAAACGCCGGGCAAGAAACAACGGCTTATCTCGGATGAAATAATTTGTATCGTACACTTCTCTACTATAGACAAATCGGACCATGAATATTTAACAGAGATTTGCTAGTTTATCATGAAAATATTATTTATGAAGTGTACCAAATAAAATAAATTGTGAATTTACACTGCTAGTATACGGGGCACAGTTAACTAAACTCTCACGGGGTGCTCTCCAGGTGGACGGTCGGTACGGTATTTTAGAACCCCCACGTGTTAATTAATTTAACTGTTAAGATGAAATTTAATTTTGAAATTTACGGAAATACCAAGAAATGTTTTAAAACTTACATTGCTATTATAGTTTACGGCGATGGCAGAGACTATCGAATTACACACGTGGTGATCTCCAGGTGAACGGCCGGTACGGTACTAGATCCCCACGTGGTAATCCTTTAGGCTCTCCGAAGTGAACTCTCGTTTCTCTGTGTCTATGGCTTAAAACACACTAGGCGGTTTTCGCCGATTCGGCCGCCGAATCGGCAGCCGCTTGTTACAAAACACACTAAGCGGTTAACTACTTGTCGTAGGAAGGCAACGTTGTCACTGTTTTCAGTAGTGCTGATAATACAGGGACAAAAATGAATTTGTCCGACATTTATTATACTGTCCATCAAAAATAAAAAAAGAAATCATAGGCGCATCGGGGAACATCCTATTGTTAAAGAACTCGAAACAAAAATGTATTTAATACTAGGTATATTTAACGAAAGTTTTCAATTTCATTAGAATGTCGAAAACATAATTTTACGAATGACTGTATATTTTGGAAAATGATTTAATAAAGAAGAATACCCGAATGAGAAACAATATAATAAAACAGTTTAATAACTGCTTCTTCCCAGCTCTTTTCTTTTATTCCTGTCACCATAATTATTGTTTCTCATATCCCATATAGCAGGTCGTTCTTGAATTACATTTATTAATAGTTCAGTATTAGTAATGGGATCTATTTTAGATGCGTAAATACAATACTTTTAACGTGCAATTTGGCTTCAATGCAAGCTCAAACCGCTCGACAAATAAGTGAATGTGTGAACAGGTCCATTTGTTTACATTGCAGCATACGCCGCTCGAAGCAATAAAAACGACTCGGCACATGAATCGAACGACGGTACTCGCGGTGGTGGATTCTACTTTCTCGCAGCGCGTCATAGTGTGAACAGCTCCATTTGTTTCCATTACAGCATGTGTCGAGTCGGCTGCCGATTCGGCGAGAACCGCCTAGTGTGTTTTAGGCCTTTGACTAGCTGGTTCCCCCAGAAAGTAAAAATCCCCTCCAACTTGGTGTTGAATATCAAATGGGGAATAATTTAACTGTGGCCAACGCCATCCGGAATAATTTATCGGAATCAATTAAAATTTTATTTTAGAAAACTTCTCATCGTCGCGGAACCTTACATTATTTTTCTACAGAAAACTACATGTCGCGGGCTAAATAAAGATGAACAGAACAATTTCTAATCTTTCGGCCGAAAGATGGGAAAAGTGGCGAAGTCTATGATTAAATTAAATTACATTTTTGTCTGCAAAAATTCACTTCGTCACAGCCCATGCCACCTGGTCTAATACCTACATGTCGACAGCCCTAACCTTGCCGTCAGCTGAAACAGTACTATTAATTAGTATATAGATGAAATGACTGTTAAGTTTTAATTTTAACTGCCAGAATACATGTTATAAGAAATTAATCAAACTAGTTGGACCGGGACCACGTAATTTTAGACATACTAATTATATCAAACAATAATAGTTCCTCATTTTTAGGACTTAAAAGTAGATGGATTAGAACAAGGGAATCAAAAGGATAGTCCAAGAATACCAAAAAAGATCGGAGATGTTGTCAGATCGACGGTGTCCTGTGGCGTATGCACGTTGGGTATGTTTATTTGACTTTTATTAATATTGACACTGGCACGGGTGAATTTCACCAACATCAAAATGCTTGACAGATTGACGCTCATTTCGTCAACCTAGTTACCATCGTCGGGAGATGTCTTGGTGTTTGTGGAAACTGAGTTGCTGTCACTTCAGAAGTTCCAACCGCATATCTGGTTCATTAGTTTTTCTAAATACAGTCGAATTAATTAAGAATTATGTCATAGGAGAAGCAAATGTTACACTAGCCTTCTCTTCGAAATAAAAGTATCAACTTAGATTACACAGTCACAGAAAATGTTTTGATGTAACTCCTTGAAAATCAAGGATGATTTTGTGTTTGCTTATAAAGTGAAACGATGCCCTACAGTTTAAAGTGTGGCGGTGTCACATAATGTACATATATTTACTGGTTTCCGTATCTTCGGTTTCTGGATATTATCTAACCATACGTGTGCGAAGTGGGAGAGAGTGTAATGTGACGACGTAACGGTTACTTCCTATCTCGTAGACATTCTCGATGTCACCGTGTTCGGCCTGATACAAATAACCATAATAACCCCAGCCCAGCTCATCACGCTGAAGAGTTTCATTGATCGGTTTTATATCCCCTCCGGTCCGGTGTCGCCGCTAAGCATCTGTGGATTACCTGCGATGGATGAACGGCGTCAGATAAATAATCGTCAACACAATAGACTCCAGTGCAGCACGCTGAATAGACTAAAGATCAACTTATATTCTGCCTGGCTCGGTAACGTTGCCACCCACCTGTGGAGTACCTTCGGCGGCGTAACGGCGTCGAAGAAATAACTTATCAACTCAAAAGACTACAGCGCAACACGCTGAGGAGCCTACAGATCTACCCATATTCAGTCCGGCTTGGTAACGTCGCAAAGAGTACTATACTGATGTTAGCCCAACTCAGCAGGTTGAAGATCAATGCCAAAAGAGCACTAGCTTATGTTGAATTTCGTCAGAAGCATCTAGGTACACCGAAAGTCCGGAGCTTCGACCATGCGCAAAACGTGATATCATTGAGGTAGAAGGTATGATTATTTATTCTTTGCTCCAGTGTTCATCGTCAGCCGGATGGTTGGCTTATAGGTAATGCTCTCGCTTCCAGTGCGAAAGGTTCCGGGTTCAAACTCCTACGCCCGCTGAATTTCTTTCCTTTAATTTTGTAGCAATTAATACATATTTTTACCAGTTCTTTTTTATGATTTCCTTAGGTTAGGTTAGTAGGTTTCTATTCTAATTAAAATAATTTCATTCTTTCGTGTGATTTTTTTAGGTTATGTTAGTAGGTTTTTATTCTGATATCTAATTGTTAATAATTATTAGCGCCGCAGGTAGTGTTAGCGTCGCAGACAAAGAGAAGGGAGTGCGGGAGGTTTCCCCTCGCCTTTTTTTCCACAAGACAACACGAAATATTTCAATTTCTCGAGTTGCGGAATTTATTACACATTTACAAGGTAATGCGAATGCCCAAAGCTCCGAATTTTCGGTGTACCTAGACGCTTGTAATTTCGTCGTGCTTTTATATCCAAAATCTCCACACGTGGTTCAACTTTGATGCGTGCTCATACGCTGGTAGAGATAAATGGAAATCTAGTAATGTGACATGAATTTATGAAGGCCTCATTACATCATGACTATTTCCTAGAAAATTTATTGACTACAGTAAAGAGCAGAGGGAAGACCAGGACGTCAAGGAGATGGATGATTGATTTCTAAGCTGAGAGGAAACAAAATTTCCAGAATACTAGAAGAGTTTATGTGTTGAACTTGGGAATGTTTTATAATCTCCAGCGCCGATCTGAACTGCCTCCAACATCCAGACTTTCTAACAATTTGCAGCACTTTTCCCCTTCAGAATTTTCAAACCATTCACCTACAAAAGTGCCTGATGATATCGGTATTAATAAATTAATATTGTGTGTAACTCGTAATCATTAGATTCTTTAACTCATAATCATTAGCAGCTGTAATTATTGCTAACCAAACAAATAATTTCAATTATAATTGAATTATATCTTTCAGGTGTTGGCCTACTACAAAAAGAAGTTATGGCTGGAAGTGAATTTGACGTAATTAAAACCAAGTTTGTAGCGCTTTGTGTTTCCTTCAAAATTGCAAATGAGCTAGTATGTAGCGGATTCTTTGACATTTTTGGACCAGAGGTTGTTCCTGCATACAACGCTTCAACTTTAGGTATGGCTTAAAATATGCAAGGTATTTTATATTAGACACCAATTACTTAATATTAGATCCTCAGGCACGAAACTATGACGACTCTAGATACCTATGGGCCAGAAGAATTATTGAAAATGCAGGACTTAATTCACCACAGGAAGCCACATGGTTTAATAGGTAGATTTACTAGTAATGAACATCCCTTTTTAAATAGTGGGAACATTGTTAAATCGACGTTTAAATGTGCAAAAATCATGAAAAATTGTTTTTTTTAAAGAAGCTTCAAGACTATTATCAATAGAAGTATCCCCCATGTGATAATACGTCCTTGGGAGACCTTAATCATGTATTCTTTGCGTATAAGAAATATACTGCCCAAATAGAGAAATTCTTAAGTGACCTGGGTAATCTCGAAAACAATTTACCAATAAATATAATAAGCCTACTAAGTTACAATAGAAAGGAAATGTTTGACCTAATCGTACATTTTATTAGAACAATAACACAAAAATATAATATTAGTAACAATATAATTTTCTGTGCCTGAGAAATCTTATTTCTGTAGCCAAATATCTCCCACACACACACATAATAGAAGTATCCGTTTCTTTTTGGTGTGCAGGTAACAAAAAACGGTTAATTTAAGATCTTATTGATCCAAATTGGTTAATTATTTGTTTAAATAATGTCAAAATTTTGAAGTAAGTTTCATTTCGTGAGAAAGCTCTTACATTCTTGCAACTTTCAGAAAACATGTCTCCTATAACCCCCAAAAAAATTTCACATATTTATTCGTTAACGAGAAAATCAATTTATTTATTAAAAATACTTTAATGTTTAATGCAATTTGATCCTATTCCCGCCAACCAAAATGGCTCATCCGGGGCTCCTTTTTTTCTCGAGACATATGTTTTATGAAGTTGTTATGGGAATATCATTTTTTATATTTTAAACCTCCAAAATGGCGTCGGAAAAAGTATTATTTTTTGGGTTGTCTTTTGCGAATATCTTAACAATATCTTAATAACAAATTATCGTCATAAAACTTTGATATCTGAGTAGCTGGTAATTTTACGCACAGTTTAAAAAATTGCTCTAGCACATTTAGGAGCCAAGATAATATTTTTTTGTTAAATTCGCCAAATGTTTATTTATAAACATTAAGAGTCAAAATTGATATTATTATCTAGTTGATTATTTGAATTTCGTAATTCCATCAATTTTAATATAAAACGAGCATCATGGAAGTGTAGAAACTAATTTTGTGTGTTAAATTACCAGCCACTCAGATATCAACTGTTTCATGAAATATGTCTCAGCAAAAAAACCGCTGCCTAAGGAATTACTACTTCCACATCCAGATTTTTCATCCAAGTCACTTTAAAGGAAACATCTTGACTAGATTTGCATTCTAGTATGTGGAAATTATTGGTCATAGAATTTTAATAACATTTGGAGCAGATGTCAGAAAAGTTTTTAGTTTACTCTACTTATTTTCCCCTATTCACAACCTACCACGTCCCGCCCCTTCAATGGAATCATCTCATCAGATATCATTACAATACATAGGTGTACTAACTTTCAAGTAAATATCTGAATTTCATGTTATCAAATCCATTAATAATGGAGCGGAGATGGTGGTGTTTGAAAAATATTAGAAAGAAATCTAAGGTTTTGGTTTTTAGTATATATACCAAATCTCACATTTCTGTACACTTATCAGCCTGATTTACTTATTTTCCCCTATTTACTTCTATTTAACCCTCAACCCTTCAACGGCATCATCTCAAAATATAATCTAGTTCCAGATGTCGTTATAATAAATACGTGTCCCCAATTTCAAGTTAATTCATTATTAGAGGGGTTGATGAAATTAAGATAATTTCATCAACCCCTCTAATAATGGATTAAGGGTGGGGGGTTGAAAAATATTACTAGAAAATCTGAGGCCTTGGCTTTTAGGACGTACACCGAATTTCAAGTTTCTGTACTCTTACCAGCTTGCTTTACTTAGTTTTCCCTATTTACCACCAATTACCCCCACTCCTTCAACACAATCATGTCAAAATATGTTCTAGTTTAAGATATTGTTATACCTGAAACAAATTTCAAATCTAAATTTAATTTTATCAACACTTTTAATAAGGGAGTGGGGATGGTGGGGGGATGGGAAATATTATTAAAAAAAGTGAGGTTATCGCTTCTAGTATATACACCAAATCCCAAATTTCTATACTCTTACCAGCTTGCTTTACTTATTTTCCCCTATCTACCACTATTTAACCCCCATCCCTTCAACGGAATCATCTCAAAATATAATCTAGTTCCAGATGTCGTTATAATACATACGTGTACCAAACTTCAAGTGAATATTTCAATTTTATTTTATCAACCCCTTTAATAATGGCGTAGGGTTGGTGGGAGGTTGAAAAATATTATTAAAAAATCTGAGGCCTTGGCATCTAGTACATGCACCGAATATCAAGTTCCTGTACAGCTTGCTTTACTTATTTTCCCATATTTAACCCTATTTAGCCCCCAACCCTTCAACGGAAGCTTCTCAAAATATAACCTAGTTCCAGATGTCGTTATAATACATACGAGTACCAAATTTCAAATGAATGTCTCAATTTTATTTTATCAACCCCTTCAATAATGGAGTACGGTGGGGGGTTGAAAAATATTATAAAAAATACTAAGTCTTTAGCTTCTAGTACACACACCGAATATCAAGTTTCTGTACTCTTACCAACTTGCTTTACTTATATTCCTCTATTTGCCTCTATTTAACACCCAACCCTTCAACGGAATGATCTCAAAATATAATCTAGTACCAGATGTCGTTATAGTAGATACGTGTACCAAATTTTAAATGATTATCTCAATTTTATTTTGTCAACCTCTTTAATAATTGAGTAGCCCTGGTGGGGGATTGAAAAATGTTATTAAAAAATCTGAGGCTGTATTCGTACCAGCTTGCTTTACTTATTTTCCCCCATTTACCCCTATTTAACCCTCAACCCTTCAACGGAATCATCTCAAAATATAATCCAGTTCCAGATGCCGTTATAATACATACGTGTACCAAATTTCAAATGAATATCTCAATTTTATTTTATAAACCCCTTTAATAATGGACTAGGGGTGGTGGGGGAATGAAGAATATTATAAAAAAATCTGAGGCCTTGGCTTTTAGTACATACATCAAATTTCAAGTTTTTGTACTCTTATTAGCTTGCTTTACATATTTCCCCATATTTACCCCTATTTACCCCCCAACCCTTTACCGGATATCTTCAAAAAACACTCCATTTCCAGATCTCATTGTAATATATACGTATACAAAATTTCAAGTCAATATCTTAAACCGTTCCGGAGAAAGCGTGCGGACAAAAAAAGTTACAGACAGACCGACAGACAGAAAATTTTTTTTCGCTCAAATTTAAAATCTCGACGTTTCATGACATTCTAAACCTATTTCAAGAAAAAAAAAATTTGAAATTTTTTTTACGATTACTATACTTCCAATCCACTACGTGGATGTGGAAGTAAAAGATGAGCCCCGGATGAACATTCAACATTTAAGGTCTCTTTAGTAAATAAATTGATTTTCTCGTTATCGAATAAATATTTCTCGATGAAATTTTTATGGTAACTTGAGGGTTATAAGAGACATATTTTCTGAAAGTTGCAAGGATGTAAGAGCTTTTATCGCGAAGTGAAAAATACTTAAAAATTTTGACAGTATTTTGCCATTATTTAAACAAATAATTAACCAATTTGGACCAATAAGGCCTTAAATTACGTTTTCTTATTACTTAAATAATGAAACAAACGGATACTTTTATTGACAATAGTTTTGGAGCTACTTAAAAAAAAACGTTTTTCATGATTTTTGCACATTTAAACGTCGATTTGACAATGTTCCGACTATATAATATGGGATCAAATTCAAGGCTATGTTCCTTACTAGTAAATCTAACATTTAACTACGTGGCTTCCTGTGGCGAATTACGTCCTACTATATCCAAAATGCTATCGTGTCAAAAGGAGGATCTTTACAGTCACTAATTTATATTCTCTTGGTCATCCAATATGTTAAAGTTATCCAGATTTTTACCAAAGATGTATTTGAAACTTCTAACATCTTGATTGATTGATTTGCCAGCGTATGGTGGGCATTGCTGCCAATTCCAGGCATCCATGGAGGTTCGTTCCAACACGCAGCTTCGTCGTCCGTCGAACACGCCTAACGGATGCGACGGCCAAACCGCGTGCCGGAACCAAATCTCGGATGTTTTGTATACCGCTGGACCAGCTGCATACGCCGGGTTGGATATTGGACATGCTTGTTGTCAGCAGCGAGAGCCGCATGACGCATGGGGTGGGAATATAGGATGGGAAGTGTAGGTGTTTGAGAGATGCTTCTTTTAAGTTTCCATGCTTCTATTAAGTTTCCATTTGTCATCATAGGCTGGGGTGTGGTGCAGTTGTTTACGAGATGCTTCTTTTCAGTTTCCATGCTTCTTTTAAGTTTCCACCTATCGTCATCTTATTTTTCTTCTAAGTTTTCTGCTTCTTGTGTCTCTGAATCTGGCAGCATTATTTTTTGTTTCATTTTTGTATTTTGCCCCCCTGTTTCCCTTTCTTTTCTTACTTATTAACCGCTCCACAAGTAAATATCCATCTACGGTGGAGTTGCTGGGAAGGGCCCTATCTCGCGGCAACATTTTTTTGCGCGTTATGAGAAAAAGAGGTCCGAAGGGATAGTTTGCTTACCTTGTATGTCGTTTCCTTGAAACAATCAGTTTCAATTTTGGGCAGTTTTTTTATTTCATCACCTATATGTTATGTTTATTACCTATATATAATGTTTAATATCTTTTCAATTTTGATCTCCAATTTTTGTTTAAAATTTAATAAAGACATAAATAAGCCAATTAGTAGAGGGTCCACACCTTCGAAAGCCGTCAAAATCGCAAAGTAACCCATTCCAGCAAGGTAAATAAATTTTGAGCTCGCATATCCAAAGAGGGTCCTAATGGGCATCAGAAATGGCTTGTTGGACTTTTTTTGGCGCTTGCACAACTTCTCTACAAGAAAAAAAGATGGCGGAACGTTATTTCAAGAATTTGTGTTTTTAAATTTATACCTCTCGCTAGAAAATTAACTACGTGCGATATTGATCTGATTTTTTATATTTATATACTACTGACATGAGCGCATATATCTATACTGATAGAATTTCAAAATCACTTACGGTTTTTTTCTAAATAAACCCTAAATCACAAGGACGAAATTTATGTGTTTGAATTTTCGACGTGCGATCAACTATATTAAATGTTTAATTTTTTTATATATTATATGCGAATGAAATATGGTCTAAAGATCAAGAAAGTTTTTGCAAAAAAAATTAGCTCCATATCTTTTACAATTTTTGAGTTACAGACTTTTCAAATTGAATCATAATTTAGATCCATGATACTCCTATTATCATGCAGCTATTATCTGACGTAGTGCTATCTAGTTAATTGTAATGCATCAACATAGTAAACGAATGCATTTTTGATATTGTGTTATTATTATTTATAATTTTACAAAAATATTAATATGTAAAATGAAACTCATTTGGCAGAGGATTTATTAGATCTATAGATTATGAAGGTGTTGTATATGGAGATATTATTTATTATATATACCATCATCATACAATATAGAAATAAAATATAAAGACGTACACAAAACGTGTAATTTGTAAGTAATAATAATAATAATAATAATGCAAAATTCACAGCTCAGCAAGCATCGACAAAGCACTATACTATTACTAGTAAAAATTACTGTCTGTTGAACACTGCTCTGTTTTATTTCTGCCCTTAAAACAATTGTTAAGAAAGGCTACACATGCACATGCAACAGAACATCAAGTGGATGCACATTTTTAGTGACACTACTTTACAATTCCGTTTTTTGTTTTTTTTTAACCACTTGCGGTTTTTTGTCATCATTTGTGGTTTTATTTGGTTATTTTCTATCAGATATCTAAAATTTCTGGGAGAGGTGATGTGTTTTCTTAACCGCTTTTCAAGTCACCGAGATAATTTGTTTAAAATCCAGGACTTTGTGTTAGGCAAGGAAAGTATAGGGTAATCTAAACCACTTCTTGTGAATATTTTTTACAATTAAAATTATTTCGCAGTAAGCAGGGTTTGACCCTGCTTCGCTAGGTACTTCAGTTGCAAGCCAAGCTAAGCATAAATGCAGCAAGTAAGCTCTCTTGTAGGACGTAGCGAACGTAAGTCTAATAACTTTATGGAAAATAAATACACCTTGGTGAAGGTGAATCTAAGAATTTAAACTCACTATGGCCATACAGATTCACATAGGACTTACCATACCGTTTTTAAATCTTCAATCACACGATCACCAATTGCATCACAGTTATCTCCAAGATTAGTCCAACTGTTTAGATGGCCTGTTTGCTTTAACTGTAACTGCTCACTTTTTCCCATTCGGAAAGGATAATTGACAGGTCACACAATATATAGACTGCCAATAAAGTTTTTACAATATTTCCTTCTTCATATTTTCCACCTAATCATTTATTGATTTCGTGAATACTATAAAATACCCTTTGTTGTCGTATACCCACACAACTTCTGTAGTTTTTCTATTTTGGAAAAATTAAACCTTTCGCAAATATTATTGTGTTCGTTTGTTCATGATTGCACTTCAAATATTTTATGCTGGGCAGGAGGAATCCAAGTTCACATTGTTGGTCAATATTTGTCCTTATTTACACCATGTATTTTATATGATTGGCTTTACTTTTGATATTATGTATAACGTTATTCCAGTTTGGAATGGGAATTATGTCTGTTATGGCGAATGCATAGGATTCTGATGTTTTCTTAAGTCATACCATACCGTTTTTAAATCTGAAGTTTGGGTCAATTTTTATTTTTTAAACTCAATTTATTAAAACTTGTTAACGATTTCGTACTGTATTTGCAAGTTTAGATATACTGTCCTAAATCAAAACGACGTAACTCAAAATTTCCTAAGCAAATTGGACATACTTCAAAGTTTCCTTGTTAAATGACAGACTGTTTTCAATAATCAATAAACAATTATTTTTGCATCTGCCTCATAGAATTAAATCCAAAAATAGAATGAAACTATTTAAAAAACAAGGAGTGCTGAGATTAGCGGCATAAAATGTCAAATATCTCAAGAGGAGCGTATACTGAAGTACGTCATTTTGGCTTAGGACGGCAGTATATTACATATAACAAATTACATCATAATTTAAAACCATGTATTTATAGCACCGAAATAATTGTCTAATAATTTTCAGACAATGAGTGATCTAATGATCAAGAATAATATAACACCTAAATCAATAGGTATTAGACTAATATGTATCTAGACACAATTGCACTGAACGAGCCCTGCCGTAGCTGTCACTTTGCGCGCTATCATAACAAGACATTATTACGGTCGAAAAATTCATATCTCGAAAACTGTATGAGATATCCAGCTAATTTTTTTTGCAAAAACTTTTTTGATATTTAGACCATATTTCATTCGCATGTAATATATTCAAAATTCGAATATTTAATATAGTAGCCCACACGTCGAAATTTCAAGCACATAAAATTCGTTCAGGCAATTTTGGATTTATTTAGAAAAAAACCGTAAGTAATTTTGAAAGTCTATTAGTACAGATAGATGCGCTCGTGTCTGTAGTATATAGATATAAAAAATCAGATCGATATCGCAAGTAGTTAATTTTTTAGCAAGAGGTAAACGTTTAAAAACACAAATTCTTGAAATAACATTCGGCCATGTTTTTTTCTTGTGGAGAAGTTGCGCAAGCGCCAACAAAACTCCAACAAGCCATTTTTGATGCCCCTAAGAACCCTCTTCCTGAATTCGTTTCCAAAAATCATTTACCTTGTTGGAATGAGTCATTTCAATTTTTAAAGCTTTGGACCCCTTACTAAATACTAATACTATATAAACAAAAACTTATCTGTTTCATTCACTCATCTGGTGTTGCTTATTTTATATCACCCACTTTAAGAAGGGACGAATCCAGGTATATATTTTACAGTCAAGCACTCAAGCAGTACACTTTCTCGCGTTGTTTATATACACTATTTTGTGTTGCTTTATTCAACCAACATAATTTAATCAAACATCAACTATATGAAATAGCCATACTTGCGGTAATTTGTATCAATCACTGCAGAATTGTTTACACTTCAACGTACTAAAATGGAAAAAAAATCGGAAACTGTTGGGATATCTATAATGATATGGATTGACTTGGATATTTCTAGCGCTCTAAAAATTTTGAAACCTTCAGTTTACAAGGTAATTTGGAACATATTAGAGTGGTAATTGTAATGATATGTCTGGTAAGATATATAGAGCGTTTCCGAAATGAACGCCACAAATTTAAGGTCGTATTTCCCCCTATAAAAAAAATACATTTATAGAAAAGCCTTTATTAAACACCATTAACAAATGTTTTAATAACTACCGATCTGCATTCTAATGCTAAATAATTAGAAAAGTAACATACTAGCAGTTTCAAAAATAACAATTAAATAATGTGTATTAATTCATAATAACGGTAATTTAAAGTATAAACTATAATAATACATGCGATACTTAATATTAGATTGTAAATTCTATACATGGTGGCGTCAGGTTATATGTTCAAATTACACATAAACATGTACGAAGAGGACGCCTTTTAAATGTTATGATAATAAAAATCTTCGGTGTGACCATGTTCCTAACAGACTACGCGACAGATAGCTTGATACTGTCAGATGTGCCATAAGGCAGATGAAAATTTTTAATAATATTTCAAGTAATCATCATCAAATGACTAATCTAATTCGGTAGATCATTAAACAGGGAGTTCCTCAAAATGGAATTCTCGGACCCCTTTTTTTGTTTTGGCTTCCGATTTCCAGGCTTTCTTAAAATACCAATGAATTCATCAATGCAACTTTTAGTTTACTTTCGAAAAATATTTTTTAAGGACATTTTTAGTGTATTTTGGACGCATATTTTTTGTTTCCCGAAGTCTTTCGCGTTATTAAAAATTTTTAGTTCAGTTTGGGAAAAAATATTTTGTTTCAATTTCTTTTTCGAATCTTTATTTTTGGGAGCTTTTCCTGTTTAGAAAGAGCGGTTTCTTTTTGGAAATGTATGTACATTTTTGCAGAAAAGCATTTGTTTACTAAAAGGGCACTTTTTCAAAAATTAATTTCTACAGATTTATATGTACTGTTGATACAAACGATAAATAAATAAATACAGCTTAGGGTGTCGTAGAGTAACGTGGTTGGGCTTATTTTCTTCCTAAGGAGTTGTACTTTCGATCTCTCATTTATAGCAAATCGATTTTTGCAACGTAGGCGTTGCAAAATTGAGTACAAAAAAGTACTTACTTACAAAATTTAGTGCCACCGCAAAATCATTATCTCGGCTTCCTGTGGACGTGCAAAAAGTTAAAGCCAAGCGATTTGGGGTAGCTCGAAGAGATAAAAAAAATTTCGCATTAGTTTCGCGAAAAAAAAAAGCATCTAGGTCCATAAAACTGCCCTTTCTCCTGCACGTGTTTTTGCCCCATTATTATTTACCTATACCAAAAATTACAAGTCCTACATGTTTAAATAATTTAAGACCAATTAGTATCTTGCCAATGTTCTCAAAATTATTAGAAAAAATTATGAAAATACAAATACAGGGGCATCTAAAAGATAATCAGATAATACCATCAAATCAGTCCGGGTTTAGGCAAGGCCACAGCTGCAGTAGGTACTGCATTGATAAACATCACAGATGACATCATAGGGGCATGTGACTTAAATAAACTAACAGTTTTAATTCTTTTAGACTACTCTAAAGCGTTTGATACCATCAATCATAAGATGTTGATATCATTTTGCATTTCATCGGCTGAAGGTGCAACTAAATTATTAGAGAATTATTTAAAAAACAGATCTCAACTGGTAATGTATGGAGGAGAATCTTCAGATATGTTAACCGTTAGCACAGGTGTGCCCCAGGGGTCTATTTTGGGTTCTTTACTTTTTATAATCAACTAGTCTAACTTTTCATCCGTTTTTCTCTCATGTAAACAACATTATTATGCAGATGACACACAGTTGTATTTGTCTTTTGACGCGAGTGAGAGTAAGCAGGCAATCGCTGCCATAAACTTCTTAGCTCTTTATTTGATTTCTCATGTAAAATGTGTCTTCAACTTAACTCTAGCAAATCAGCTGTGATTGTGTTCGGCAGAAAATCGGAAACAAATAAATTTGCTTTAGAGTTTAAGAACAGTATCAAAATCAAAGATGAGCCTATTTTATTTCAAAATACTGTGAAAAATTTGGGACTCATTATGGACCAAGAATTGAGATTCACGCCACATATTAATAAATGTCTACAAAGGGCGTACTTAAATTTAAAACTAATATATCAAAATAGATTTCTATTGACCAAAACCTCTAAATCTGTACTTTGTGATTCTCTAGTATTGCCACAGTTGAATTACTGTGACACAATATATGAACCTTGTTTAAATGGTACTGATAGTAATCGAATTCAAAAACTTCAGAACTCCTGTTTGCGGTTAGTTTTTGGTATAAGGAAGTTTAATCGTATTAGCCACACACTAAACCTAAATAACTGGCTTAACATGAAAAATAGACGGTATTTGCACTTTGTTTGTCAGTATTTCAATATACTGATTAACAAGATCCCGCCATACTTGTGTTCTAAAAAACGTTTTCTGACTGACGCGACGTCCACAATTTAAATATTAGGTTTAAGGGTACCCGTACTCCTTCCCGTTCATCATAACTAATTTTTTAAGAGGTCATATTCTTACAATATTAAAAAGTGTATTAATGAATTGCCCCAGGAATTAAAAACTAAAAATACATCTGGTTTTAAAAAACATGCGATTGAGTTAATTATGAACAGGCACTGATTTCACACAGAAATTTGTTGTATTTTTTTTGTTGTTTCCCATGTTTTATGCCCCTTGTCTAGAACTTAGGTTTTTTATTATTTCTTTCTTGTAAGCATAAGTTAGGAATATGCGATTTTGTTATTTAGGCTATATTGTTTGTCTTGGGTTAGATGGAAGAACAGGATGCCTTTAGGCTTTACTGAACCTCGCCCAGTAAAATCGTTACTCTAAATTGTCATATTAACTTGGTTAATAAGGTCTTTTATTATTGTTAATATTACTGTTATTTGTATGACTAATATCCATGTCAGTGTTGATGTTGCTGTTGTCAAAATTACAACTCTTGAGGAAGAAAGTAAGCCCAACCATGTTACTCTACGACATCCCTAAATTGTGGAAATTAACTTTCAAAAAAAAATCTTTATAATAAATAAATGCTTTTCTGCAAAAATTATACACTTTTCCGAAAAAGAACAATCATTCTACACATCAAAATTAATTAAGAAACAACGTTTTTAGCAGTATTTTGCATTTTGTTAAAAAGCTAATTAACCTACTTTTCTGCATTTGGCCTCATTTTGTAGTTATTTTTTATACCCAATGATAAATTTATTTAATCCAAGAACTCGTCTTCCATAATTTTCTTTCGCTTTTCTTCCTTGATAATAATTACACAAAGTAGTATCGCACTTTTCGTGATCCATCGAGGTACATGTTTTTAAGGTAAACAGAATTATAAGTAAAACATCCCGCCTCAGCATATATTAAATGAACAGTCCTCACTTTAGCCTTCGTCTTTTTTATCAAATTGCACTGAGCGTTCTTTCTGGGGGGAGGGTTGTAATTATTTTCGGAAGAAAAGCTCGAAAAATTAAAATTGACCTTCCTACAGGTAACTCAATCAATTTTCTAATTTTCCTCCGCTTTCCTCCTTGATATTTACACAAAGTAGATGTTTAAAGAAATGTATGTCCCAAATGGAAATATTATATTAAGGAATATGTAAAAATACAACTCTACAGTTAAAAATAATTTACATATTCATGTTAGACAGTTAGATACATAATATACCATCTCAGCTTTTCCAATTTTAATTTTGATAGTGTAAAAAACTTCACTCCGAAAAGGCGTGCTCAGAAATGAATATTTCGCATTTTTGTTTTGATGTGATGCGAATACTGGCCCGACGAGCGGGGGGGGGGGGGGGTCGGGGGTGTTTGCCCCCGGGCCCGGAGGTGTTGAGAGGGGCCGGATTTCACCCGAATTTCAGAAATCCGGAAAAAGTTGGAGATGCATGTGCAAACATTGATTGCGAGGGGGGCCCGAATGTTACTACCCCCGGGCCCCGATTTTCTCTCGACGGCCCTGTGCGAATAGGTCAATCTGAGGGGTGCCAAACAATTTTTTGATTACAAACTAAGGGAATGGTAAGGGAATGGTCAATTTCCGTAATTTAACGAGATTCCCCACATGTTACATTTCTTACGCTCCTTGCTTCCTGGTGTGTGAAATATAAATAAATGTTCCCTACTTAGAAAACAGTAGGTACCATGTCTTACTCTTTTAATGTGGAAATTAATTTCCTCATTTTAATTATTATGTAATAATTTTCGTGAATCATGTTTGTATTACTGTAAGCATAGTCTTTAGTTTTGGAAATAAGGGTTTTCTGTACTTAGCTTTTAATTGAAATTGTGATCACTTACGGTTTCCTTAATAATAATCAGGACAAGTAGGTAGTTTTCTTCCTTCTTCAATTCTTTGGGACTTCCTGCCACATGTATGTTTTCTTTTTGAGCCATACTCGGGGAATCTACAAAATATCACAATTAACCAGTATGTTACTGGTAAATAACCTCTACGCCCGTGACCTTTACGCCAAAGGATCAGTTAGAGGCTGGTTTTTTTAAATAAACAACACAAATAAGCATAAAAACTTGAAATTAAATATTTCGCCAACGTTTCGGAAATCTAATCTGTTTTCTTTTTCAAGGCTTTTTTGAAAAATCTTTTTTGCTGTGTATGACAAATACACAGCTCTAAGAATGTTTGTTATATTCAATATCCATAGATACTTACTATTTGCATAGAACTAAAGAATCCGCGATAATATTATTGAATGAGGATAGTTGCGTGTCGAATTGTTCCGTAGATGTCTGTACAACATAGCTGCCAATGTTAAAAGAAGAACTTCACAAACTTAACATTGTATAAAAACTAAAAAACTGTTAACTATATCAACAGCTCTATGTAAATAGTAAGTATCTATGGATATTGAATATAACAAACATTCTTAGAGCTGTGTATTTGTCATACACAACAAAAAAGATTTTTCAAAAAAGCCTTGAAAATGGTAGGAGTAATTATTAATTTTATATTCTAGGTCCAAGAGAAGCTTGTAGTTTAATTTTTGGAGAAGTATGTACAGAAGTAGACAACGAATTACATGAGTGGGAAATCGAGTTTCCGGAAGCGAAAAAGCCACAAATTGTTGAACTTCAACCTTCCAAAGTAAGCAGCTATTATTATAGAGTGACAGTGTATCAATTATTCGCTTAGAACCATTCCATGGAATGTTGAGAGTAAAGTAAACACTTATCACCATCCCTTTGTGCCAATTTTTTTGAATTTTATTGTTTTTAATTTTAATTTTAACAATGACAGAGAGGCTTCCGTTGCTGTCAAGTTAAACAATTTGTTTACAACTTCAATGGTGACTAGATTGAAATAAATAAACTGAGCAGGTGTGCATAATATATTTGGAATTTTTTTAGCGTTTTTGGCGAGTGGTATTGCTTCTTTGTAGAAAAAAAATGTGAAATAGCTTTGTTTCTGACTTCATCTCGATCCGAGTTAAAGGCCATTAATTCATGACAAAACGTATTTACCTGTTTATAACTCCAGAACTGCTTGGGATATTTTAACAAAATTTGACAAAAAGGATGCCCTATAAGATGGTAGCAATATCCTTTTCATGAAAGCCACTAATACGATTGGTCTAAAAATGTACCCCATTTTCACCTCCTAATCCGCGCGTCTGCGGAATAAATTAAATAATGTGCTCTAAGTTACCTTGAAGAAGTGTACAAATTACCCTTTGAAATGAATGCGTTTTTTAATTCCAAAGATTTGAGGGTGTACCCATGAAAGGTGAAATAGTGTGTATAGCATTTCTAATGTCAATTTAAAAATTCGGTCTAAAGTGTTGCTCTTGGTTTATTCTTAATATTGCCGGTAGCATAGCCGTAGCTTAAATGATAATTATGTACTTTTGTTGAATTATTTATGGAGTTCTTCATTAAATGACATTATTTATTATAAATATATAACGCATTATAAATAAATAATTTACACTATGCCCATCAATTAATATAACGTAGTAAAACAATATTAACTATATTCAGAGACGAATTTAAGCTAGATTGCGTCCTAGTCACATTCCCATTTGGCGCCCTGCTGTCTTGTGATGGTATTGTAGTGAAAAGCATGATGACAAAATTATGAAAAAAATATTTTATTCTTTAATTTTTTAACATAACATTAATAAAATACTCATTTATTAGTTTAAAATTGATAGCATTTATTCCATACGGTAAATAACATATTAAGAATGATTAAGGTTTATTATATATACAAGGTGTTTCAGGTATGCGGTCATTAATTTCTAGGAGCGATTCTACATATAAAAAATATGAAAAAGCTCATATAAATATGGGTCCAGTTTTAAACATTAATAAATTAAATGAAATGTTCAGAATGGGCGCCAATCATTTTTGAATTAATTCAGTTTACGTAAGAAGATTGGAAAAATTCCTTTAGGCTCAAATTTCTCGGTTGGTTCTACGGCCTTATAACAAGATAACCTTTTTTGTGTATTTATAGGCATGAGAGCATCACAGAAAATTCACATTAAAAAAATAGGGGGAGAACTAAGCCCCCCCTTTCCAATTTTGTGCACCCCTGATTGAATTTACCCTTGGAGGATAACATCAAATAATGACCCTTATTTTAAACATTAACAAATTAAATTAAATGATCAAAATGGGCGGCACTCATTTTTGAATCAATTCTGTTTACGTAAGAAGATTGGAAAAATTCCTTTAGGTTCAAATTTCTTGAAACCGGTTGGTCCTACGGCGTTACAACGAAATAGCCTTTTTTGTGTATTTATAGCCAAGGAATCATATTCCGATGAGACAATCACAGAAAATTCACATTAAAAAAATTGGGGGAGAAGTAAGTCCTCCCTTGGTGGATAACATCAAATAATGACCTTTATTGATATCAAATCACGTGCAAAAACTAGTCATTGTAGCTCAAAGGGTTCCTGAGATATTAAATAAAATGTCAATTTTGGGTGCTCCCTTCAGAGGCCCGCAGCGCCCTTAAGAGGGATTTACGAACCCATGTTTATATGATATATAAATATATAATATACAGTGTGTCCCAGGATAGATGTAACAAGAGGTGTAATGGACCAAAAATTTTGGAATTTTGGAATGGGATTGAGTCCTGCTTGTTGTAAAACTAAAGTGTACCAAAAATGACTTGATTTGGTGTTCTACAGGGTGTTTTATTTTTCAAAATATGAAAAAATTCCACAAAGAAAAGTTATTTAGAATGCAATTTTATACCTCTATGACAAATTTCAGGAATATAAAATTATTTTTTGAAACTTCCCATTTTTTCAATAAATTAGTATTTTATTTTGAACCATTTAATTAAAACTGCATAGAAGTGAATTAATATTTAAAGTTATGTAGATGCTAAAAGTAGGCTATGAGAAAAGCAGTGGATACACATTTATCATTTATTATTGACATATCTGTCAAACTTAGTCAATATTATCCTTTATTTCTGTTTCAAATTAACGAACCAAGCATAAAAAATTAAGTGAAAATGGTACTCACAGTGCGTGAAAAAATTTATATTGTGCAATGCTACGGAATTGGCGGTGAGAACTCGCTAAGAGAAGTGGTAAGCCGATTTAATTTGAAATTTCCAAACATTGCTTTGTCACGTACTCAGGCTATGAGAATAATTAAAAAGTTTTTGGTTACTGGTAGTGTTCTTAACATGAAAATAAAAATAAAAGCATATGATGAAGACAATGCTGGGGCTATTATAGCTCATGCCTCTGTTATAGAAAATCCTAGGATGCCACTAAGAGAGAGGTCAGCTCTTATTAATATTAGTAAGTCTGAATTCCAAAGAATTTACAAGGCAAAGAAAATTAGGGTATGTAAAGCAAAGTATAAACATATGCTTGAAGAGGGAGATGACGGCCGTAGGTTGGATTTTTGTTTGACCATTGGAGAAAAAATCATGAAAGAGAGATTTCTTCATCATTTCATAATTTTCTCAGATG
Source organism: Stenurella melanura (assembly GCA_963583905.1). Classification (NCBI taxonomy): domain Eukaryota; kingdom Metazoa; phylum Arthropoda; class Insecta; order Coleoptera; family Cerambycidae; genus Stenurella; species Stenurella melanura. Next base: position 85,949,966 of record OY757318.1, read on the forward strand.
AATCCACATTCACAATCAATGGTGTTGTTTCATCTCAGAATTGTCGGTTTTGGGCTTCTGAAAATTCAAATTTTAGAATTCATTGTAGTAGACGTTGGAGTTATTGGACCTTATTTCATTGAGGGAAGGTAAACCAGCACACTTCACACAGCTTCTTCTATCTATCTATACTTACAATCTATGGTTGTGGCTGCAAAGCCATTCGCACAACACCGATTTACGGCTTCTTGAAAGATTTTCTGAAGAACATTTAAATATTTTAAGAAATATGTCTTTAGTTCATTTTCAACATGATGGTTGCCCTGGCCACTCCACAGAAATAGTTAATCGGTGGTTGACTTTAAATTTTGGAGAAAATTGGATTGCCAGGAATGGACCGATCAAGTGGCCGGCGAGATCCCCAGACCTATCAATATTGGATTTCTTTTTATGGGGTCACCTCAAACAGTTGGTTTACGCTGAACCACTGTCTAACGATGTAGCAGTATTGAAGCAGATAATTACAAATGCCGTAAACTCCATATCATTAGATCATATTCTAAACAGTTTTAAGGACTTCAGGCGAAGGATCGAAATGTGTGTGGATGTGGGTGATAGCTCGTTAATCTTCTGTTAATAATTGTTTCTTGTTTTACAATTAGTTCGATTAACATTATACCTTCTTACATCTCGTATAATCAGTTTTTAATTTACCAATAGCCTACTTTTTGAGATGATTGACATTTACTCCTACACAACTTTAAATATGAATTCAACTCTTAATTCGCATAAAATGGGAAGTTTCAAAAAAATAATTTTATGTTCCTGAAACTTGGTATAGAGGTATAAAATAGCACTCTAAATAACTTTTCTTCAAAAATAAAGGTATTAGTGGTGATTTTTACAACTTTGCTTATAAAACACTCCGTAGAACACCAAATCAAGTCATTTTTGGTATACTTTAGTTTTACAACAAGCAGGACTCAATCCCCAAATACCATTCCAAAATTCCAAAGTTTTTGGTGCATTACACCTCTTGTTACATCTATCCTGGGACACACTGTATATGATATTTTGATATTTTTTTTCAAATTCTTTTATGTAGAATCACCCCTAAAAATTAATGACCGTATACTTGAAACACACTGTATATTTTTTAAATCCATACATATATAATATACGTGGTATAATTATACATTGTGAATTAATTTCTTTTCTTACTAGAGAACAGACGAATATTTCACTTACAGTTTTGATGAATGAAACAAAGTACCAGTTGGTTTCACAAATACATAATATGTTACATGAATAAATATGTTTTTTTAATAAACTTTTTATTAGACATTTTGTAGATTAAACACTCAATTATTTAAATAAAAAAAACTATACTCATGAAATAATAACATCTTTCATATATGGAAACGAGAGAAAAAGCTCAAAAATTTGTTCATACGTTATTGGAGCAAAGAAAAACCAATTGATTTTAATTTTTTGGTCACCCTTCAATATTTTCTTTTTTAGATTATAGGGTGTTTCATTTAAAACCATAGGTTTAGTAGATATAGGGCCAAAATATATGTGAAGACTATGGGACATGTTAATTTTCCACATACTTAGAAATAAATGTTGTTTCCCCACTTTATAATCACAACTGTTGATTTTTTATGAATATTCTCTTCCAGGGTGATTTCCCGGTGTTTAAAGTTCTTCATTTATCTGATACTCATTTTGATCCTGAATATGAAGTTGGCAGTCCAGCTAATTGCGAGGAACCACTTTGTTGCAGAAATTACAGCACCCCTTCCACAAAGGAACCTACTACTCCAGCTGGAAGGTATGATATCCATACGGCAGGAAGTCATTTTCACTACACAATTAAAAATTAATTACTGTAAGAATATTAATAAATAACTAATTATCCTTGAATAGTTACGGATTAAAAAAAAACAATATACCTTGTTATGTAATTGCATATACTACATTTTTCTTGCAGAGAAGAAGAGCAGTAAATAATACTCTATTTGCAGTACCTATTCTAAGCAGCTCTGGTTTTTGTACACTTCATTTAATTGCAATTTTTTTCTCTTGTTAAGGCTTCAAGATTTCAATACAGCTGATATTGCATCACAATTTTATGAAATTACTTCAGTTTTTAAGGTTCTGAATAATCTCTTGTGATTGTGACAAACCACAGTATATTTTATGCAGAAAAAATGAAGTATAGTATATTGAGTACTATTTTCATGTTTGACTTGGTCATCGTCGATCATACACCAGAAAAGCAAACAGTTTTTTGCAAACAATTCGTTACAGTGAACTGAACAGTTAATCAATTTATGTTTAAAGTCGTGAACCTTGATCCATTCAATGTCCCCGAGTAGAAAAAAAAATTCATATTAGTCTCTAAATTTTATGATTTGATGAAGCTTCTTACAATATTTTAAGAATATTTCAAATTAGGTTACAGATTTACTAAAATTATTTAATTATTATATTATATACATAATACATATGCAAAGAATAACATTAGCGTATAAAGACATATCTTAAAAAAGATATATACGGGCCCAGAGTCACAGTTAAAAATATTTATAGGAGGTAATTAAATTGATACAACAAAACCGTGTAATATAACACAAATTGATGAACAATTACACAGGCACACAAAATAAAAAAAGGCCATGTACTTTTGATACCCCGCTGAATCTGTTGCCGCCGTTAGAATTGCTCCATCACATGGGGATTTTTCCCTAACCTCGAAAAATTGTAAAAATCACAATTAGGAAGGGATTAGAAAAAATCGTCCATAAATGATGTCACGCTTCTTTTGCCAATTTTTGCCCCCCCCCCCCGTGTGTCACACATTTTCGCGCTCGCCCAATCCCCCCCACCCCGTTTCTGTCATGTCACGGTAAATTTTATGTAAATTACTAATATCAAGAGTGCTGATAATAAATAATCAAGATACTAGGCATAAAATTATTTTCTTGTGACATCACAATGGCTTTAGCCCCCTCCTCTTCCCCTGTCATTTATGGATTGCCCCTTAAATAATACACGGTGCACAGAAAAGGACCCCGAACTAACCTTATGGAAAATGGGCCCCGAATATATGTTATTTCTCTCGAGCTCCTGATCAAAAGTTCATGGGCATGGTTCATCCCAAAAGTGATATTTGACAGTTGGCAGCTGCAAGACATTCTCTGGCAGTCTTGAGAATTTGCTGTTTATATTCACTTTCCATGAGTTGTTGCTTGCCATTATTTATATCTTACCGATTACCTTGCCTATGAGGAAGATATTTATTTATTTATTTATTTTTATTTATTGCATACACTGTTCAACAGGTAAGATACCCAATTACAGAACAGGAATAAAGGCATACAAAGCATTAACTACATAATATACAATATAGAAAGAAAGTAAAATGAAGAAAAAAATTACTTAAATGTACGAACTATGAATAAATGTTACGAAGAAAGAGAAAAAAATAACATGGGAAATGTTTAAATATAAAAACTATATATACATATATACACATATGTGATTCAAAGTAAATTAAGAAAAACAAAGACACTCACTGGTTATTTAATTTAGAACATTTTGTTTTATGTCACTAAGGCTGCAATTAAAAATATCGAAGTCGTTACATAATATGTTAGAAGTACTGCAAATCGTATATAAAGGTGAATTATTTAGTACGTTGGTACGCGGCGTAGGTAAATAGAAAACTTGGTGATTACGAGAGGTTAATCTGGGAACGTGAAAATTAAGCTTACTAATTATTTCGGGTGCATCAAAATCATTGTGTAGTAATTTAAACAAAAATACTTGAGAAAAGTACGTACGCCTATCCTCAAGAGTAGTCATAGAATATCTTTCAAGCAAGTTACTTTGCGGAAAACCAATCACCGGATAGGTACCGTCGGATTTGAACCACAGTAATTTAAGAAATCTACGTTGAACTGCCTCCAAGTTATTCTTGTGAACATCATAACTGGAACTCCAAATTAGCGATGCGTACTCAAGTTTCGATCTGACGAAGGATTGATAAAGAATTTTCAGAGTATCAGTATTAGTGAACTCTCGACTAGTCCGAACAATGAATCCAAGGGCTTTGGAGGCTTCAGACAGGCATCGATATGATCGGTGAAGGATAATTTTCCATCAAAAGTTACGCCGAGGTCGCGAAATGTTATAGGTCTTTGAAGTATGACATCTAACCTGTAATCAAAAATAAAAGGTGATATTTTTAAAGAAAAGGACATTACGTTACATTTACTAGGATTCATGAATAATTTATTTACTATACACCAGGTGTTTATTTTGTCAAGAGAAGTCTGAAGTTGAAAACAGTCATCGATTTCATCAATTACTGTGAAAATTTTTAGATCGTCGGCATATAAAAGGTGAGGCAAATTAATTTCGTTCACTATGTCGTTAATAAATATGTTAAAAAACAAGGGCCCTAGAATAGATCCCTGGGGAACTCCAGATGTGGCAGCAAATTCGATCGATTTGAACCCATTTAATGCAACGTACTGACTCCTATTCATCAAATAAGATTTAAACAAAAGGAGCAAAGAATATGAGAAGCCGATTTTTTCTAATTTATTAAGTAACAACTGGTGATCAAGTCTATTGAACGCTTTGGAGAAATCGGTATATATGACATCTACCTGTCCACGTTCGTCTAAGGATTCAGAAATATATTGAGTTACACAGAATAAATTTGTTGTTGATGAACGCCCTTTCATAAATCCATGTTGATTAATAGAGATTTTGGTGTTAATCGAATGATATATTCTATCATGAAGTAATATTTCTAAGACTTTACAGAAGTTACAAATTACAGAGATTGGTCTAAAGTTCTCAATATCTAGTTTGTTTCCCTTTTTGAAGATGGGACATACTTTGGAATATTTCCATAGGTCAGGAAATAGGCGGTTTTTTAAGATTAAGTTAAAAATTAGAGTTAGAGGATATGCAAAGATGATAGCGCAATCCTTTAATAAAAAAGCTAGAATGGAATCAGGATCGATCGTCATTTTGGGTTTAATTCGTTTTAGAGCCCGAATAACCTCATCTTCACTGAAAGAGTTTATGCTAATAATAGGGTTATTGTTAGGTATATCGGTCTCAATGTGATGTTCCTCATATCTAATGAGGACTCATTATAAGATTGACCGAAATAATTGGCAAATGCATTTAGTATATCAGAGGGATTGTTTAGCGAAGATCCCTCAAAGAACATCTCTTCAGATACACTGGCCGACCCTTTTCTACTTTTGATGAAAGCCTAAAATTTATTGGGATCATTTTTTATATTGCCTTCAGAGTTCTGCACGAAATTTCTGTAGGCTAAATTGGTATCATATTTTATTTCCCTTCTGATGTTTTTGAGGTTATTGTGTATAAGTGGATCATTGGTTCTTGCATACTGTCTCCTCAGACGTTCTTTAAGGCTAATTTTTTTTATGATACTGCCATTAAACCCCGGAGGATATCTGCCGCTACGAGAAGTCGATTTCTTAGATACACAAGATTCAAATACAGAGTCAAGTTTGTTGTAAAAATGAGTGCATGCATCATTGACTTCATTAAAAGAAGAGAGGGAGGACCAGTCTATGTTGAGAAGGTTTTCATACAATTTGGAGAAATCACATTTGCGGAAATTATAACTACCGTCATGATTGGTTGGAAAATTCTTATTAAGGTTCTTAACAGTACCTACTTATTTCAGTTGATATGATCAGAGCAGGGTGATGAAAATCTTCATTAGTTAACGGATCAGGAGATTGAGATACATCACAGATATATTCAGTGGTCCTCTGACTAAGTTCTAGGATTGAGACCAGGACAGTCCAGGATAGAAGAATATGGGTGGCATTTTAATGTGTTACAGAGAAGACTGGTATATTTTCTTAGGTTGAATTTCATCTGCGGTAAATTGCAATGTTGCTGGGAGGAATTGTTGTATTCATGTCTGTCTGCCTATCCTAGTTTAGTGGTGGAATAACTACTGGGAAAATCCACCAGGATGTTATCATAAATGAAGCGCTCAAATAAAATATAAAACATACAAGGTGTTTTACCTAGAACTACACAGACCAATAATGTTAAAGCGAAAGATATTAATACAACATATTTTAATTATAAACTTCAAACTTGAAACTTTAAAAAAAAGAGAGATCCTTTATACTGCGAGAAAACTTACATAACAACTTTGTATGTTTCAGGTGGGGGGCATATGACAAATGCGATTCGCCAAAAATGCTGATCGAGAATATGCTGAAGAACATAGCCCTGGAACACACGGTAGGTCACAACAAATAACTTTGCTTTTCTGTGATTGACACAAAAAAATTCAATTTCTTTTAGGACATAGACTATATAATTTGGACGGGTGATTTGCCACCACATGATATCTGGAAACAATCAAAAGAGAGCAATACAGATATAATAAAGGAAAGTGTTCGGCAAATGTTCGATATTTTCCCCAATACACCCATTTTCCCGGCTCTTGGTAATCACGAATCAGTACCGGCTGGAAAGTAAGTATTTGTCATGTGAAATTTGAAAGAATATTAATTTATTACAAAAACAAGAATAGTTGCGTTACGCCCCAAATGTAAACATTATAGCTATGGATACGTGTCACTCATGATTGAGACTCTAAATGTATCATATACGTGCGTGAAGGTGCGAATTGAGTACTGTGTACCAACCTTTGACAGTATTGTTTCTGATTTAAAAACACATACAAGGCAACGTTACGTTGATGAGGAACAATAATTCCGACACACGTATTCGTTGTGGCACTGTTATTTCAATGTGGAATATAAGATAACTGCTTGGTTTTGTAATTCATCAACCCTATTGACTCTGATGTTCAATATTAATATATATTTTTAGCTTTGCGCCACCATGGATGAAAGAAGACAATCATTCCATAAACTGGCTTTACACCGTAATATCTGATCAGTGGAGGCGATGGTTACCTCCAACATCAAGCAATACAGTTCTCCACGGCGGGTTTTATTCTGTCTTACTGAGACCCGGCTTCAGACTCATATCTTTAAATACAAATTATTGTCATACTCTCAGTTGGTAAGTTGATATGTTTACTAAATGCTAATATGAAGCAGGATGATGACAGGTTCTATTGGATAGAACTAGGTAAAGTAAGCGATTACCTATATGCTTTACTGCGTTAAGTAAATTGTTTTAAATTAAAAAAGTTTTGAAAATTCAGACAAATAAAAAAATGCTTCGTTCCTAAATCAGTTCTTTTCTTAGGTGGTTGCTAGTAAACAGCACAGACCCAGCCAAAGAACTGAAATGGCTGACACATGAGCTGCAGGAAGCAGAAAATAATGGAGAGAAAGTTCATCTTATTGGTAAAATTTTAAACTGAATAAATTTAATGTTTTAAATAATGTTATTCTTTTCAGGACATATTCCTCCAGGTAGTCCTGACTGCATGAAAGTGTGGTCGAGGAACTTCTACTCAATAGTAGAAAGGTACGAGAACACTATCACAACTCAATTCTATGGTCACAGCCATGCTGACGAGTTCAAAGTTTTCTACGAAACGACGGAATATAGTAAGAAAAAAGCAAAGTTGTTGCGATGGGCGGCGTGGAAAAATCGTAATAAAACTCTTTTGAAATTTACAGGTAGACCTACGAGTATTGCTTACCTGGGCCCTTCAGTAACTACTTATGAAAATTTTAATCCTGCATATCGAGTTTACTACGTTGATGGTGATCATGAACTGTCTACTAGGGTAAATATTGCTTGCTTAACAAATTGTTCTGTAGTGCGACCTAGTTTGCTTCGAAACACTTTATGGAGGCCTACTGATGCCTCTTCCAGACGACGCATTTTTTCGAATCAGTTTATAACAGTCTCTAATCTTAATTCTTGATATTTATGACAGCATTGTTGATGAAGTCGTAGAAATGCCAAGATCTTGGAAATATCCTCCAGTGAGTGAATAACCTAAAACTTCATGTAGTGGCTTTTGAAAACTATTTATAATAATATTAAAAAATAATGAATCGTTGAGTCTGGAGGAGAATTCTGAGACAAAAGCTTAATTAACAACTTTGCTAACATTACTTGTAAGCAACATAAGTTCTTAGTCGTCAAACTCAAAATATTTACTCTCATAAATTCAATTCTTCTTATGAATATCGATATAAACGTTTATTCTTTACCAACGTTGACCAACATTACAAAGAACTACATATAAAAATGTGTAAAGTATTTATTTCTAGGAAGTGTTAGATCACGAAACGTGGACTATGGACTTAGCGAAAGCCAATGAGGAAGAAAACGAACCAAAATGGTACAAACTATATTCAGCCAAAGATGCATATCAGCTGAAATCACTAACGCCATCAGAATGGAATAAGCTTATTGAAAGAATGGTGAATGATGAAAGCTTATTTGACACATTTTATAGGTAAGAATGAAGAAAACGTTGTAAGTGAAGAAAATTAGATCTAAGTGCACCTAGACAGTACTTTTCAATGTATCTGTTCCCAAGCATTCTCTTTTAGATTTTATGATAAAGAAATTAACATTTAACCTCATTTTCTCAATAGATTCGACAAAAAGATTGTGATCCTTTAAACACAATTTTGAGCCAATTCCTATACGATGAAATATTTTTTTGGGTAGTCACAACTCTGCTTACTTATATTCAAGGTTCTATCTTGAATCTTCCACACATATGCTGCTGCCTAAGCTTAGGTATGAAATCGTCGATTTTCATCATATTCTACAATTTAATTTTTTAAGGCCAATCCAATCAAACCATATTTATTAAGATAGAAGCGTGCCTTCTTCTTCTTACTCACAACCTCTTGGGTAGTATTTTTGATCTACAGATAATTCTAGTTAGCTTATCTTCGTAGTATGGTGCATATTGTTGTACAAATAAGACCAACCAAAAACCTAAGGCATTAACAAGCTTGATCTTATGTGTTTCGTGCCATCCCTTTCGTAACAAATTTAGCGGAATTGGCAGGTTGCCAATTTGCGTTGTCTCTTTCGGAAAAAAATCTGTATTGCTCGTCTCGATCTGCTATAATCTTCTGATTCCAGAGTAGTACTGATACCTAGCTGTTTATTGGCTTGTACTTCAGTTACAGGTTCCTGCTGTTATGATTTGGATCCTCGACATTTCGTAGATTGGCATCATTTATATATTCCCTGAAATTATTTTGAGATGGCAGACGTTTTTGTATTTGCTTCGGCATGTTTTCCTCTTCAGCGATAAGGTGCGTATGAGCTACTGATAAACAGAGCCAGTCAGTCAAGTAAACTTTTACAGAGCTTTTTTGATGATCTAGACCAAGTCATTATCATAATATATTCAGTGCAGTTCCGAGATCTAGCACCAGGTGACAGTCAGTATAAAGTGGCTATTAGAATTTTAAATAGTTGATTGAGTCGACCCTTATACTTCATGAAAAGCCATAATGACATTAAATGAAATAAAACTTCATACTTTTGCGATACTATCATTTTGTATTTTTACAAAGGACTCCGTACCAATCTTATAGAAATTGGGTTTCAGTCAATTTTGTTCATATTACAGGATCGTGCAGATCTTGACATCCTGATCAAAAGGCTTCTTGGGCACAAGGTCGTAAAATTGACAGTTTTCCAGATATCGGGTGTGCAGAGGGGGTGCTCATTTCTTGTGGGAAGTCGCCCCAGTCCCGGTGAAATTCGCTGGTATCGATATGTGTTATTCCCAGTGGCGTAGCGGACGGACCCGCAGGGCCCGCGGTGCAGGGGGGCCCCCAGCTCTTGGGGGCCCCCGAGTCTAGAAATTTATGACGAGAAAATATCATCGAAATTTAAAATTACATTCATCTTAAACATCAATATTCAATAGTCAATATTATATATAAACATTTTAATATAATAATGGTTGATAAAAAAGTTATTTCGTACATACTTAATTTTAGTAGAGGCCTCGGATTTGTCAAATAAATGGGGTATATAGAACAAGAATTTCAAAAAAAGAGAAAAAGTAGTGTTAAAAAGTTTTTTGATGAATTAGCAGAAGATGAACGACTGACAGATTCCGAAACATCTTTCAAAGTAGAGGTATTTTATCCCAACCTTGATATTGTCATTCAACAGATTGTTGGCCGATTTTCTGGGATGAACGAAGTGGTAAAGAGATTTTCCTGATTAAATCCTTAAACATTATCAAAGTTGAATGACGATCAGCTTTATTTGGAAGCTAGCAATCTTGCTGAAAATTATTCTGAAGATTTATCGGCAGGTTTTCCCCGCGAACTTCTGTTACTAAGAAATGTTTTGAGCACACAAATAATAGGAATTGCGGATTCTTCAGTCTTTTATTTTGCTACATTTCCTATAAAAAATCATAAAACTTTACTGTTAAGTGTTCCAAATGTTTTCATTGCCATAAAATTATTCTTAACACTACTATAGTTACTGTTGCTACAGCTGAAAGGTCATTTTCAAAATCAAAGCTTATTAAGACGTTTGTACGAAATTCAATGACTCAAGAAAGACTGTCAGCATTATGTGTATTAAGTATTGAGAAAGAGAGAGCAAGGAAGTTAGATACTGATCACATCATCGAAGACTTTGCTAAAGAGAATGTACGCCACTGCCGAAAAACTTTATAATTTAAGTTTCCTGTGGGGGGGCCCCGACCATACATTTTGCGGGGGGGCCCCGAGATTTTCAGCTACGCCACTGGTTATTCCTCTCGAGTTCCTGATCAAAAGTTCTCATGGGCACAAGGTCGAGAAATGGACAGTTTTCCAGATATCGGGGGTTGCAAAGTCGACTTTCCGACCCCGATATCTGAAGAACTGTGCATTTTCCGACCTTGTGCCCACCAGAACTTTTGATCAGGAGGTTGGTTCCAGCGAAATTTTCTGATAACTCATAGGGTAGTTAATTTATTATAAAGAATAATTTAACACTTCTCGTGTATTGGATAACAATAAGCATTAAAGGTAAAATAAGAAAACAGTTATTTCTTCATTTAATTCAAAACGAAATAATTAATTTATCTCAATTTATGCCGCGTCTTCGTTGCATATTTGTTCGTAAAATGTGTTAATATGAAGGTCAAATTTTAATAAATGCAGAAAATATGGTTCTTCTCCTAATGCTATGTCAATGGAATGAGATAATCTGCAGGCTCTTGCAATATAACAAGCGAGAAGCTTTTCTTTCTTCCTAATAGATACCAAGCGTTGACAAGGCTCTCAAAAAATGTAATATAATAGGCTTAAAACAGAACCTGATGATTTTGAGAACGTAAAACAAACATTTGCTTGTTATTATTGGTTAAAGACATTTTCGTTTTAGGAACTACTACCGAGATAGCCCAGTGAGACCAACGTGTGATCCCCAGTGCAAGCTTCAAATTCTATGTGACCTAAAAAGTGGTAGGTCTCATGACAGGCGTCATTTATGTCATGATTTGGAATACAGTATTGGTTTATAAGCGGCCATTTTTTACGTTATTTATAATAGGCATTAAGCATTGTTTCTATTAAAAAATGTTTTTATATTGGCAATTTCTTTACCTTTGCATATATATCCTTTAACCACGGAGGTAGAGGTTGTAATGTACTGCCCTGTTATCAGTAAAACACAGAACGTTAACGTTATAACATTTATTGATCTTCACTCTTCTAGTGTCGGATACGAACTGACTAGTTATATACATTATAAATCAACAAACCTGTGCTTGCCTTTTCGCTGCTTACATAATATGTTAATATCCTACAGAGTTCATCAAAGTCAGTGCTTATAGCAGAGCTGCTCTAAGCTGAATTTAAATGCCTCGAAGACTGACAAGTATTAAACACTACAAGAGCGATTCGTTTTTCTAGTACATACCAAGTAGAGTAGGTAAGCTATAGGAGTTCTGATTCAAAATCCCGTGTATTTTCCCATGGACATTCATTCTGGTATTCAAAGTCATTCTCGCAATAAATGCACAGATCTATTATTTTAAAAAGTCTCAATACACCTTTTAACAGGTACTTAATAAGTAAGTATAAATAATGGTAACATAGAGGTTCACATTATGATAATAATAATAAATAAACTTTATTTAACCTGGCAGGGTGTCAGCAAATGCTGGTATTAATCCCAACCAGAAATTCAGAAAGTACAGAAAGTAAGAGATAAGCACAAAATCAGTAATATAGAAAAAGAAGTAGGAATGTAAAACAAAGAAAAAAAGATGTAAAGTATTTAAATATGACTGTAACAAAAAGTGCAAATTTGAACAATTTTAATTACTTATTTAAAAATATTTATTTAGCATTTTTTTTTCAAATCCTTATGAAGACAGACTTTTGATGGGATCCGAATTGCCTTATTGAAGGTGGCTAAATAAATGAAAGGCGATTTATGTTTTTGGAGCTATGATTTGGGATATTTAATGTAATGCCTACGAAACGTAGACGAGGGCTATATGGAGGGAACCCCGGAAAATTTATTTCTTACTAAGTTATTTAGGCTCCTGATATATTAGTATGTTGTACACAAGACATGCCAGATATAGTTGCCATTTGGATTGAAAATTAAGGCAATTAAAATTTTTATAAAAAGGAGTGATATTAGATTTATTCATAGGTTATCTCGTAGAGACCATGTAAGTAGATAACTGTCTGAAGTTGGGTGGTTAAATATGCGTAATCGTAGAATTCTCCACATAGCTTGTCTCGCCCATAATCTTATAAAAATTCAATGTCCAACATACCTATTCTCCAAGCTGATGCCCCGATCTAATATTCATCAAAGGGAATTAAGATATATCGACCAACTCACCATATCTCGACATGTGACAACAAAATTTCAGAAATCTTTTTCATGTCAAGCTGTATCAGTTTATAATTCGCTCCCGACTAATTTAAAAACACTAACAAAATTATCATTTAAATCAAATGTGAAAAAATTACTTCTTGATGACCAGTGACGTTCAAACAACCATTTTTCTTTTTTCTTTGTATGTATGTATGTATGTGTGTGTGCATACACTTTGTATACGCACATGTGTGTATAACTTAGGCTAATTAGATAGTTTTTTGTAGTTTATTGTTGTTTTTATTCATATCTTGTAAATTCTTATGTGTAAATTGTCTTGGTTAAGTGGAAGAACAGCTTGCTGAACTTCGCCAAGACAGAAATACAAATAAAGGCGATTCATTATTATTATTATTATTATATGATTACACCTAGATATCACTTCAGTGAAACGTAAGCACGAGTTTTGCAACTTTTGCAGTCTATATTGTTCTGCAGCAGTAATACATGGTCCATAAATAACGTTTCCATACTCAAGTTGAGATAGTATAAGGGACTCTGATAATTTTAACTTAGTAGTTGTTGGTAAGATATATTTCGCATAATAATTTTTCAGTAGTTTGGTAACACGAGTTTCAAAAGTTGAATATTTATCAAAGATAATTCCCAGACTCTTGGCTGATTCTATGAATAATAATTCTGTACCATTTATATGTAACTTACAAGAATTGTCAGTAAAAGCGAAGCGCTTGGATTTAAAATTAATAGCAACGGATTTCTGAGCATTGAACTTTAATCCATTATCACTTGAGTATTTATATCCCGGATGTAACAGGATCATGGTCCTTTAGTTTTGGAGATAATTGATCGAAATTTAGGATATACTACCTACATAATAAGCGGCACTTTTTGACATACAATTGATTTTACTTTACTTCCGGTTTTCCGGAAGTGACACTAACTTTCGGTTTTTAAATGGAACACCCTATATACAGGGTGCGCCAAAGTTCTGATTTTGGTCGATTACGGCTGTATTTGAAATGGTGGAAATATATTGTCTATAGATTATTTTCTTGATTTTCAATTCTGAATAACCAGAAAATATGTACAATTATACAGGGTACTCCGTTTTCGTTGTCCGAGCAACAACTTCGTTATTTTAAATAGAACACCCTATATTTTTTTCCTTTATCGAGTTACCCATCTAATTATATTCATAATTCTATTAAGGTGGTAGGTACTTAAAATGAACCGTTTACGATATAAAAAAGATTTTTTGACAAAAAGTGAGGTTTGCGGATAAGTTTTTGAGTACCTCTGATTTCATAGACAAGAGAGTTTTCAAAATTCTGCTTATACTGTTATGTTGAGCATATTAAGGGCTAGTAGGGCAGAAACATTATTAATATTAATCTTATACAGAGTGCTGAAAAAATTGAGTTTAATGTTTCGCTAATAAAAAAGGCCGTAATTCAATTTTTTCAAATGGGACGTACTATTTTCAGTTCTGTCATCTAATGAAGTGTTAAATTATCTTTCCATTGATATATCATAGTAGGTATTTATCTTTAGGAGTTGCATAGATATTAAGGTTAATTGTCTGGATCAGTCATTTTTCTTGCTGGAACTTCATGAGGTTTGTACTGCACTTCACCAGTTTCGATAAATCTGTCTCTAAGATTACTAAATGCAGGTTCTAAAGGGTGTCTCCTTTCAGGATATCTGGTTTTATAGACTCGGGATGCTAAGAGGCTGTTCCTTGAGCACTCCCCCAGAATAAAAATCATGTCAACCATTTCTTCCCGCGAATAATTCATATTTAATATAATTATATGCAAATGCAACTTGGAAATGGAACTGTAAAAGCTACTAGTATTTTATTAAAGACAATCAAAACAAAAGCACTTACCGATATAGCAGTAACACAAAACTTTAGAACATCCACAGACACGTGTTTTGACATCTATGTCTCTTCGGTGCGGCTTTTTCTAAAGTTCACAATCAACTGAAATATGTAAGCAAATACTCGTGTTATAACTATCAAAGGATTACCAGAACAGGATATTAAAAATTAAAATTAGATTATAGGAAATTCCCCGTAAAGGGATAATTATCAATATAATTATATGCAAATGCAACTTCCTGGAACTGTAAAAGCTACTAGTATTTTATTAATTATTTTTATATTTTATTATCAATATAATTATATGCAAATGCAACTTCCTGGAACTGTAAAAGCTACTAGTATTTTATTAGCTAATAAAATACTAGTAGCTTTTACAGTTCCAGGAAGTTGCATTTGCATATAATTATATTGATAATTATCCCTTTACGGGGAATTTCCTATAATCTAATTTTAATTTTTAATATCCTGTTCTGGTAATCCTTTGATAGTTATAACACGAGTATTTGCTTACATATTTCAGTTGATTGTGAACTTTAGAAAAAGCCGCACCGAAGAGACATAGATGTCAAAACACGTGTCTGTGGATGTTCTAAAGTTTTGTGTTACTGCTATATCGGTAAGTGCTTTTACAGTTCCATTTCCAAGTTGCATTTGCATATAATTATATTAAATATTAATTATTCGCGGGAAGAAATGGTTGACATGATTTTTATTCTGGGGGAGTGCTCAAGGAACAGCCTCTTAGCATCCCGAGTCTATAAAACCAGATATCCTGAAAGGAGACACCCTTTAGAACCTGCATTTAGTAATCTTAGAGACAGATTTATCGAAACTGGTGAAGTGCAGTACAAACTTCATGAAGTTCCAGCAAGAAAAATGACTGATCCAGACAATTAACCTTAATATCTATGCAACTCCTAAAGATAAATACCTACTATGATATATCAATGGAAAGATAATTTAACACTTCATTAGATGACAGAACTGAAAATAGTACGTCCCATTTGAAAAAATTGAATTACGGCCTTTTTTATTAGCGAAACATTAAACTCAATTTTTTCAGCACTCTGTATAAGATTAATATTAATAATGTTTCTGCCCTACTAGCCCTTAATATGCTCAACATAACAGTATAAGCAGAATTTTGAAAACTCTCTTGTCTATGAAATCAGAGGTACTCAAAAAC
Organism: Stenurella melanura; assembly: GCA_963583905.1. NCBI lineage: Eukaryota > Metazoa > Arthropoda > Insecta > Coleoptera > Cerambycidae > Stenurella > Stenurella melanura. The sequence goes on from OY757318.1 coordinate 85,965,865, forward strand.
TTATCCGCAAACCTCACTTTTTGTCAAAAAATCTTTTTTATATCGTAAACGGTTCATTTTAAGTACCTACCACCTTAATAGAATTATGAATATAATTAGATGGGTAACTCGATAAAGGAAAAAAATATAGGGTGTTCCATTTAAAATAACGAAGTTGTTGCTCGGACAACGAAAACGGAGTACCCTGTATAATTGTACATATTTTCTGGTTATTCAGAATTGAAAATCAAGAAAATAATCTATAGACAATATATTTCCACCATTTCAAATACAGCCGTAATCGACCAAAATCAGAACTTTGGCGCACCCTGTACATATTATGGCATTTTGGAATTCTGCATAATTTTCTGAATCCAACGATGCCAAATAAGGGACGTTTCAATTATCATTTTTTGTATAATGTAATTTTTAGTTTTCCTTTTAAGTGTGCCATGAAGTTTTCGGTTTATTCTAAATGGCCCGTGTAATGCTACAAAAATCGAAATCCCGTTAAAAACACTAAAATAAATGATTATGAGCAAATAAAATTCAATAAATTTGTTTTTGGGGCAAAACTCAATTTTTTCAAATGGAACCGTATCGGTATCGTGGTACCATTTGTTAGTATTATTAATAAGGAATTTATTCATATGTCGTATTAAAATTTGCAATGAATACAAACAAAATTACAACTAAAAGAAAATAAGAAAATACAATTTTGTTCTAATTAAATGTTAAGAAGTAACTAAGGTGGCTTTGAAAACAATGAAATATTTAACTTTTTGTTAGTTTAACGGTGTTTTTATTGTGTCTTTAAAAATAGTTTAAAATTCTTGTTAACTGTGTTCAAAATGCCGTAAATACAAGAGATGAAAAAGTGGACATGTTAATTATTTATGGGGAAAGTAAAAAAAAAATGCAATTGCAGCTATGGATCTTTATGGCCGACGATATCCTGATAGACACTGTCTAGCGAAAAATGATTTTAAACGTGTTGAAAACCAATTCCGAAGAGAGCCCAACAATGATCCAGAAGAAAACTTCATTATTGATGAAGGAACGGAAATTAATGTTTTGGCTCGAATAGAAGTTGATAAAACTCTTTCTTTAAGGCAAGTTGGGTTTAAATTGAACATCAGTAACCAAACAGTAAGCCTAATTTTGCACAAATACCCCTATAAATCTTTTAAATACCAATTACACCAACATTTGTACGAAATTGATTACGAACGTAGGAAGGAATGTTGCAATTGGGATTTTGTATAATAACGTGCAGCCAAACAATGATTTTTTGGGACTGATTTTATTTTCGGGCGAGTCAAGGTTTACAAATTTGGGATTATTTAACCGACCAAATACAAAACTGATCACAAGAAAATCAAAATTTATTACGGGAGGGTAACTTCCAAGTGCGGTTCGGTTTCAATGTTTTGTTTGGAATAATCGGTAGTAGAATCATTGGTTCAATAATATTTGAAGGACCTCTGACTGATGCCAGATACTTGAGATTCCTGTAAAATGAGATTGAGGACATTTTAGATGAGTTACCTTTAGATTTAGGACAGGGAATGTATTTCCAATAAGATGGCGCTCCTCTCCTTAATTCAAGGATAGTAATTGATTACCTTCGACGAAAGGCCTTCAAGTTCACCTGATTTAGCACCCCTTGATTTCTTTGTTTGGGGGTCAACCCGTGAAGACCTAGAGCTACGAGTGAGACGAGCAATTAATAGCATAACGGCCCAGAAATTGGCGAACTTTCTTCGAGAAACAGCTATGCGAGTTCAGAAGTGCATTCACGTTAATGGGCAGCATTTTGAACAACTGTGTAATGTTTTGTGCTAATATTTTGTATTCCAAAACTACCTTATGTGTAACAAGGTAATTAGAATAAAATTGTATTTTCTTATTTTCTGTTAGCTGTAATTTTGTTTGTATTTATCGCACATTTTAATACGACATATAAATAAATTCCTTATTAATGGTACTAATAGATATGGTTCCATTTGAAAAAATTGAGTTTTGCCCCAAAACAATTTTGGTGAATTTTATTTGCTCATAAATCACGCAATTTACTGTTTTTAACGGGATTTCATCCACCATCATGGCACATTTAAATGGAAAACTAAAAACAATATTATAAAAAAAAAAGATATTTGAAATGTCACTTATTTGGCATCGTTGGATTCAGAAATTTATGCCGAATTAAAAAATGCAATGATATACAGGGTGCTCCATTTAAAAACAGAAAGTTAGTGTCACTTGCCGGAAGTGAAAAAAAAACAATTACTTACATGTCAAAAAGTGCCGTATATCCTTAATAGTAGTATATCCTTAATTTCAATCATCTTTAAAACTAAAGGACAGAAGGGGGTATACCATGATCCTGTTACACCAAGTAACTAGATTATATGAAGTGTATATTTAACTGTCGTCTGCATACTGATGGAATTTACAGAATTTAATTTTCTCATGTAGATCAAACATAAAAAATCACAAATAGTATGGAGCCCTAGTTAGCCCTTGGGGCACCCCTGCTATGAAAAAACTATCCTGATACGTCAATGGTCTTTCTGAGCAATATAATTTCACCTGTTAGGTTCTTCTGGATAAATAACTTTATTACTGCTTATACATAAGGGTAAAATAGGTATACGATGAAAATAAATAAATAAGCATAGCATAGTGGTACCATTAAAATAAATAGGAATAAAACAGGGGTACAGTAAGGATAGATAAGCGACCTGTGCGGTAGGAAGTTGTAATGAAAAAGAGATAGAATATAACATTGCTTTATTAATCAATTATTTCAAACAAATGCAATATGGAAAGGAGCGTTGGACACACATTTTTCAGACAACACTATCTTAAATGGTATTTCGGTTGAAACCTGCTTGCGAGCGTTTCTTAACGCGCTTAAATGAACCTGTAGTAAAATCTCGTTAGTATGCGAAACAAGTTCCTTCGAAAGCGGGCATGTAAAAATGTCCTTCATTCTACAAATAAACGAATGCGTTATGTCTTAAGCAGATTAAGATAAACAAATGAATCATGGCAAGCGTTGGAGGTTAGTATCTAAAATCAAATCCCTTGCTCTAAGATTTTTCAACAGCGATGTAGGTTATATGCATTCCACTTGTGCATGGACGTCAATAATGACGATAGACGTTACACTGATACTGTCTGACATCGACACTATGCAATTTCTTCTATAGTAGGTCTCTACCTACTAAGGACATTCCACTGACCCTTTAAAACAATAATATTATATCTTATATTATCTATCTTATTGCACCTACTATAGGTAATAACACTACGCATGTAAGAAACTATACATTTCGTTTGTATCTCAAATCTTGAAAGATAGTGAACGGAAAAGTGTTTAAGATAGCCAAAAAGATGTGAAGGAAGATGATATTAGCGCCATATGAGCTGCAGGTGTACCAATATTTAAAGAGTTTTGTAACTGTTTTACCAGAATATAAGGCAGCTGACATACGTTATATTGTCCATAAATTACATAAGACACTGGTAAAACGGAACTAGAAGATACCGACTGATTTGTAATGAAATGGAATGAATTGAGGGTTTTATTACATAACACGTTTCAGTTGACAAAGGCGACAAAATAATCAGAAAATGCAAATCAAAACATACGACACCATATGTGTTCGAATTTTGTTTTTAATTTTTAATCAAGATAAAATATTTTCAAAGTCGTAATATGCCGACTGTTTACCTGGATGAAACCTATTTACACATACACCCTCGATGAATTGCAAGAATGACTCGTCGAAGGGAAGGTAGTTAATTTCGGTTAAACCTTTATTATGAACTACATTAATCTTTGAAAAAGCAAGATGTGGTACCTTTATATGTGTCAGTAGTTTCTATATTAATTGGGGCTAAATGCCTCTCCACCAAAATATTTGTGCGAGTAAACTCACAAAACTGTGAAAAGATTAATTTAATTTTGTGCCACAAACTCCACGTGATACAATAATCATTTCTATATAGTGACAATTATAAACAGTTAAAAATGAAACAATGTTCTAATCTTAGTTAAATACAGCTCTATGAAAAATACAATACTAGCTAGCAGTAAGCCCGAAACTAACACTATAATACCCGGTTTAAGTTGTAGAAATCCAAATTCCACTTTGCTTAGCTTATAATAATCTTCAACGACCAGAGTTCTCTTCAGCGCTGTGGCATCCCTCATAAGCTTCTGTAATATGCCAGTTTCTCTAATTCTCTCAATCCAGTAATTAAGGGTTGGTAGCAAGGGAAAACCTTTTTGAACTCCTAGTTGTATGAGCATCGTGTTTAGCTGAAATAATTAAAAAAGTTAGTGCATGTGATAATTTTCCCCTTTTAAAATCAGCGTTAACACCCCATCGTCACCAAATACCTTTTTTTATTGACAATGTCGAGAGAATGTTATAAAATTAAAAAAATTCATGTTCATGGGAACTCTCTTACACTCTTTACATCTTCGTCATATCTCACTAGATATGTGAACGATATTTCTGCAGTTTGGCATTCATGGGGTTTGTATTAAAAACAACATTTAGTCACAAAGGTCATTTAGGTGATGACTTAATGAAATAAAATATTTTATTAAGGTTTGGGTAATTTGGTTAAGTTAAAAATGTATTAGATCGAAAGAATTACAAAAAAAATAAAAGTTTTGCTATAAGGTTGAAAGTATGTGTGCTGAAATATTTTATAGGATGTTGCCAATTTTGCATTTATAGCTGCTGTGATAACGTTAAGAAGGTGTTTCTGAGAGTAACGTTGTTTTATAAAATTTGTTTCAGAAACATTCCTATAACTTTTATAAAATATAAAATTGCTAGTTGGGTATTTTATACTGTAAATTTTTCTTTTATGTAACTAATCCTAACAATAAAATCATTATTATTATTATTATTATTATATTTTTAGAGCGCTCAAAAATTTCATTATACAGGGTGCGCCAAAGTTCTGATTTTTATTAGCTAATAAAATACTAGTAGCTTTTACAGTTCCAGGAAGTTGCATTTGCATATAATTATATTGATAATAAAATATAAAAATAATTAATAAAATACTAGTAGCTTTTACAGTTCCAGGAAGTTGCATTTGCATATAATTATATTGATAATTATCCCTTTACGGGGAATTTCCTATAATCTAATTTTAATTTTTAATATCCTGTTCTGGTAATCCTTTGATAGTTATAACACGAGTATTTGCTTACATATTTCAGTTGATTGTGAACTTTAGAAAAAGCCGCACCGAAGAGACATAGATGTCAAAACACGTGTCTGTGGATGTTCTAAAGTTTTGTGTTACTGCTATATCGGTAAGTGCTTTTGTTTTGATTGTCTTTAATAAAATACTAGTAGCTTTTACAGTTCCATTTCCAAGTTGCATTTGCATATAATTATATTAAATATTAATTATTCGCGGGAAGAAATGGTTGACATGATTTTTATTCTGGGGGAGTGCTCAAGGAACAGCCTCTTAGCATCCCGAGTCTATAAAACCAGATATCCTGAAAGGAGACACCCTTTAGAACCTGCATTTAGTAATCTTAGAGACAGATTTATCGAAACTGGTGAAGTGCAGTACAAACCTCATGAAGTTCCAGCAAGAAAAATGACTGATCCAGACAATTAACCTTAATATCTATGCAACTCCTAAAGATAAATACCTACTATGATATATCAATGGAAAGATAATTTAACACTTCATTAGATGACAGAACTGAAAATAGTACGTCCCATTTGAAAAAATTGAATTACGGCCTTTTTTATTAGCGAAACATTAAACTCAATTTTTTCAGCACTCTGTATAAGATTAATATTAATAATGTTTCTGCCCTACTAGCCCTTAATATGCTCAACATAACAGTATAAGCAGAATTTTGAAAACTCTCTTGTCTATGAAATCAGAGGTACTCAAAAACTTATCCGCAAACCTCACTTTTTGTCAAAAAATCTTTTTTATATCGTAAACGGTTCATTTTAAGTACCTACCACCTTAATAGAATTATGAATATAATTAGATGGGTAACTCGATAAAGGAAAAAAATATAGGGTGTTCCATTTAAAATAACGAAGTTGTTGCTCGGACAACGAAAACGGAGTACCCTGTATAATTGTACATATTTTCTGGTTATTCAGAATTGAAAATCAAGAAAATAATCTATAGACAATATATTTCCACCATTTCAAATACAGCCGTAATCGACCAAAATCAGAACTTTGGCGCACCCTGTATATGCCAATTAACATTTATCTCATATTAACTAAACATGTTAGATATGCCACCATGTCACATAGAATCTATAATATCTATATACCTTTATAATATTTTAAAACTATTTTGAGAATTATTATGGCCTGTAAAAACAATTAATAATAAATAACTTATATTGTTGTTGCTGTATATAACGAAAAAGTATCGGTGGAAATAATAACAATGCTTATAAAAATGTTTTGTCGTATCTCGAACAATTTTATAATCATCGTCTACTAATTTTTTAAATTCTATGTAAACATGTATACAATTATTTTATAACACCTGTGAGAGCTATAATAAAATAAATTAAAGAACTACATTACTGTGTCCATTTTGTGTCTATAAGCGTTGTATAAACGTTTTGAAAATGTCAACAATCTTGTTTTATAAAAAATGTTCTGTAAATATTCTTTCAGCTTCTACAAAACATCAAATTGCTAGTTGGGAATGCATGCAATTAAATATGTAGCTATAATATGTAAAATAAGTTTCTATCTGTGGATATAAATAGCAGCAGCGGTCTAATAATGATATTTGTAGTAAAACAAATAATGTACCTACCTACCTAAATGAAAACAATTATTTCACGGTCCAACAATAAATTTGCAGAAAAAGAAATAGCCAGTGTTCCTAGCCAGTGAATATAAATTATTTCTTCCTTTTTAAAGATTTATTTTTTGCATTGGGAATTTGGAAAATTATTATTTTAATATTTTTAACATTTGCATTGAAGTGGCGACAACGACTTACGAGTTAAAATTTTGAAGTGTAGAGAGAGAGTAAAACACTGCTCCTGAATATATAAAAGATACCAGCAGTAGATTCAACATATTGCAAGAACTACAAATACTAGGATTAAAAATATTGCTTCTACTAGATACTGGGAGTAAATTTCTTGGTATTAATGTCAACTCTGTTTGTAAGTAGAGTGAGGTCAAATGTCTCCAACACGACCATAAGAGAAAACCATACCTTAGCATTAGAGAGTACTTCAAGTTTTTCTGGATTTTTAATGAAAGCCATGGTGAAACCGCTAATGTATATTCCATACCGAGGGTCCCTTATAAATTCTTCCAGATATTTCAATGATTCCTGATATCTGCTTTTAATCAATCTTTTAAATATAGCATCAGCAATTCTTGGATCGTTACTATAAACGCTACATTTATAGTTTTTGCGAACCTTTATTTTTATATCAGTTCTCAGTAGATCTTCGAATGTATCAATTTTTGGGGCATACGAAGGCATCGCTGCAATGCTACTTGTTGCAGTTTGATATGCAGCATATATAAATATGTTATAGATCAAGTAAGAGGCGAGGAGAATTTTAGTTGCCCTAGTGCTTGGTGTCTGCGGAATACTTTGCTGAAGGAACAACTGCAATATTTTCAAAGCCACCGCCGTTGTAGGCTCTTTATTAACAATTTTCCAGAGGAAACCTACAGTTAAAGCTGTTACGATTACCCAAGTTCCTAGAGTCATGGAAAATATGTGCGATTGCCTTTTATTTCTAGGTGGTAGTATAAAAAATAGGTCGCTATAAATAATAGGAATACTGTTTTCAAGATGTTCCTCAGTACGGTTACATAGAAAATTAGACTGGTAATATATAACCATGTCAATGTGCTCTTTTTTCATATACGCGCCAAAATTATTAGAGTGGTATAACACGATTACTCCATCAGAGCTCTTCTTGTTATAGGTAAAGATTAGATTGATTTTTTTACCTACTATTTCCATTATTTTTATTGCGACACCTGGACTTGTTTTATTAAATGGATCTTCCATTGCTACGGCTTGGCGAGTCCATGCAACTCCTAGGGTACAATTGTGGAAAATTTTTGGAACTTTGTTCAAGTAAGGATGCAAATTTCCCACGGTTAGGATATCAACATTGCCTCCACACAGATTTTCTGTAGCATAGGGGTACCAAGTATAAAACTGATCTTGATTTGTGTATATTACAGCGTTATAGATGTAGTAGTTCCACAAGAGAAGGAAACACTCACTCAACTCCTCGCGTGTCAATGGATTTTTGAATACTACTAAGAACCGCTTTCGGCTATTACAGTTTTTGATTGCTCTGAATTTGTTCAGGGTCAAGTTTAATTGTTCCATGCCTCTTTGGATTAATACATAATTATATTGAGTCGAGGGTATCTCGAAACTTTGTTTAACCTTGTCAAAGTCCATTATAATTATCGGAGTGTTTAATCCTACTAGAAATTCGTTACTTTTGTTGTATGTCGCTAGTATTAAAGGCTGTGGCAAGTATTTCTTTATGAATGCCTCTAAATTTTTATGGGTATTTTGTGAATTCTGTGCTGGCTGCAAGCTTATTAAATTGGCTTGTATAAAATTTGACAGAGACACGTAGGCAACAATTGCACTTTTAATCAACATGTTTGTAGTAAATAAGTTTCCATTATGATGTATACGAGCCACATTAAAATCATTTACAGTTTTTCTTATCCCGTGCATTAGCCGACCATTTTATATATTACCTCCATATTGAGGTATAAGTAACTTACATTTATGTTTTTTAACATTACTAAATAGTGGAGAAATGAATCTATGATTTATGAATTTATAAATGGAAAATTAAAATTACTTTATAATTTATAATTTCTTTTATGCAATAAAGTGGTTACACCGAGTGGCACAAATATTCCATGCAAACACTTTATGTTGTCCTTCTTGAACTACTTTGCAAGTACGAGTCTTTTTGATTTTTCAAAGACGGTTACATTCAGCGATTTGTAGCAAATATATTTCCTTTATTTATAACGGCTGATTGTACAATAGTTTTGTATCAAGGTGGCCTTAAAGGTACTGCGAAAGAAGTTAGGACTGCATGCTGACGCCTACTGTATCGATTGTGGCGATTTTTATGAACAATTCCAAAGTAATTATCGGTTTTAATAATGCTTTTCTTTCAATTTTGAGGCTGGCGTCTAAAACTGTTTTTGTGTCATTGCAAAAGATTTTAAAAACTTAACTTTTACAAGAAATATTTAACTGAAGCACATTTAGCATTTATCATATACACCCACCGGCAAATTTAATGGAATTGGAATATATTGTCATTTTGTTCTATATATTTTTCTTTCTCCTAATAATAATAATAAGACTACCCGTCTGGATCTGGGTTGAAAAAGAATCGATCCTGAATGTATTCTTGCCTGTTGTAAAAGGCGACTAAGAGGAACACCGATTCAGAAAAATCATGGAACTAAGGAAATGAAAAAATGCCACTGGCGTTAACGACTTCGCCCTCAACGCTGCAGACGATGTTGCGCCTGGCAGGGGAATAGTCGAGATGTACCGGTCGTCATCTAGCAAAATCCTAGTAAAACCGGAGGGGGGATTGATGGAGTATACTCAACCGTTAACGAGTGGATCCCCCGTTGAACTACAGCGAAGGTTATGCCTAACTTGGCTCAGCCTACAACAAAGGGACCACCTGAACGAAACAGATGGACCAGATATTAATATAGAGAAGTAATATGGTGCTACTACTATGCAAACATTGTTAAACGAGAAGACGGAATTGTGAAAGGAACCTTTGCTTCTTATAAAGAGAGATAACCTGATGTCTTCTTCAATACGAACCTCAACACCTTAGCAAACCAGGGAAGATATGTAGAATGGAAGAGAACGTTCATCGCCGACGAACTCAATCGTATTAAGGAGATTGTCCACTGAATGAGGACACATCAAGAACTTCAAGAAGATGATCCCCCAGCACCAGAAAACGAAGAAGTGTTAGATATCACCCCCGAAGATCAGGTGCCAGAAAACGGAGAAGTGTTCGATGCCATCGCCGAGGAGACAACCCATCTGGAATCAAAGAACCAAGATGTATCAGTAAGTGGAGATTTAGAAACACAAATCAGAAATAAGTTACAGGAGGTGAAGGCATGGACAAAGAGCTTAAGAAAGTAAAGCCCAACAGGAGCACTAGATCTCAAATCAATGAAGCCAATATAGTCCTTTCCAGAATGGTCCACAACCACTCGAGCCTATCAATAACAAACATCAACTGCCTGACTTCAGCGGTGCCAAAAAATTTCTCAATAAGTTTCTCAGAAAGTATACTAAAAAATACAAGTATAAAGAAGTGTACTTGGTGGAACAAAACTTGAAGATGAAATTGCAAGCTAAAGTGCACAAATCGAGGAGATACACCAAAAGAAGCAATCACAATCAGGAGTTTTAAGTAATATGTTTGCGATGGCATTGCATGTTCAACTTGGGCTCTTCTGTACTAGTTCGAATATTGTCATCAAACAGTTTCATTACCTCAATTTTTCTTGTAACTGCCCAGCAGTTGGCGAGTATTCTTCGAGATACTGATAGCAGTATCTCGAAGAATACTCGCATAGTATAGACTATGTTGTGTTCCTTTCTTGTTTTGCAAAGCCACTTTATGTATACCTAGATAATTATAAATAAATTGTCTTATCCCATTTGTTCTTACTTCTATCTTGATTGCATATATCGCACATTTACTAAGACATTAATAAATTAATTGTACTAACAAATGATACCACGGACTAGGGAATAAAACCCATAGACAGAATCCAATTCCGGGATTAAAAATAGATAATCCCGAATCGGGACCGCGGTGCATTTAAACATATTATAATTTGAGCTCTATTAAATAAAAATACATAATTTTCATACAAGTACAAACCGATACAGTGTGTACCAAACTGGGGCAACCCATATTGCTATCTACGTTGTTATAAAATATAGAAATGTTGGTAAAACGTAAAAAGTTTTAGAGAATTTTTGGGCAGTTTAGTGGCAGCTTTAGATTCGACCAAACTTTTTTCCGTTTTTGAAATAATTGGAAGAAATCAAAATCGCGTATTTCTGAAAACCCTGCATTCTCTAATTTAAATTCTTACGTCATTTTAACTTACACATTGTACATGTACTTAATACATTTACAGTAACAGTAAAAGAAAAAGATTTTGTTTCTTGTACAACTATTGTTTTTTATATGGACGCTATTTAATTATTAATATTTTTACACATAGTTTTTCTTTTAGTTATAGATAGTTATTTTTTTCTGCTGTTTGCAAAATCCTATAAAGAACATGTTTCAATACAATTAAAAGCAAACAAATATTAATTCATTTTTAAAGATGGACGCTATGTTGGATTTATTACTAATTCGGTATTGCTGTTAATCTGGTTTTCAAAAATGCATTGCATCATGGGGTTATATAAAAATTGAAGTTTATTTATGGGTATTATACCGGGTGAGTCACGAATTGCGCTCGCCCCGATATTTCCTAAAATATTTGGAATAGAAAATTGAAATTTGGAGGCCTTATTACACGACTGAAATGCCATCTTTTCAATAAAAAATCTAGTTTGGTGCACATCCGGTTTGACCGGAAATGCCCACAGCTTTCGATTTTTAAATAGAACACCCTATATATTTTTACATTTTTGGAATCTAGAGGAAATTTTGAATACAATACATCCATTTTAGTCACTTTTTGATAAACATTAAAAATTTTATTAAAAAATCTATTTCTGAATCCAGAGTGCTGTGGTGCCCAAAATATATTTTAGTTTGTGTGCTACGTTACTATAAAAATAAAAAGAGCAATATGATTGCATTACTTAATTCTCTAGAGGCGCTTAAAATTTTTAAATGTGATTTTTACCCACTACCTCGGTTTTTTTAAATGGGAATTTAATCGTTCACCAACATTTTTAAATACCTCATTTTCATACAAATCTAATGATACCAAAATTTTGAAAATAATTGAGATTTCAGCCAAAATACAATGCAACCAAGCTTTTAGAAACATGCGGCTAATAGATAATAGATTAGTGGGCTTTGGAAACTAAAATGGCACATTTCTGTGTAAATCTGGTAATCTAATAACATTGGAAAAATCATAGTAGCCATTGAATGTAATAAAACAATATCAGCTGTCAGACAAACTCGTGTAGTTATAGGCAATCTTGAGCTATCAAACATTTAATAATTGTGAGCGCAAAGAACGTTACAATTAAGTTTAGCATAGGTATGTGGAGGTAAACACAATTACATCCACAAGGACATTTGCAATAGAATGCGACATCAGTTCGGTTTTCAGAGTTTTATTTAAATGAACATAAATATCGGGCCTATAAATAAATAAAAATCAATTCCGTTTGAACAATTAAAGTTAAACTAGGTAACAGTAGGTATCTTTAAAATGATTAATATAATTAGGTAAACCATAAATTGACATTTATAGATATTGTTCAAAATGTCCACCATTTTTTTCTATACACAATTCGGCTCTGCGTACAGTTGCTTGAATGGCTCTACGCAATTCAGCCGGCGTTATTTCATTAAGAGCCCGTACAACTTTATTTTGCAACTCTTCACGGGTATTTGAAGAAGTTTTATAAACTTTATTTTTGAGAGTGCCCCATACATAATAGTCGAGGGGTCTTAAGTCAGGTGACCTAGGAGGCCACCTGATATGACCTTGATTTGCGATAAGGCGTTCACCATGCAAGTTGTTTAAATATTCCATCACTCTTCTGGAATTATGTGGGGGAGCACCATCTTGTTGGAAAAACAGTCAAGAAATTCTGCTGTCTGGTTTTGTAAAAAGAATAAATATCGTTCGCCAGTAAGTGTTCCATCAAAAAATATGGGTCCAATTATTCGATCTCCAAGTACTCCAAGCCAACAGTTAAACCCAAATCTTTCCTGAATATTCCCCCGCCCTACCAACCTCGGATTTTCTTGAGCCCAGTACCAAGTATTATTTCTGTTAAACATATCTTGGTTCGTAAATCTACTTTCATCTGAATATAAAATATGAAAAGGGAAACCTGGGTTTTGTTGTACTGCATTTAAGAACCAGTTGCAATATACTAGCCTCCTGTCGTTATCATCTCCATAAAGATGTTGGTGTATTTGGTATTTATAAGACCAAAACTTATGTTTCTTTAAAATTCTGCAAACCGAAGACTGACTAATGTCGCATTCCATTGACAATTCCCTTGTTGATGTTGTTGGGTGTACCATCACAAATCCTAATACATCAATTTCTTTGTCCTCACTTACAATAAATGTTTGATGGTCATCTTGTTGATTGGGTTCGTTTCTTAATTCTTGTTCCACTCTGGCAAACAAGTGTCTGCTTGGATGACGTCTGTTGGGATATCGTTGCTGATACAGTTCTGCAGCTGCAGTTGAATTTTTGAGACGCTCTCCATATATCAGTAACACATCGACCTTTTCATTTCAACTAAAATTATTCATTTTCTTTAATTTTTACTCAAAGAGATTTCCGCAACGCTTTATTTTGTATCTGTCTGACAGCTCATATTGTTTTATTACATTCAATGGCTACTATGATTTTTCCAATGTTATTAGGTTACCAGATTTACACAGAAATGTGCCAATTTAGTTTCCAAAGCCCACTAATCTATCTATTATCGATTAGCCGCATGTTTCTAAAAGCTTGGTTGCATTGTATTTTGGCTGAAATCTCAAATATTTCTGAGCGGATTTGCAAAATTTTGGTATCATTAGATTCGTATGAAAATGAGGTATTTAAAAATGTTGGTGAACGATTAAATTCCCATTTAAAAAAACCCAGTTAGTGGGTAAAAATCACATTTAAAAATTTTAAACGCCTCTAGAGAATTAAGTAATGCAATCATATTGCTCTTTTTATTTTTATAGTAACGTAGCACACAAACTAAAATATATTTTGGGCACCACAGCACTCTGGATTCAGAAATAGATTTTTTAATAAAATTTTTAATGTTTATCAAAAAGTGACCAAAATGGATGTATTGTATTCAAAATCTAGATTCCAAAAATGTAAAAATATATAGGGTATTCCATTTAAAAATCGAAAGTTGTGGGCATTTCCGATCAAACCGGATGTGCACCAAACTTGATTTTTTATTGAAAATATGGCATTTTAGTCGTGTAATAAGGCCTCCAAATTTCAATTTTCTATTCCAAATATTTTAGGAAATATCGGGGCGAGCGCAATTCGTGAGTCGCATTAAATCGTATTGAAGCGAATCACACCCTGTGTATTAATTTAAAAATTTATTTCCGCTTCTATTAATCCAAATTTACGTAATTCTGAAATTCTGTATAATTCGACACGCGATTAAATATCACCCGGTACGTACCTAACAATATTTTACCCCAATTTTCATGCTAGAACATAAATGTGTTAGAATTTGTTTGATTCGTATAGTTTTAAATATTCGTTAAGTCTTCCTAAAACGGACAAAACTTGGTGTAAAGGCCAGTTCGAAGAGGTGCATATCACTTGAAATTTTACGATGTTAATATAAACAAAGATAAGGCATAGGCACAGATGGCTCGGTTCCCGTGAGAATAGTACCAAAAACTACGCAGTTTTGTGTGTAACGTCATCGCTCTTTCGGGTATAAATACCCGCGAGAAGTTTGTACAGGGGTCACTTCCTTGAGACCGCTACTACGAATGATAATTAATCCTCGAATACGAGTCTGATAATTATCAATATATTAGCTGACCACTGACGCCCACGGGTCACTTCTTTGGAAGATAGACCACTATTCTGAATGATAATTAATCCTCGAATACGAGTCTGATAATTATCATTACTCTAGTTGACCGCCATCCACTGGTCAAGCTGATTCCGAAGCATTGTCCTTACTCTAACAGCAAACTTCAATAAGCAGAGTGATAATTAATCCTCAGTCTCTTTGAGCCTGAGTGGGATAATTAATCCTCTCACTACGAATTGACCGCTGCTGACCACTGGTCAAGCAACTTGCTACAAAGCCGCACTATTATTGTATTGCTGAAGGCATATCAGATTAGTACGACTCAAGGGGACTATGTCCAGAGCTAATAAGACACCGCCGTCCAGCTACGACTCGCTGGACATGAGCGAGCCGCGTGATAACACCCCTAATGACACCGGTCATTTAGCGGTCTATCAAGTACCAGGTAAATCAATATGATTATTTCGGTTTTCGGTACTTTCATTTAGTTTTACGTGAACTGAATAATTTCAAGTCGGGACTATTTTAATTCATTATAGCTTTAAACAATTAACGAACTGATTCTATATTTCGGATACTCGGAATCGCGAGGGGATCCTTTTATTGTGGCACTTAGATAGTTGAGATATATTGCATCAGTCTAAACATTTACAATTAGGAATTAGAAATTACCATATCCAACATTTATTAAGTTGTTAGATCCTGTTAATTGAGAATAACTTTCTTAGTATAAATTCTACAATTTACTTAGTTAATTAGGACAATGAATGATTTGTTTTCAGTGACAGATTTTGTTGAGATCGATAGTCATTCCACTATTCGATTTATTGCAGGTTCAAGTAAAAGCAACCAGTTTGTTGTTGTCCGAGAAATATTATATTACTAACAGCCAGGGGGGGTTCTGTTATCGGTCCTTTGTGTGTTGACCACAAACACGGGCCTGTAATATGATCTCCTGATGGTTGAGAGTAAATATATTTTTAAACATAAATTATACATGTTAAACTTTGTATTGGTTTTGGTTTGGTTTCACTTACAGTAGCAGTTTTAGCTACGGGCAAATTCAAATTGATTTTAATTGCTTGTTCATTCGATTGTTTGAACTATTACCATATTCGAACCACATTAGCCAATAGGCTGGTTCTGAGTCAAGTTTATTGGCCAGATCCCATCGAACACTACGCAACGCAATCTCAACCAATGATTGATTAGGCAATTAAATGAGATTTCAATTTGCCATGTATTCACTTAATCAGTTCTCGCGAGATTTCGCCAACCAATACAGAATTTACTTGTACCGTGTAGTACATTCATTTAACACGCTTGTACGAGGATACTCGTTGTAATCTCTGTCATTTTCGGTGATTACTGTTGCTTTTAGATTGTACCTGTGATGAACAGAAGAGTGACTATTTGTCCCAGCGAGATCTATTACTTGAAAATATAAATTTGTGATTATTATTTCACTATATATTTATATTATGTTATGGCAGTTGCCCCAACGTTTATTTTCGTTCCTATGTTGTAAAATGACAATTATCTGAATATAGTTATTAAACTGTTCTGTGTTTTCTTATTTATTAATTTTCATAACTTCCAGGTAATAAACCAAGTAAATATAAGATTTACTTGGGCTTAAATAAAACGAATATAAGTAAACATAAGGTTTACTTGTGCATTACTATAGTGAATAAAAATGAAATCTAAAATATGATAAAAGCTTAAACAAAAGTAAACCTAAAAGATAAAATAAATAATTCAATAAATTAAATAAAAAGAATAATTTTGAGTTTGAACTTTATACAGTGCATTAGAAAAATACTTAATTATTTTATCAATTAAATAAAAGTGCCAAAACAATATTCAGTGTTTAATTTGAACAATTAAATAAAGAACTATAATTAGAACTTTGCCAAACAAATTAATAGCAATATTTAGAGTAAAAACGAATCATTAAATGTCATAATAAATAGTTAATTATCAAATCAATAAATAAATAGAAACAGTAATATCAAACCTAGAAAAAGAACTATGGTAACAATAAAGTACAAACCACAAACGTAAATTTGAGTCCTACCACTAAACTAGACGATCACACAGCCAAATTACTTTAATTGTTTTAATAATTAGACAATCAGGGGAGAGGGGAGGGTACTGGTAATTAATCGAACCAGAATTTAACTAGAAAACAACAGGCGTAGGGGGGGTGCGTTACAGTATTTTACTAAAAACTTTTTGTTAAGTTTTAATTAATAAGACATTTAATTTTATCACATAGAACATCGTTGGAAATATGATTAAAAGTACTATCAAATACGCAAAAGAGCCTCAATTTTGGACACACAGTATACTTATACGTAAAAATGTAACATGTGGAGACAAACAAATAAAAATTAACTGTTTGCCAACAAAAAAAAAACACAAAATTTTAAATAAAAAAGAACAAAAACAATTGTTTCGTAATAAAATAAAACTCAATATTTTTTATATTTGGTATTGCTACTTCCAGCATTTTCAATCAATACGTAATGTCATACTGAACTTTTGTCACCTATGAGTTTAAAATAAATAATAAATAAATAAACAGCTTAACTAACCAGTAGTCATACGTAGATTTCTATGTAGAATTGTAATCATTGATTCATTTGAATCAACGTAACATTTGAAAATGGTACGTTAAGGTACCGAAACTGCAGTAACGTGTATGTTATAATACATCAGTGATAGAAAACAAAGTAGTGTCCTTTCTCATATCGTCATTGTTCACTATCACAAAGTGACGGCTTCCACAATCGATTTTGAAGAATATGTATCTCTTACGTTTTTATCAGAATATTCTGACTTTCATTAAAAAAGAGATAGTTCTTTAGTTCTTCGAAACAATTTAAGTTCGCAATCGATATGAATGTGAATTCCTCACTTTCAGCAGCTGTCAAATTTAAAGATAAATATCAATTACCTAACTAGAAAGTCTCAAAGTATTTTATATTTATTTTCTTTAATATCTTACGTTATTTTCTATATAACAGAAGATACATTTTAAAGTTATTATATTTAACAGCTATAAGCAATAAAAAAAGAAAATCGAGATTATAATTTGACGTATCACTTGCTTATTTGTAACGAAAATTTAATACGCCGCTGCCTAAGGAATCACTACTTCCACATCCAGATTTTTCGTCCCAGTCACTTTAAAGGAAACATCTTGACTAAATTTGCACTCTAGTATGTGGAAATTATTGTTCATTGAATTTTAACAATAATTGGGGCAGATGTCATAGAAAAGTTTGAGGCGTTTGTTTCTACCATGTACGTTAAAATGAAGTTTCTAATTTACCCTTGGTTTTTAGTATATAACCAAATTACAAATTTCTCTCACCAGCTTGATTTAGTTATTTTCTCCTATTTACTCCTATTTAATCCCCAACCCTTCGACGGAATCATCTCAAAATATAATCTAGTTCCAGATGTCGTTATAATACATACGTCTACCAAATTTCAAGTGAATATCTCAATTTTATTTTATCAACCCCTTTTATAATGGGGTAAGGGTGGTGGGGGGTTGAAAAATATTACTAAAAAATCTAAGGCCTTGGCTTCCAGGATAGACACCTAATTTCAAGTTTCTGTACTGTTAACAGCTTGCTTTATTTATTTTTCCCTATTTACCTCTACTTACTCCCCACTCCGTCAACTCAATCATGTCAAAACATAATCTAGTTTCAGATATGGTTATAATGTACCAAATTTCAAGTGAAATCTAAATTTAATTTTATCAACTGTTTTAATAAGGGAGTGGCGGTGGTGGTGGGATGGAAAATATTATTAAGAAATCTGAGGCCTTCGCTTCTAGTATACACACAATTACCAAATTTCTGTGCTCTTACCAGCTTGCTTTACTTATTTTCCCTTATCTACCCCTATTTAACCCCCAACACTTCAACGGAATCATCTCAAAATATAATCTAGTTCCAGATGTCCTCATAATACATACGTGTACCAAATTTCAAATGAATATCTCAATTTTATTTTATTTAATGGAGTGGGGGTATTAGGGGGTTCGAAAATATCATAAAAAAATCTGAGACTTTGGCTTTTAGTACATACACCGAATTTCAACTACCCCTAAATAACTCCCAACCCTTCAACGAAATCATCTCAAAATATAATCTAGTTCCAGATGTCGTTATAATACATACGAGTAAGAAATTTCAAGTGAATATCTCAATTTCATTTCATCAACCCCTTCAATAATGGAGTAGGGGTGGGTTGAAAAATATTATAAAAAAATCTGAGGTCTTGGCTTCTAGTACATACACCGAATTTCAAGTTTCTGTACTCTTACCAGCTACCTATTTCCCCCTTTTTACACCTATTTAACCCCCAACCCTTCATCCGAATAATCCCAAATTATAATTTAGTTCCTGATGTCACTATAATATATACGCGTACCAAATTTCAAGAGAATATCTCAATTTTGTAGTACATACATCAAATTTCCGGTTTCTGTACTCTTACCAGCTTGCTATACATATTTCCCCTATTTGCCCCCAACCCTTCACCGCATATCTTCAAAAGACAATCCAGTTCCAGATCTCGTTATAATATATACGTGTACAAAGTTTCAAGTCAATATCTGAAACTGTTCCGGAGAAAATGTCCGAAAAAAAAAAGTTACAGACAGACACAAATTCAAAATCTCGACGTTTCATGACATTTTAAACATATTTCAAGAAAAAAAAAATTGGAATTTTTTTTTTTTACTATACTTCCAATCCACTACGTGAATCTGGAAGTAATAAAAAAATCGAAAATATTTATAAAGTGAGCTTGACACTGATTTTCATTGGAAAAACCCACATTCTTTAGTATTAAGATGAAAATTATAAAAATTTGGGAACGAAAATCGAAATTACGGCTAGAGGGATTAATAGAGAATTTAATAACGAACATTTGAAATAAAAAGCTTCTGAAAATCTTTCATTTTATGATCTATAAGTTGATTTTGGTGGAACACTACAGTTTTGTCCCAATGTGGGACGAAATGAACAACTCTCAAACTTTCTAGAAGTAACATAATGACTGCAAACAAATATGTACCTATGCTATGTAAAATAAGTTTCTATCCGTGGATATAGACAGCAGCTGTCTCCGATGCACTTATGATTTTTTTTCGAATAAGGATATTTTCTTACTTTTTATTGGGTATTTTGCCACTGAAAAATATTTAAAAATTATATTGAAAAACCTCTGCGCCAAACGGATCAGACAGAGGTTGGTTCTTGAATACTTGACTGTTTCAAAAAGTCTTACACCTAAAAATATATAAACTAGAACAATGTTATAATCTAAAAACTGAAAATGAACGCTTTAGGTAGTTAACGTTTCGGAAGAGAATCTACTTCCGTTCTCAAAACTTTTTTGGCCGTCAACCATGATAGTTCTTTGTTTATGTATTTCCATAGTCACGTGAGACATTAAATGATATTTATCTTATTTTTACTTACTTCGTCTTTAAGGATGGGCAACCTACAGTACAAAAATCTATTGAATAATTCGAAACGCATCTATCCTCGTTTAATAAAAAATCGCGGATTCTTTAAGTTAAGGAAGTTTTAAGTTTTCTTTTAGTTCCGTTGCTCTCTTTTTCCAAAATTTTCGCCGAGTCCCATTTAATCCTGTGATTATTATCCCACGCGTGTTCACAAATTTTGAATTTTTCAAATTCTCCCCTTCTAGCGTAATTTCTATGTTCACCAAGCCTTACGTTGAAAGGTCTAGATGAGTCACCTACGTAATGTTTTCCGCACTCACACGGAACACTATAAATACAATTTTTTGAATTTTGAACAATATTTAGAGGTTTGGTTTTTGATAAAACCGATCTTAGCGTGGAGCCCGTTTGAAAAACCGTTCGTACGGAAAACCTATTCCCAATTTTTCGTAATTTATCCGATATACCATGTATATATGGAATTACTGCCATTGACCTAAATACCTCAGGTTGTGATAGTATATTCTCTCTACTACCAATGTTCAATAACTGACTATCAACAAAACTCTCAGGATATTGATTATTTAATAAGACAGTTTTTATAAATTGCTTTTCGTTCCTTAATATTACACCATTTGAAGAAATAATTTTGGCTCTGTCATACAAACACTTCTTAACAACACCTTTCTTAACACTAATATGTTGATTTGAATTGAAATTTAATTATCTGTTTGTGTGTGTTTGTTCTCTATACACACTGGTTTGGTATGTGTTATCTAATTTTTTAATTAAAATATGTAAGAAAAATAATTAATTATTATTCTCTATTTCTATTGTAAATTTAATTGAAAGTTCTTTTTCGTTAATCTGATTCAAAAAATTACTTAAACATTCTTTACTATAAGGCCATATAGCAAAAATGTCATCTACATATCTTCACCATACAATAGGTTTATAAGCTAGATTATTAATATTACTTTCCTCAAAATTTTCCATGAAAATGTTACTTAATATTGGAGATAATGAAGAACCCATGGCCATGCCAAAGTCTTGTTGATAGAAGTCATTATTTAATTGAAAGTATGTGGTTTTAATGCAAAGTGTAAGTAATTCCATTATAGTTTCAATGCTTAACTTAGTTCTATTCGCCAAATTCCCATCTTGTTGCATTTTGTTTTTAATTATTATTAATGTTTTATCTACAGTAACATTTATTTTGTAAATAGGCCAACTACATCAAAACTGACCATTAGATGATTATTGTTAAAATGATTTTCTGACAGCTTTTCCAAAAAATGTTTGCTGCTTTTTAATATAAGACTCGGAGGAACCTGATAAAGGATTTAGGATTTTTAATAAATATTTTGAGAGTTTACTACATGAAGAATAAATTGAACTTACAATTGGTCTTAAGGGAATGTCAGGTTTATGAATTTTTGGCAAACCATAGAAATGAGGAGGCTTGCTGTGATGTGGAGTTAACACCTTTCGTTCAATATCTGTAAATTCGTTTTTGTGTTTAAATAAGACTGTATATATTTTGTTTTCTAAAGAATTTGTAGGATCTTTATTTAATTTGGAATAATGTCCATCATTTATCAAGTTCGTAATTTTTGTATCATATATAGCTGTATCTAAGAATACCGTGGCATTGCCTTTATTAGCTGGTAAAATTTTAATGCTATGATCATTTTTTAGAGATGAAATGGAACGTTTTTCATCGGATGTTAAATTATCTTTAGTCTTTTATTGTTTCTCTAATTCAATTTTAGAACGAATTCGGTATTCATTAGCATCATCTAATGGTAGCTTCTGTGAGGCCTGTTCAATTACAGTTATTATATCAAATTTAGGAATAGCCTTTGGTGTTAAAGCATAATTAAAACCTTTAGTTAATACTAGTTTCTCGGATATATTTAGTTCGCGATTTGACAGGTTGATGACAGTTTTGTCAATTAAAGGATTATTTTGAAAGTTTTGTAATTCAATATGTTGTCTTTCACTATATAAATTTTTAAATTTATTTAAATGTCTATTCTTTTGTGAATTAAAAACTATATTGTACGTACGTAAAATACTATTAAACATTTGGTTGTAGTCATCCTCTTCGACGCAGTGACATAAATTTTCTAAGATAATTTTATTAAACGAGGATAGATGCGTTTCGAATTATTCAATAGATTTTTGTACTAGTTGGTTGCCCATCCTTAGAGACGAAGTAAGTAAAAATAAGATAAATATAATTTAATGTCTCACGTGACTATGGAAATACATAAGCAAAGAACTGTCATGGTTGACAGCCAAAAAAGTTTTGAGAACGGAAGTAGATTCTCTTCCGAAACGTTAACTACCTATAGCTTTCATTTTCAGTTTTTAGTTTATAACATTGTTCTAGTTTATATATTTTGAGGTGTGAGCCACCACTCTTGAATATGAATGGTGAAATTTTCCATTACATGATGCAACATATCTAACGGAATATTGGCAATTTCTTCACGGATTTTTATTTTCAACTCCTGAATATTTCTTGGTTTCTCAACAAAAACTCTATGCTTCAAGTAGCTCCACAAGAAGTAATTGCATGCCGTAAGGTCTGGCGACCTTGGAGGCCATTCAATGTTTCCACGCCTGGAGATAATGCGACCACGAAATAATCTCTGCAAGGCATTTATTCATTCTCTTGTGGTAACTTTATGGCATGAGAGGAAGGAATTCTCCCGTGGCGAGGAATCGCAAAGTGTAATCGAAATTGCAGCTGCACAGCAACTACATTATCGTTATTTTTATAATACGATTTTATTGCAAAAGCGTTGCTCACCGAACTATTGTTCCATGATGACCAAATGGCGTATTATGACAAACAATATGACAAATGAATCCATGGCCAGCTATACATGTTAACAAAATAACAACATTTTCAAAACTTCCCGTTCCCAGGGACCATCCGTTATTAGCATTGAAACGAACAAAGAGTTAAAATTTTGGAGCGTAAAGAGAGAGTACCTCATGGGTAACACTCTCCTTAATTTGAAGAACACTGTTCCTGAATAATATATAAAAGGTTCCAGCAGTAGATTCAAAATACTGCAAGAACTACAAATACTGGGATTAAGAATACATTTTTTATATTAATGTCAACTCTGTTTGTAAATAGAGTGAGGTCAGATGTCTCTGACTACCTATATAAGAGAAAATCATACCTTAGCATTAGAGAATACTTCAAGTCTCTCTGGATTTTTTACGAAAGCCATGGTGAAAGCGCTAAAGTATACTCCATAGCGAGGATCCCTTATAAATTCTTCTAGATATTTAAATGATTCCTGATATCTGCTTTTAATCAATCTTTTCAATATAGCGTCAGCAATTTTTGGATCGTTACTATATACGCCACATTGGTGATTTTTGCGAACCTTTATTTTTATATCAGTTCTCAGCAGTTCTTCGAATGAATCAATTTTTGGCATATAGGAAGGCATCGCTGCAATACTACTTGTGGCCGTTTGATATGCAGCATATATAAATATGTTATAGATCAGGTAAGAGGCAAAGAGAATTTTAGTTGCCCTAGTGCTTGGTGTCTGCGGAATACCTTGCTGAAGGCACAATTGCAATATTTTCAGAGCCGCTGCTGTTGCAGGTTCTTTATTAAAAGTTTTCCATAGGAAGCCCACAGTTACGGCCATTATGATTAACCAAATTTTTAGAGTCCTAGAAAATATATACGATTGCCGTTTACTTCTAGGCGGCAATATAAAGAACTGATCGCTGTGGATAATAGGAATACTGTTTTCAAGGTGCTCCTCAGGACTGCTACATAGAAAATTAGACTGGGAATATAGTACAATGTCAATGTGTTCTTTTCTGATATATCCGCTAAAATTACTATAGTTGTACAAAATAGTTATTGGGTTCGAGCTATGTTTATCATAGGTAAAGATTAGATTAATTGTTTTACCAACTATTTCCATAACTTGTATTGCTACACCTGGACTGGTTCTATTGAAAGGATTCTCCATTGCTATGGCTTGGTTAGTCCATGCAACTCTTAGGGTACAATTGTGGAACATTGTTGGAACTTTGTTCAAGTAAGGATGTAAATTTCCCACATTTACTATATCAACATTTCTTCCACACATATTTTCTGTAGCATAGGGGTACCAAGTGTAAAACTGACCTTGATTTGTGTATATCACAGCGTTATAGATGTAGTAGTTCCACAAGAGAACGAAACACTCACTCAACTCCTCGCGTGTCAAAGGATGTTCGAATACTATTAAGAACCCCTTTCGGCTATTCCAGTTTTTGATTGATCTGTATTTGTTCAGGGTCAAATTCAATTGTTCCATGTCGCTTTGGATTAATACATAATTGTATTGAGTCGAGGGTATCTCGAAACTTTGTTTACCCTTACCAAAGTCCATTACAATTTTCGGAGTGTTCAATCCTACTAGAAATTCATTACTTTTGTTGTATGTCGTTAGTATTAAAGGCTGTGGCAAGTATTTCTTTACGAATTCTTCTAAATTTTTATGAGTATTTTGAGAATTTTGTGCTGGCCACAAGCTTATTAAATTTGCTTGTACAAAATTTGACAGAGACACGTAGGCAACAATTGCACTAATCAACATGTTTGTAGTAACGCAGTTTCCATTATGTTTTCGAACCACATTAAAATTATTTACAGTTTTCCATGCATTAACCGAACATTTTCTAAATTACCTTCATATTGAGTTATACATTTATGTTTTTTAACATTACTAAATAGTGGAGAAATGAATCGATGATTTATGAATTTATACACGGCAGAATACTTCGCACAGAAAACTAAAATAATGTTATTATTTCTATTACGCAATAAAGTGGTTGCACCTAGTGGCAAAAATATTCCATGTAAACACTTATTTACACATTATGTTATCCTTCTTGAACTACTTTTCAAGAACGATTACCAGGTTTTTTGATTTCTCAAAGACGGTTACATTCAGCGACTTATAGCAAATATACTTCCTTTATTTAAAACTGATTGTACAATAGTTTTATGTCAAGGTGGCCTTAAAAGTACTGCGAACAAAGCTGGACTGAATGCCGATGCCTACTGTATCGAATGTGGCGCTCTCTATGAGCAATCCCAAAGTAATGATCGGTTTTAATAATGCTTCTCTTTCAGTTTTCAGACTGACGTCTAAAACTGTTTTTGCGTCACTCCAAAAATTTTTAATAATTTAACTTTAACGAAAAATATTTCATCGAATCATATTTAGCACTCATTATGTACACACACCTGCAAATTTAATGGATCGGAGATAAACTGACATTTTTTCTACATATTTTTTTCAAGTTCAACAAGCTCCTGTTGGCACTAAGAACTTCGCTGCTCCGGGTCCAGACGGCATAAATAACTAGTGGTGGAAAAAAATTTCCTTCCACCCACCGTCATCTAGCTCGAGTTTTCATCTCGTGGTTGAACGAAGGGCAGCAGATTACGGACTGGTTTGTCGAAGGACGTACAGTGCTAATCCCCAAGAAGGGAGATTTGTCTGATCCAAGGAATTATAGGCCACTCACCTGTCTGAACTATTGCTACAAGATATTTACACGTATCTTGTATGCTAGCACACTGCGGCAAGTTGATAAGATTTTTCAACAGATTTACGAGCAGCGTGGCGCCAAGAAGGGCATGGCGGACTGAAAAGACAGCCTGCTGAGACACCGCTGAATTACGCAGGATTCTGTGCAGTACAAGCGGAATCTATCTATGGTCTGGATTGACTGTCGTAACGCATTTGACACAACATCGCACGAATTATTGTTGCATTTACTCAAATGTATTGCGGTAGTAGAGCCACTAGTGAGATGCATAGAACAACTGCTGCCACTCTGGAGGATCCGCTTCACCATAACATCCGGTTCACAGCGAGTTACGACAGAGCAGGTGGCATTCAGGAGAGAAGTCTTCCAGGGAGAGTCTCTGAGTCCCTCCTCTTCTGCATCTCACTATTGCCGTTGTCTGTTGAACTTATAAAATAATTTTTAATTTGCGTTATGAGATATTTTATAATTTTGCTAAAGAAACGTTTTAATGATCAATTTATAAGACAGTTCTATTTTACAGACAACAAAATAGTATTTTCTGAAACTGTAATATAATAAATTCGCAGTAAGACGCATTAATAAAATAACAATATACAAAATAATCGTAGAACATTTAAATTATAAAACAAATTTTCTGGTTGGGATACGCATAAAAATGTAAGATTTGACAAAAATGTTCAATACGCCCTTTTCCCATGAGGCCCTCCATATGCATAAAGTTCAGAATTTCTTATCTGATGACCCGTCGCGAAAAAGAGAATCTTACAATTGGTTCTTGAGGCAAACAACAAATGATGCTTTTTTACCTCGGAGAGTGGTAAGATGGTAAGTGTATCGAAACTTGGGATTTGACGTATATACTAGAAGCCAAGGCCTCATATTTCTTTATAATATTTTTCAACACCCCACCACCTAAACTCCATTATTAAGGGGGCTGTTAAAATAAGATTGGGATATTCAATTGGAATTTGGTACACGTATGTAGTGTAATGATATCTGATTGAGATGATTCAGTTGAAGGGATGCAGGTGGGGTGGGGTAAATAGGAGAAATAAGTCAAGCAATCCAAAACGAGTCCAGAAACCACATTTTTGACGCATGTACTAGAAGCCAACGCCTTAAATTTTCTTATGACATCTGCCTCAAATATTATATTATTAACATTCTATGACCAATTATTTCCACATACTAGAGTGCAAACATAGTCAAGATTTATTCTTTTAAAGAGACTTGGATGGGAATTCTGGATGTGAAAGTAGTGACTCCTTAGGCAGCGGTTTTTTAAATTTTAAGTGAGAACGAAATGATCGGGTTGCAATTTACAGAATACGAATTGTTTGAAGCGATTTCAATTCAATTTTGTCTGCTTGTAATTGAAAAATGATTTATGGTATTTCTGGTAGACATCACATTATTTAAAATTTTATTTTAGGCGAGTAAAATTGGGAAGAAAAGTTGTTTAGTTTCCGAGAAAAACCAAACTGGCGTAGAGCCAAACCAGACTTGGTGCGATTCTTTAATTAGGTGATCGTGTACATGAAACCACTTTTCACAACATTTTCTGGTGGTCAGGAACTTTGTTATTGCGAAAAAATTGTACAGAAATGATTTTTTTGTGAAACATTTTTTTACGTCCCCATCGTTATATCTTTAAAAATAATTGTGCTATGGAACTATTTTTTTTTAAATTGAAGTAGACACAATAACGCTTCTAACTATGTACAACGTGATTATAATTTTTTTTATTGTTAAAATAATAGCAAACTTAAAGTTGTTATTTTCGTGAATGCATTTTTCAGCAATCGAGAAAAATTTTATTTATGAAAATATATGTATATATGTATAACGCCCAAATTAGAGCCTTGAATAATTTTCCAGACACTAATAATTTATCTCAATACAACTTAATATATAATCGCAATGACAATATTCTTGATCTAGTATTACACAACAAGAACTGTGATGTATCTCAATCTCCTGATCCGTTAACTAATAAAGATATTCATCACCCTGCTCTGATCATATCAACTGAAATAAGTACTGTTAAGAACCTTAATAATAATTTTCCAACTAATCATGATGTTAGTTATAATTTCCGCAAATGTGATTTCTCCAAATTGTATGAAAACCTTCTCAACATAGACTGGTCCTCCCTATCTTCTTTTAATGACGTCAATGGTGCATGCACTCATTTTTACAACAAACTTGACTCTGTATTTGAATTTTGTGTACCTAAGAAATCGACTTCTCGTAGCGACGGATATCCTCCGTGGTTTAATGGCAGTATCATAAAAAAAATGTAGCCTTAAAGAACGTCTTAGGAGATAGTATGCAAGAACCAGTGATCCACTTATACACAATAACCTCAAAAACATCAGAAGGGAAATAAAATATGATACCAATTTAGCCTACAGAAATTTCGTGCAGAACTCTGAAGATAATATGAAAAATTATCCCAATAAATTTTGGGCTTTCATCAAAAGTAGAAAAGAGTCGGCCAGTGTATCTGGAGAGATGCTCTTTGAGGGATCTTCGCTAAACAATCCCTCTGATATACTAAATGCATTTGCCAATTATTTCGGTTAATCTTATAATGAGTCCTCATTAGATATCGAGGAACATCACGTTGTGGCCGATATACCTAACAATAACCCTATTGTTAGCATAAACTCTTTCAGTGAAGATGAGGTTATTCGGGCTCTAAAACGAATTAAACCCAAAATGACGACCGGTCCTGATTCCATTCCAGATTTTTTTTTAAAGGATTGCGCTATCATCTTTGCATATCCTCTAACTCTAATTTTTAACTTAATCTTAAAAAACTGCCTATTTTTTGACCTATGGAAATATTCCAAAGTATGTCCCATCTTCAAAAAGGGAAACAAACTAGATATTGAGAACTTTAGACCATTCTCTGTAATTTGTAACTTCCGTAAAGTCTTAGAAATATTACTGCGTGATAGAATATATCATTCAATTAACACCAACATCTTTATTAATCAACATGGATTTATGAAAGGGCGTTCAACAACAACAAATTTATTCTGTGTAACTAAATATATTTCTGAATCCTTAGATGAACGTGGGCAGACAGATGTCATATATACCGATTTCTCCAAAGCGTTTGATAGACTTAATCACCAGTTATTACTTAATAAATTAGAAAAAATCGGCTTATCATATTCTTTGCTCCTTTTGTTTAAATCTTATTTAATGAATAGGAGTCAGTACGTTGCATTAAATGGGTTCAAATCGATCGAATTTGCTGCCACATCTGGAGTTCCCCAGGGATCTATTCTGGGGTCCTTGTTTTTTAACATATTTATTAACGACATAGTGAATGAAATTAATTTGCCTCACCTTTTATGCATATAAAAGGTCGATCTAAAAATTTTCACAGTAATTGATGAAATCGATGACTGTGTACTTCTAACAAATTATGTAGCGACTTCGATATTTTTAATTGCAGCCTTAGTGACATCAAACAAAATGTTCTAAATTAAATAACCAGAGATTGATTGTCTTTGTTTTTCTTAATTTACTTTGAATCACATATGTGTATATATGTACATACAGTTTTTATATTTAAATACTTTCCATGTTATTTTTTTTTCTTCGTATCATTACTTATTCATAGTTCGTACATTTAAGTAAATTTTTTCTTCATTTTACTTTCTTTCTGTGTTGTTGTATATCTTATAATTAATGCTTTGTATGCCTTTATTCTATGTTCTGTAATTGGATATCTTACCTGTTGAACAGTGTATGCAATAAATAAATAAATAAATAAATAAATAAATAAATAAATAAATAAATAAATTCTCAATATTATTTTTTTCACCTTTTTTATATACAGAAATTATTTTAGAACATTTTAGTGCATCATCATATTAGATTTAATGGATAAATTAAATAAAAATGTAAGAGGAGTTGTGAGCACGCTAGCACAATCATGTAGTATGAAGGCTGGAATTTTGTCAGGGCCCATTGTGTATTAGGCTTGATTTTTTTCAAGGAATTAAAACTTCATGTTCTGTAAACTGTTTGATTGTTAAAAAATCTGTTTCTAAGTCAACAGGAAAATCCTCGATTGATGGATTAGAGGTAATATATGAACTATAAAAGTATTCAGTGAAACCATTAACCACTTACTTGTTGCATACATAATGCTTATCTTCACAGTTCATAGCTGTTGGAAAATTATTACTAGATTCCTTACTATCGACAAACTGTCAGAACTTACTGGGATTGAGTTTAATATTACTTTCAATTTCGCGACAATATTTTTTATATTCAATATCAACCTGTTCTTTAATATATGTTCTTAATAATTTAAACTCATTAAGTGCAAGAGGATCCTCGCGATTCTTGTAATCACACCACGCTCTATGTTTTAATTTAAGGCTTTTAATAATATTGGAGTTATACTACGGTGGTTAACTCTTGCCTTTAATTACGGTTTTAGGGACAACTGTATCAAGAACGATATACATTTTTTCATAAAATTTTTCGAAAGCATAATTAACATCCTGAATATTGAATAAAAAATTCCAATCAGTCTTTGCTAAATTTTGACAAAGCACAATTAAATTGGCTTTACGATAGTTATGGTAGGTAAGATTAACTGTGCTTTTTTATGTCTATAATTTTTACGTATGCCAAATAATACCAGTAGTGCTGGGTGATCTTTATTTATTCTCATAAATTAATATGTCGGGAGTTTTGTCTACTATACAGTTCATATTTGATAAAACTAAATCTAACATATTGTCATTTGTATTTTTTATATGACTACGTTGCTCTAAATTTGGGAAGTTACTAAAATTTATTAAAGACCTAATACGATTTGTAGACTCTAGCGTAAGTAAGTAATTGGAGCATTCGCTAATATTAAAATCTCCTAAAAATAAAACGTTATTATTATGAATACATTCTAATGAGGAAATGATTTCAAATATCGACTCGTAGCAGTCCAGGGTCATATTGGGTGGTATATATATTAAGATTATATAGTAACAATAAAAGCCTACCTTAATTAAGAATGTCAATAAAATATAATTCTCTGAATTGTGTGGTAGTTTTTAAGTTTAAATGTACGGAGCATAGAGAGGAGTCAATAATAGAGTGGGAGTGGTGGGTGAGGACGGAAATTATTATAAAAAATCTGAGGCCTTCGCTTCTAGTATATACACCAAATCCCAAATTTCTGTACTTTTACCAGCTTGCTTTACTTATTTTCCCTTATTTACCCCCCACCCCTTCAACGTATAAGTTTCAAGTACAATCCAGTTCCAGATCTCGTTATAATGCATACGTCTACAAAATTTCAAGTCAATGTCTTAAACCGTTCCAGAGAAAACGTGCGCACAAAAAAGTTATAGACCGAGAGACTGACAAACAGACATAGCCGAGTAAAATTGGGAATCAGACGCTTAGTTTTCGAGAAAAAAAAAAAAACTGGCGTAGAACCAAACCAGACTTGGTTCGATTCTTTAATTAGGTGATCGTGTACATGAAACTACTTTTCACGACATTTTCTGGTGGTCAGGAACTTTTTTATTTCGAAAAAACTGTAAAAAAATGATTTTTCCATGAAACATGTTTTTTAACGTCCCCACCGTTATATCTTTAAAAGTAAATGTGCTATAGAACTGATTTTTTTTTAAATTGAAATAGACACAATAACGCTTCTAACTATGTACAATGTGATTATAAAATATATATTCTTTTATTGTTAAAATAATAGCAAACTTAAAGTTGTTATTTTCGTGAATGTATTTTTCAGCAATCAAGAAAAACTTTTATTTATGAAAATATGTATATACATGCTGTGAACAAATTGAAACCAATATATGAAAAAAGTTTTTAGAATCATAATTTTTGATGTGTTGATTATAGTACGTAGTCAGCGATTTTTTAAAAACGGTCTAAAACATATTCATGCGCGCCCGGCTCTCATTATACTACTTACCGCCCGCGGACTACGGTTGCTGGGTTCATGTATACTAATCGGGCTTTTATTAACAGCTCCAAAATAGGTACGAACCTAAGGAATAAACCAACTTTTGTTGTTTTAAGAAAAAAAAATATTTAAAAGCAGGTAAATATAAATCATTGTTATAAAGTAAGTACCTAATAAGTAGGTTATTACACATTTTTGAATGAATTAAACCAAGACGCAGGAATAAAACAACTTTATTTTTTTGCAACTATTTTTCTATTGACAAATGAGTATTTAGTTACGTAGGCCCTGCGTTAAAAGCATTCTAGTTCGTCTGTACATTTATCGAAACCTTTAAATAACAGTATTTCAAGTACGACATTTACACTCGTTACAACATTTTAGGCCTTCTTTAACACAATCATATTTTCGATTTTCGCAATTTTTATCTGAACAATTAATACTTAATGAAAATATTGTCCAAACATCGTCACTTAAATTCCGTCCTGAACCATGTGCATTTATAAGTGTAGTTGGCATATTGCTTTTGTACGATATTCTAAGTTGATACATAAAACTGCAATAGTTAACTAAATGTATTAGATAGGAAATCTATTATTTAAATATATATGTTTACCTTAACAGAAGGGGTGGTAAAAGGTGCCTTCAGATGAAGGAAGCTCCGTTTGTTGTTGTTGCTAATTTGATCCTTAGGTCGTTTAATATCTGAATTTGTTTGTTTTTGTACAGTACTAGAATAAATTTTGTAAAGATTTTTAAAGCTTCGTCTTTAGACAGCAATGGCAGTTCCGATAATTTTTGAAAAACAACAATATTCTTTGAGAACATCAAACGCAGATTTTTTAAATATTAAAAAAAAACCATTAGTGGTGTCGCAACCAGTAAAACAATGAAGACAAAAACAAACTGTAGTTCATAAACTTTGCACTACCTTCTATATTAACAAAAATTATCTGCTAGTGCCGTGTCCAAGTTGCATAAATAAATTAGTTCCATTTAAGTCAGAGTAAGTAAAATTAATACATCTATATCAACTGACTTCACCAATATTTGTTTGCTAAATTTAGTTTCGTACATTGCATGCAAAACCATCATGGTATCTTCCTGTTTGCTAAATAGATTTTTGGTCATTTCTGAATGATGTTTATGTAGTGAAACTACTTTTTCTGTAAATTTAAATCCCCCATCTATTGTTAATATTTCGTATTCGATTAAGTACTGTGCAGCATCTGTTGCAGATCGGCGCGGCGCGGCGGCACTGTATGATTGCAAAAAACGTTCATGTTTTCAAAACATGTCTACCTATACGACAGTCTATATGATATTTTAATTAAATTTCGTCATTTAAAATATTATCTTTTCTGACACAATATTTCCGCGATGTCGTATTTTTTCAGCACTAGATATTAGTGACAACAAACCTTGTATCCTAGGTCTTGGTAGGTACCATAGATTTGTCATAATCCCGCGCAATTTTCTTACAAATAATGCACTCCATTATTTTAGAAAACTAAATTGCGAATATTCTACAGCATCGCATTTATTTAAAAGTATTTATACGTATTCTAAATCCCGCAAACTACTAATATAAGATTCAAATGTATTGACCCCTCATTTTAACCGCGAATATCTCAAAAATGGCGGACCAGAGAAAATTTGAAAAAAATATGTGTTCATTATGTGTCTATTGTAAATTATTCACTGAAGTTTGAATAATGTACATTGGACGGTTTTGAGGTTCTACTAAGTTATATTGAAAAATGCCCTACTTTTTAAGGAAATTATGACCATACCAGTTTTAAATTCATTATATCTTGAAAAATATGCCTACTATATGAATAATATTTTAGATACCGATAAAGCACGGCATTTTTTGTACGAAGAAATTCTATCATAATTTTTTATTCTAAAATTTGGCAGTTATTGTCAAAAACGAATGTTTATTCGGCTATTTATCAAGGTATTTAAAAGATTTTTAATAAAATAGTTAATCATATAAAATGTAAGGGTTTTTAGAAAAAAGAATTGGTATATATCAAATATTAATTTAGTTATCAAGTGCAATAGATAATATTGCAGAACGCGGGCAATAATATTATCTATTGCACTTGATGACTAAATTAATATTTGATACATACCAATTCTTTTTTCTGAAAATGCTTACATTTTATATAATTAACTATTTTATCAAAATTTTTGTAAATACCTTGATAAATAACCGTATAAACATGATGTCACGTTTTTTAGAATAACTGCAAAATTTTAGATTAAAAAATTATGACAAAATTTCCTCGTACAAAAAATACCATGCCTTATCGCCATCTATAATATTATTTATATAGTAGGCATATTTTAAAATATATAATGGATTTAAAACTGGTATTGTCAAAATATCCTTAAAAAGTAGGACATTTTTCAATATAACTTAGCAGAACTTCAAAACTGTCCAATGTACATTATACAAATTTCAGTGAATGATTTACAATAGACACATAATTTTTTCAATTTTTGCCGTTCCTCCGTTTTTGAGATATTCGCGGTTAAGGTGAGGGGTCAGTACATTTGAATAGTATATTAGTTAGACGCATCTTATCGTTCCTTCCATACGCGGTGTACGTACCTACATTGTGAGCCGCAATAATACATATGACTAATTTAGCGCGCTTTAAAAAAAAATCGCTGTTGCCAAACGATACACATTGGGAAAAAAATAGTTATATCAAAAACTTTTCTAATGCTTGGGCTACATTTGCTTCACCGTATGTGTATAAAAATTTTCAAAAATAAAAAAGTTTATCGATTGGTGAAAATTGTAATACGTAAAATTCAAATATCTAGTTTTCCTAATTTTTAAGGAAATGAAAATGCGAACTGTGTAAAAACCATTAGTACAGTTAAAAGCGCTATTGTGTGTACTTTAATTGAAAAAAAAACAACGTCGATAGCAACATTAGTTTTGAAGATATGACGGTGGAAACAAAAAAAAACACATTTTATTTAAAATACAATATTTCCCTTTTTTTAATTAAAAAGGTCCAGACCACGAAAAAATATCGTGAAATACGATTTCATATGCCCAGTGACATGCTTAACAAAACCTACCATGTTTGACCTGGTTCTACGCCAGAAAAAAAAAACGGCACGATAGAGTGTCGAATTCGCTCCTCTAACATAGAAAATTCTTTTTTCGTTTAAATTTAAAATCTCGACGTTTCATTACAATTTAAACATAGTTCAACAAAATTGTGATTACTATACTTCCACTCTACTATGTGGATGTGGAAGTAAAATCATGTATTGACTGGCTAGTTGGACGCAGTCAGTATTAAAGAAATATAAACATTGAGAAAAAATTATACCTTAAGATTTGACATTACTTCCAGTTTCTCTGGATTTTTTACGTGAGCCATGGTGAAACTGCTAATGTATAATCCATATCTAGGCTCCCTTATAAATTCTTCCATAAGCTTAAATGAATTCTGATATTTACTCCTAATTAATATTTTCGATATACCAGCCGCAATCTTTGGGTCGTTACTATGGACGTCACATTTGTAATTTCTGCGGACTTTCATTTTTATATCAGTTCTCAACAGTTCTTCGAGTGAATCAATCTTTGGTAGATACGATGGCATCGCTGCAATACTACTAGTCATGGTTTGATATGCCGCATATATAAATATGTTCCAGAGCAAAAATGAAGCAAATAGTATTTTAGTTGCCTTGGTGTTTGGTGTCTGTGAAAGACCTTGCTGAAGGCACAGTTGCAATATTTTCAATGCCACTATTATCAGAGGTTCTTTAGTAAATATTTTCCAGAGGAAACCAGTAGTTAAAACCGTTATGATTGACCAAGTTGCTAAAGTTGTAGAAAATATATTTGATTGCCGTCTACTTCTGGGTGGCAGTAGAAAGAAGAAATTGCTGCGGATAATAGGTAAACTGTTTTCAAGATACTTCTCAGATCTGTCACATAAAAAATAAGACTCATAATATAAAACCATGTCAATATGATCTTTTTTCATATACTCGCTAAAGATATTAGAATGGTACAAGACGGTTTCATAGTTCGAGTCGTGCTTGTCATAGGCAAAAATTATATTAATATTTTTGCCAACCATTTCCATAACATTTATTGCGACACCTGGACTTGTTTTATTGAAAGGATTATCCATTCCCAAGGTTTGATGTGTCCATGAAACTCTTAAGGTACAATTGGTAAACTTCCTTGGAATTTTCTTCAAATAAGGATGCGTATCTCCCACGTTTATTATGTTAGCATTTCTACCACACATATTTTCTGTAGAGTAGGGGTACCAAGTGTAAAACTGATGCCGATTAGTGTATATTACAACGTTATAAATGTAGTAATTCCACAAAAGAAGGAAACACTCACTGAGATTCTCTCGTGTCAGAACATTTTTTAATATTATTAAGAACCGTTTTCTGTTATTCCAGTTTTTGATTAATTTGAATTTGTTCAGGGTTAGCTTTAGTTGTTCCTTGTCGCTTTGAATTAATACATAATTGTATTGAGTCGAGGGTATATCGAAACTTTGTATTTCCTCATCAATGTCCATTACAATTTTCGGAGTATTTAATTTTGATAGAAATCCATTGTTTTCTTTTTGTGTCGTTAGTATTAATGGCTGAGGCAAGTATTTCTTTATGAATTCCTCTAGGTTTTTATCAATATTTTGTGAGTTCTGTGCTAACCACAAGCTTTTTATATTTGCTTGTATAAAATTTACCAGAGACACGTAAATGACAAGTGCAGTTTTTGTGAACATCATGTTTGTAGTAATGCAGGTTTCATTATGACCTTCTCTCTTTGCCACATTAGAATCATTTATAGTTATTCATATTGCTGTGCATTAGCCGACAATTTTCTAAATTACTACCATGAGTAGTACTGAGCTATAAGTAATCGACATTAATTTATTAAATATTAAAATGAATTAATGATTCTTGAAATTTGCGTCCTGCAAAATACTTTGCACAGAAAATTTTAAAATGCCAGATTTCCTATCCAAGTCTCTTTATACGAAAACATTTTGATATTATTTTGCACTCCACTATATGAAAATATTTGCCCATAGAATTTTAATAATATATTTGAAGTCGTATGACCAAAGATGGTGATGGGGCTGACTGATGCTAAACATTATTTTAAAATCATTTGTTGTTCTGCACACAATATATCTTAATTTTATTTTAATAGCTCGTCTAATAATGGAGTAGGGGGCGATGTCATAAAAAAATTGACTCTTGATTGACTGATGCTAAACATTCATTTAAAATTATTTGTTGTTCTGCACACAATATGTCCTAATTTTATTTTAATAGCTCATCTAATAATGGAGTAGGGGCCAATGTCATAAAAAAATTGACGTTTGATTTCTAGTATACAGGGTGTCCCAATAAAAACTCCCAGGCCAGATATATTCTAAACGACGAATAGAGATATTTTAATTATGTAAAAGCCAATTTGTAGAGCATAAAGTGAGCTCCATTTTTGAATATAACTGTTTTTTTAATACATCAGTATTTCGATGGGAGAAATTTTGAAATGGGGTTTATGAGAAAGAAAATGCATATCTAAGCAGATTATGTTCTAAAAAAATACCATAAAACTAATCGTTTTTGAGATATTTCAGTTCAAATGTTAGCATATGCTAATATTGAATAATTGTAATCTCTTCAACATTTCAGTCCTTTAAGTGGGACAATCTGTATTTAATTTACAATTTTTAGAAGAAAATATTTGATATCTAGTGAGTATAATAACCCTTATACCTTACAAATTAAATACAATTAAAGTTACCTTTGGAATAATAGTTTTGACATTTCTCAATTTCAATCACATTTTATTTATTGGTGTGTCACTAGAACTGTATTAATGTACCTAATTATTGTTTTCTTTGTGAATATTTATTGTTAAATATGGTTTCTCATACAAATGAAGATAAATTAAACATGATTTTAATTTATGAGGAATGTCGTAAAAATGCTTTAAGAGCTGTAAGTTTATATGAAATACGTTTTCCTGACAGACCTTTACCAAATCGGAAAACTTTTGTAAGTTTGTGTTCTAATTTGAAAAGTTATGGAGGTTTTAAGAAACAAAAAACAACTAGAAGACAAATAACTGCAACTGATAAAAATATTGCATTAGTATTACATCAAGTAGAAAACAACCCAAACATATCAGTACGCAAGTTGACGGAAGAAACAAATATTGCACATTCCACCTGCCACATAATTCTTAAAACAAACAAATATTTTCCATATAAAGTTCATTTAGTTCATCATTTGATTCCAGGGGACAATGAGCGGATTTTAGATTTTTTGGCACAATTTTCAATTCTCTTAGAAGAAAATCCAAATCTTTTAGATACAATTATGTGGAGTGATGAAAGTCGATTCCACAACAATGGAGTAATCACAACGCATAATTGTCGTTACTGATCTCAAGAGAATCCTAGGTGGATGAGACATACCAGATCCCAGAATCGTTTTGGAGTAAATGTTTGGTGTGGTATCGTTAATGGTTACATTATTGGCCCATACCTATACCATGAGAATTTAACAGGTGAAAGATATTTACAATTTTTGCAAAATGATTTACAAGTACTATTAAGGAATTTTCCCGCTCAGTTGGATAATATGTGGTTTCAACAGGATGGAGTAAGCCCACATAATCATCACAACGTTGTTAATTATTTAAATCAAACATACCCAGGAAGATGGATTGGTACCAATAGAGTACTTAGATGGCCCGCTCGATCTCCTGACATTACTTCATTAGACTTTTATTTATGGGGATTTTCAAAAAGTGAAGTGTACAAAGAACCAATAGAAGACATGGCAGATCTTTATAATAAAATTTATGTTAGTGTTGCCGCCATTAATCGGCGTACATTATTAAAAGTTTGTAGATCTTAACTAATTACGATGTGTGTTAATGAAAATGGCAATAATTTTAAACACCTATTAAAATAGTTATTTTAATTATTTACGTTTTCCCAACCCACCAAAATTTTAAATTGTGTTTCCAACACAATTTTCAAATTTAAAATGTATCAACAAAATTCGATTTTAATATTGAAAAACCATTGTAAGAGTAATTCAAACCTACTGAAACATATTCTTTATAGGATTTTGCAAACAGCAGAAAAAATAACTATCTATAACTAAAAGAAAAACTTTGTGTAAAAATATTAATGAAATATTTGCATTCTTTCGATAACCTGAATTCTGGTTATGCTAGCAAATTAAAATCCTAAACTGAATTTGCCTAATTTCTTATTTGACAATTCCCATTCTAACACTAGCATCCACACAGTCCCCTACGGCCATGCAGATTAAACTAGTATCTACATAACCCCCTACGATCATGAAGATTCAGTTAAAAATGAGAACAAAGGCCTAAAATGAATTTATTATCTATGTCTTAAGAAAATTTTCATTCTAATGGATTACATTGTCATGAAATCTATCATTCTATTTCTTGGAAATGCTTAGTCCTTGAAACGTTTTTCGCCCTTATTCTGGGGCTCATCAGAAAGACATAAAGCCACCCATAAAGATGTTTCACGCAAAACCAAGACAATTTCTATCAATAAGTGTGAAATAATTATATTTGACATTGACTGATAAAAACAACCTCGCCTATCTATTAGCTAACTAGTATTGGAGCCTATATACTCTATGCATGTTTAAAAATGAATTATTATTTGTTTGCTTATAATTGTATTGAAACATATTCTTTATAGGATTCTTATAGATTCTTTATAGGATTTTGCAAACAGCAGAAAAAATAACTATGTATAACTAAAAGAAAAACTTTGTGTAAAAATATTAATGAAATCTTTGCACTCTTTCGATAACCTGAATTCTGATTATGCTAGCAAATTAAAATCCTGAAATGAATTTGCCTAATTTCTTATTTGGCAATTCTCATTCTAACACTAGCATCCACACAGTCCCCTACTGCCATGCAGATTAAACTAGTATCTACATAACCCCCTACGATCATGAATATTCAGTTAAAAATGAAAACAAAGGCCTAAAATAAATTTACTTATCTACATTGTCTTAACAAATTTTTCATTGTAATGGATTTCATTTTCATGAAATCTATCATTCTGTTTCTTGGAAATGGTTAGTCTTTGAAACGTTTTTCGCCCCTGTTCTGGAGCTCATCAGAAAGACATAAAGCCACTCATAAAAATGTTTCATGCAAAACCAAGACAATTTCTATGAATAAGTGTGAAATAATTATAAAATTATTCTTTTAGTTATAGATAGTTATTTTTTCTGCTGTTTGCAAAATCCTATAAAGAATATGATTCAATACAATTATAAGCAAACAAATAATAATTCATTTTGTAATTCAAACCTCTATCAGATAAGATAAAAAACATACAGATTGACATCTGAAATAAAAAAGTTAGTAGTGTTTCCGGTTTAACCTGAAGTGAATTTTTGGATCCGCTTATATAAAAAAATTTATTAATGTGTGAAATATCTTGTACCACAATTTGAAATATTTATCTTAAAAAATACAGAAGAAAGTGAAAATTTACATATTTTTTAATCGTTCTCAGTGGGCCATGATAGACGAAGTAATTATTTTAGTGAAAAAATAATCAATTTTATTGATTGCATAACAGACAAAAATCTGAAGTTGATCTGAAAAAACTGAGGAAGATACGAGAGTGTGTAGGCTGGATGTGAGGCATACTGTATATGTAAAGTGGAGTGAGACATCTGTGGATAAGTCTAATTCAAAAATTCATACCTTAACATTAGACATTACTTCCAATTTTTCTGGATTTTTTACGAAACCCATAGTCAAACTGCTAGTGTATAATCCATATTCTATCTATCTATCTATACTTGTAATCTATGGCTGTGGCTGCAAAGCCATTCGCACAACACCGATGTTTCGGAGAGGAGTCTGTCTATAAGGTCGGTAAGTACATAATGTTAAAAAGATTTACTCTAACCTACCACAATTTGTCTGCTAACTTATTTCTGATATTTAATTATTCATTCATACATTATCTATATTTATAAATTACACTTTTTCATTTTTTCTACTTTTCATTTTTTTCTTTTTATTAAAGTCGTATGTTTTAATATTTCTTTCGTTTTTTTTTTTGCTTCTTGTTTTTTTTTTATTGAGGTTTTTTGTATTTTGTTTTTTTTCTGTTTTTTTTTCTGTTTTTTTTCTGTTTTTTTTTCTGTTTTTTTTTTTTAAGGATATTAACGAGGAAAACAAGTTTGCCAAGGGGCCCGTCATGGCATCTACATCACAACACTGAGCCACGGAAAGAAAAGGATTTAGAACATAGGACAAAAACAGAGGAAACTTACATTTCTAATATTACAATGGTTCTTAAGTCTATATTTTAATTTTATTTTTTTCAATAAATTTAAATAACATTAGATATAATTCTATATTATTTGACTTTAATATATCAACTAAATTAAACGGCTGTGTTAAATGGTTGTTACCAATTTTCTTCATAAATTCCTGCACAGAGTCCTGTCTTAAATTACAATTTAGGATGATGTGTTCAGCATCACCCCTTTCACCGCATTCGCAGTTTTCATTTTGTGCCAAGTATAATCCATATTCAGGATTCCTTATAAATTCTTCTAGAACCTTAAATGCATCTTGATTTTTACTCCTAATAAATATTTTCCATATAGCAGCAGCAATTTTTTCGTCGTTACTATGTACGCCACATTTGTGAGTTTTGGGGACCTTTAATTTTATGTCAGTTTTCAGCAATTCTTCGAGTGAATCAATTTTTGGCAAGTACGAAGGCATAGTTGCGATGCTACTTGTCGCCGTTTGATACGCAGCATATATAAATATGTTCCAAAGCAAAAATGAAGCAAAAAGAATTCTAGCTGCCTTGGTGTTTGGCATCTGTGAAATGCCTTGCTGAAGACATAACTGCAATATTTTCACAGCCACTGTGATTAGAGGTTCTTTCGTAAACATCTTCCAAAGGACACCGACAGTTAAAACCGTTATAGTTGTCCAAGCTGCTAAAGTCGTAGAAAATATACTTGATTGACGTTTACTTCTAGGGGGCAGTATAAAATAAAGATTGCTGTAGATAATAGGAATACTGTTCTCAAGGTATTTCTCAGGTCTGATACATAGAAAAATTGACTCGCTATATATAACCACATCAATGTGCTTGAATTTTATATACTTTTTAAATTCGTTAGAGTGGTACAAAATGGTTGCTTGATTCGTGCTATTTTCGTCATATTTGAAAATTAGATTTATATTCTTCCCAAGCATTTCAATAACTTCCATTGCGACAGCTGGTCTTGTCTTATTAGAAGAAATATCTATTGCCATGGGTTGATGGGTCCATGCAGTTCTTAGCGTACAATTGTTGAACTTCTTTGGGATTTTCTTCAAGTAAGGATGTGTATTTCCCACGTTTACTATATTAGCTTTGCTTCCACACATATTTTCTGTAGCGTAGGGGTACCAAGTGTAAAACTGACCCTGATTTGTATATATTACAGCGTTATAAATATGGTAATTCCACAAGAGAAGGAAACAGTCACTCAGATCCTCGCGTGTCGGTAGGTTTTCGAATATTACTAAGAACCGTTTGCGGCTATTCCAGTTTTTGATTAATATGAATTGATTGAGAGTCAAGTTTAATTGTTTCTTGTTTCTTTGAATTAGTATATAATTGTAGTGAGCCAAAGGTATTTCGAAACTTTGTATTTCCTTTTCGAAGTTGATTATAATTTTCGGAGTATTTGATCTCGATAAAAAATCATTACTTTTGTTTTGTGTTACTATTATTGAAGACTGTGGTAAATACTTATTTATGAATTCTTCTAAATTCGTGTGAAGATTTTGTGAGTTATGTCCTATCCATAAAGTTATTAAATTTGCTTGTATAAAATTGAAATGAAACACACACGCGACAATTGCAGTTTTAATAAACATGTTTGTAGTAATGCAGTCTTCATTATGACGTAAATTCTGAGCCACATTAAAATCATTTAGAGTTTTTCTCATTCCTGTGCATTAGTCGACCATTTTCTAAATTACCTTCATATAGAGCTATAAGCAACTTAATTCATTTTTTCTTAACATTATTAAATAACGGAATGATGATTTATAAAGTTAGTGTCCAGCAAGATACTTTGCAGAGTTAAGAGAAATTACTTCATATAATTTTTTTATGAAATAAAGTGGTTGCTTTGAATAATAGTACAAATAGTCTGTATATTTTAATTTTCACAGAATGTTGTTGTTCTTACAACACTTTGCAAAATAAATTCTAAATTTTCCAAATGAATTGGATTGAGCACTTGCTACCTGGGGAATCACTACATCCAGATTTCCCATCCAATTCTCTTTAAATGAGAACATCTTGATACTATATTTGCACTTAAATATGTGCAAATAATTTCTCATACAATTTTAATAATGTAATATGTGAAATCGTCTACCACAAAAACCAATAAAACAATATCCAACCTCAAAACCTTTTCGACTAGCCGACCGACTGACTAATGGAGCGACTGACTAGCCGATCGTTCGACCGGCCGCCCAATCGTACGACCGATCGTCCGACCTACACCCGACCAATGCGACGTCTGATCATTCGATTGATCGTTCTAGCCTTCGGTAATAAAACTGATCGTTTCTAAGAGTCGTTAGTAAAGGTTTGCACTTTGCAATAATTTAAAATATAGGTTAATATTTATGATGAGG
This sequence comes from Stenurella melanura, assembly GCA_963583905.1. Taxonomy (NCBI): domain Eukaryota; kingdom Metazoa; phylum Arthropoda; class Insecta; order Coleoptera; family Cerambycidae; genus Stenurella; species Stenurella melanura. Next base: position 86,009,494 of record OY757318.1, read on the forward strand.
GTATGGGTATACCGGGTGAGTCACGAATTGCGCTCGCCCCGATATTTCCTAAAATATTTGGAATAGAAAATTGAAATTAGGAGGCCTTATTACACGACTAAAATCCCATCTTTTCAATAAAAAATCAAGTTTGGTGCACATCCGGTTTGACCGGAAATGCCCACAACGTTCGATTTTTAAATGGAACACCCTATATATTTTTACATTTTTGGAATCTAGAGGAAATTTTGAATGCAATACATCCATTTTGGTCACTTTTTGATAAACATTAAAAATTGTATTAAAAAATCTATTTCTGAATCCAGAGTGCTGTGGTGCCCAAAATATATTTTAGTTTGTGTGCTACGTTACTATAAAAATAAAATGAGCAATATGATTGCATTACTTAATTCTCTAGAGGCGTTTAAAATTTCTAAATGTGATTTTTACCCACTAACTCGTTTTTTTAAAATGGGAATTTAGTCGTTCACCAACATTTTTAAATACCTCATTTTCATACTAATCTAATGATACCAAAATTTTGAAAATCCGCTCAGAAATATTTGAGATTTCAGCCAAAATACAATGCAACCAAGCTTTTAGAAACATGCGGCTAATAGATAATGGTTTAGTGGGCTTTGGAAACTAAAATGGCACATTTCTGTGTAAATCTGGTAACCTAATAACATTGGAAAAATCATAGTAGCCATTGAATGTAATAAAACAATATCAGCTGTCAGACAGACTCGTGTAGTTATAGGCAATCTTGAGCTATCAAACATTTAATAATTGTGAGCGCAAAGAACGTTACAATTAAGTTTAGCATAGGTATATGTAGGTAAACACAATTACATCCACAAGGACATTTGCAATAGAATGCGACATCAGTTCGGTTTTCAGAGTTGTATTTAAATGAACATAAATATCGGGCCTATAAATAAATAAAAATCAATTCCGTTTGAACAATTAAACTTAAACTAGGTAACAGTAGGTATCTTTAAAATAATTAATATAATTAAACCATAAATTGACATTTATAGATATTGTTCAAAATGTCCACCATTTTTTTCTATACACAATTCGGCTCTGCGTACAGTTGCTTGAATGGCTCTACGCAATTCAGCCGGCGTTATTTCATTAAGAGCCCGTACAACTTTATTTTGCAGCTCTTCACGGGTATTTGAAGAAGTTTTATAAACTTTATTTTTGAGAGTGCCCCATACATAATAGTCGAGGGGTGTTAAGTCAGGTGACCTAGGAGGCCACCTGATATGACCTTGATTTGCGATAAGGCGTTCACCATGCAAGTTGTTTAAATATTCCATCACTCTTCTGGAATTATGTGGGGGAGCACCATCTTGTTGGAAAAACAGATTTTGTAAATAGGCAAGAGGAAGTAAGTCAAGAAATTCTGCTGTCTGGTTTTGTAAAAAGAATAAATATCGTTCGCCAGTAAGCGTTCCATAAAAAAATATGGGTCCAATTATTCGATCTTTAAGTACTCCAAGCCAACAGTTAAACCCAAATATTTCCTGAATATTCCCCCGCCCTACCAACCTCGGATTTTCTTGAGCCCAGTACCTAGTATTATTTCTGTTAAACATACCTTGGTTCGTAAATCTACTTTCATCTGAATATAAAATATGAAAAGGAAAACTTGGGTTTTGTTGTACTGCATTTAAGAACCAGTTGCAATATACTAACCTCCTGTCGTTATCATCTCCATAAAGATGTTGGTGTATTTGTTATTTATAAGACCGAAACTTATGTTTCTTTAAAATTCTGCAAACCGAAGACTGACTAATGTCGCATTCCATTGACAATTCCCTTGTTGATGTTGTTGGGTGTACCATCACAAATCCTAATACATCAATTTCTTTGTCCTCACTTACAATAAATGTTTGATGGTCATCTTGTTGATTGGGTTTGTTTCTTAATTCTTGTTCCACTCTGGCAAACAAGTGTCTGCTTGGATGACGTCTGTTGGGATATCGTTGCTGATACAGTTCTGCAGCTGCAGTTGAATTTTTGAGACGCTCTTTATATCAGTAACATATCGACCTTTTCATTTCTACTAAAATTATTCATTTTCTTTAATTTTTACTCAAAGAGATTTCCGCAACGCTTTATTTTGTATCTGCCTGACAGCTGATATTGTTTTATTACATTCAATGGCTACTATGATTTTTCAAATGTTATTAGGTTACCAGATTTACACAGAAATATGCCATTTTAGTTTCCAAAGCAAACTAATCTATTATCTATTAGCCACATGTTTCTAAAAGCTTGATTGCATTGTATTTTGGCTGAAATCTCAAATATTTCTGAGCGGATTTTCAAAATTTTGGTATCATTAGATTCGTATGAAAATGAGGTATTTAAAAATGTTGGTGAACGATTAAATTCCCATTTAAAAAAAAAGAGTTAGTGGGTAAAAATCACATTTAAAAATTTTAAACGCCTGTAGAGAATTAAGTAATGCAATCATATTGCTCCTTTTATTTTTATAGTAACGTAGCACATAAACTAAAATATATTTTGGACACCACAGCACTCTGGATTCAGAAATAGATTTTTTAATAAAATTTTTAATGTTTATCAAAAAGTGAGCAAAATGGATGTATTGTTTTCAAAATTTCCTCTAGATTCCAAAAATGTAAAAATATATAGGGTGTTCCACTTAAAAATCGAAAGTTGTGGGCATTTCCGGTCAAACCGGATGTGCACCAAACTTGATTTTTTATTGAAAAGATGGCATTTTAGTCGTGTAATAAGGCCTCCAAATTTCAATTTTCTATTCCAAATATTTTAGAAAATATCGGGGCGAGCGCAATTCGTGACTCACCCGGTATAAATACTAATTAGTTCTTCATTTTTAATTAAATAAAGAAGTTGTTGACTACATTTTCACCTAAAATATTTATTTTATAAATCTAGAGTATTTCAATGTTTCCTTAAAAAATAAAATAAAAATAATATGTCAATCATTTTTCTACTCTTAGAAAACAACCCCTTATGTAAGTTAGATTTTTTAAATATTTTTCCGAATATTATCTTGACTGAACTAATGAAAACGCAACGTTTCGTAAATTTCTATAGGTGTAATTTTTTTCCGCCCCCTGCAACCTATCGTTCATAGGATTTAATTTTTTTAATAGTTTTTCCATAAATCTACGCCTATCTGCAACTCATTGCCAGCCCAACTAACAAAGTTGCTCTATAAATTTAAAATAATACTACAATTGTATTTTATTGTTGTTACATTACTGCTCTGCAAAGGCTATTTATTTTGCTTTATTAAAACCATCAAAGTGATTATTTAGTCTTTGTAACTAAATCATCATATAAATAAGTGCTTAGAATATTCTTACAGCTAAATTATTAAACATTTTGTAGAATTTGTTTTTCGCTGTTTTATAAACGTGTATACAGCAATTATTATAGGATGTTTTAGTTCACGGAATAAAATTAATTTATAACAGCTTTATAGTAATGACCCCCGGAACTTTTTGGCCAATTTGCGAACAGCTATAAAACTATTCTTTAAGAGTCTAGCTAAGCATTAATAGAACAATTTTATTAGGATGCTCTTTAACACAATATTATTTCTGAGGGCATATTGTATTCGGCCGTAGCTGCTCAACAATTGTTATATAAACTAGGAAACATATTGCTCTCACAAAACTCTTATAAAATAGTTTAAAAATTATCCTTAAAGGCTTTAATATGTTCTGTATCATATTTATAAAACATGGGTAGGTGTTTATGCTCCATATTGTTTTCTCTTTAACGATAGTCTTTTACAAGAAATGTGTGGAAAATTGTTCTAGCTCAAATAGAACTAGTCGAAATATTGATTGCAAGATTTGTTTACATTGTTACAAATGAAGCTAAATAAAAGCTTTTAAAATAGTTACATGCTTGAGAGTATACAAAAAAATGCTTTTTAATTACAACTTGTATTTTATTTATTTCATTCTGACCGTTGGTTTCTAACGGGAAATTCTTGTAGTTGATCAAAAGGCAATAGCGAACAAAATTATTCGGAACAAAATATTAACGGAAATTACTTTTGATTTTTGCAATTAGCTTCTGTCTAATTACAAGAAAATTGATATACCGGGTGCCACAAGTAAGTGGCTCACCCTTATATTTCCTTTATTTTTTAACTTATTCATTTGAAATTTGGGGTGCATAAACTACCTGTAAAAATGGATTTTTGGACATGAAAAATGATATGACACCATTTCCGGTTTACCCGGAAATGACTGCAACTTTCGAATTTAAAATGGAATACCCTGTTTATTTGTACATATTTGGATTCAAGACAATAATCTGAGTATACCATGAGAATTTTTGAGTCGATGTTCAGTTTTTTTAAGCATTTTAAGATATTCATCTAGAGTGCTTTGGAATACCAAAATTTGTTCTACGGCATGTAAAGTCAAGGGAAAAATATAATTTTTCATTTAATTTCATTAATAACCATTTACGAAGCCTCCAAAATTGAACATATCACTTTTTTATCGAAAACTTTTTTTTTCAAATGGGAAGGTGGTGGCTCATTGTGTTCAATAAATTATAGATTTTTTGCTTAATTCATTGATATCCATTTCAATTCTATGCTATTTGTTTTTATATTTCATTTAATTTGTTTCAAAATAAAAAATCTACGCAAAGTAGTGGGTCACCCCTATAACTTTTTTATTTTTGAACATATCAAAATGAAACTACGGGGCCTAGGGTCATACAGAAAACTGAATTTTTTGACATATGAAGTAATTTAATACCACTTCCAGTTCCGCAGGAAATAACCCTAACTTCTGATTTTCAAATAGAACACCCTGTATATGATTACGTTTTTGGATTCAGAATGAATTTTTGAACATGTGTGGTGATTTTTATAAATTTATGGCAAGTTGTTATTTTTTATAGCAATTATAAATTTTAATCTAGACTGCTATGAAATAAAAAAATACGTACTTTGTCATTTTAGATTGTACAGAAAAAAAATCTTTATACATAGTTACTATTAATAATGGTATAAATAAATATTTTTTTCTATACGATCTAAAATGACAAAGTACGTATTTTTTATTTCATAGCAGTCTAGATTAAAATTTATAATTGCGATAAAAAATAACAACTTGCCATAAATTTATAAAAATCACCACACATGTTCAAAAATTCATTCTGAATCCAAAAATGTAATAATATATAGGGTGTTCCATTTGAAAATCAGAATTTAGGGTTATTTCCTGCGAATCCGGAAGTGGTATTAAATTACTTCATATGTCAAAAAATGCAGTTTTCTGTATGACCCTAGGCTCCCTAGTTTCATTTTGATATGTTCAAAAATAAAAAAGTTATAGGGGTGAGCTACTACTATGTGTAAATTTTTTATTTTTAAACAAATTAAATAAAATAGAAAAACAAATAGCATAGATTTGAAATGGATATCAATGAATTCAGAAAAAAATTTATAATTTATCGAACACAATGAGCCACCACCTTCCCATTTGAAAAAGAAAAGTTTTCGATAAAAAAGTGATATGTTCAACTTTGGAGGCTTCGTAAATGGTTATTAATGAAATTAAATGAAAAATTATATTTTTCCCTTGGACTTTACATGCCGTAGAACAAATGTTAGTATTTCAAAGCACTTTAGACGAATATCTTAAAATGCTTAAAAAAACTGAACATCGACTCAAAAATTCGCGAAATTCTCATGGTATACTCAGAATGGTGCCTTGAATCCAAATAAGTAAAAATATACAGGGTGTACCATTTAAAATTCGAAAGTTGCGGTCATTTCCGGGTAAACCGGAAATGGTCCCATACCATTTTTCATGTCAAAAATCCATTTTTACAGGTAGTTTGTGCACCTCCAATTTCAAATGAATAAGTTATAAAATGAAGGAAATATAAGGGTGAGCCACTTACTTGTGGCACCCGGTATAACAATTCTTTGGAAAATATATTTGTTCTATAAGTGTTTTCATAGTTACAAATACGATTTATAAGATAGATGCCATAATGTTATTTATATTCAAGCTAGTTGTATGGTGGTCACTTTGGACAAATAAAAATAGTTAAAAAATAAAAATTATTGTGATATAATCATTTTAGCAACAATCTATTATCATGAAATATATTATCTGCGAAAGGCAATTGGTGCGATGCCACAAAAAGATCTAATACAAAAATTTTATTTTCACTTTATATTTTTAATTTTGATAAATACTCGTTATTTTTAGAGCGCACAAAATTTTACTTCCACATCCACGTAGTGGATTGGAAGTATAGTAATCGCAAAAAAAATTTCAAAAATTTTTATTCGTGAAATAGGTTTAGAATGTCATGAAACGTCGAGATTTTAAATTTGAGCGAAAAAAAAATTTCTGCCTGTCGGTCTGTCTGTCGGTCTGTAACTTCTTTTGTCCGCACGTTTTCTCCGGAACGGTTTAAGATATTGACTTGAAATTTTGTACACGTATATATTATAACGAGATCTGGAACTGGATTGTTTTTTGAGGATATCCGGTGAAGGGTTGGGGGTTAAATAGGGGTAAATATGGGAAAATAAGTAAAGCAAGCTTGTAAGAGTACAGAAACTTGAAATTCGGTGTATGTACTAGAAGTTAAGGACTCAGATTTTTTTATAATTTTATTCAACCCCCACCACCCCTACTCCAATATGAAAAGGGTTGATAAATTAAAATTGAGATATTCATTTGAAATTTGGTACACGTATGTATTATAACGACATCTGGAACTAGATTATATTTTGAGATGATTCCGTTGAAGGGTTGGGGTTAAATAGGGGTAAATAGGGGAAAATAAGTAAAGCAAGCTGGTAAGACTACAGAAACTTGAAATTCGGTGTATGTACTAGAAGTCAAGGTCTCAGATTATTTACAATATTTTTCAACCCCCACCACCCCTATTTCATTATTAAAAGGGTTGAGAAAATAAAATTGAGATATTCATTTCAAATTTGGTACACGTATGAACTAAAACGACATCTGGAACTAGATTGTATTTTGAGATGATTCCGTTGAAGGGTTTGGGGGTTATTTAGGGGTAAATAGGGGGAAATAAGTATAACAAGCTGGTATGAGTACAGAAACTTGAAATTCGGTGTATGTACTAGAAGCCAAGGCCTCAGAATTTTTTATAATATATTTCAGCCCCCCACCACCCCTACTCCAATATGAAAATTAATTAAATTAAAATTGAGATATTCATTTGAAATTTAGTACGCATATGTATTATAACGACATCTGGAACTAAATTATATTTTGAGATGATTCCGTTGAAGGGTTGGGGGTTAAATAGGGGTATATAGGGGAAAATAAGTAAAGCAAGCTGGTAAAAGTACAGAAATTTGGAACTTGGTGTATATACTAGTAGCGAAGGTCTCAGGTTCTTTATTAGTATTTTCCATCTCCCCACCACCCCCACTCCCTTATTAAAAGAGTTTATAAAATTAAATTTAAATTTTCACTTGAAATTTGGTACATTTATGTATTATAGCTATATCTGAAACTAGATTATATTTTGACATGATTGCGTTGAAGGAGTGGGAGTAAGTAGAGGTAAATAGGGAAAAATAAGTAAAGCAAGCTGGTAAGAGTACTGCAACTTGAAATTAGGTGTATGTCCTAGATGCCAAGGCCTCAGATTTTTTGATACTATTTTTCAACACTTCCACTACCCTTATATACTACATTATTAAAGGGTTTGATAAAATAAAATTGAGATATTCACTTGTAATTTGGTAGACGTATGTATTATAACGACATCTGGAAGTAGATTATATTTTGGGATGATTCCGTAGAAGGGTTGGGGTTAATAGGAGTAGGGAAAAATAAGTAAATCAAGCTGGTAAGAGTACAGAAATTTGGGATTCGGTGTATATACTAGAAACCAAGGCCTCAGATTTCTTTCTAGTATTTTTCAAACTCCACCACCTCCGCTTCATTATTAATGGGATTGATAACATCAAATTGAGATATTCACTTGAAAGTTAGTACACGTATATATTGTAGTGACATCCGATTGAGATGACTTCATTGAAGGGGTGGGAGGTGGTAGATTGCGAATAGTGGAAAATAAGTAGGGTAAACTAGAAACTTCATTTTTAACGAATATGGTAGAAACCAACCCCTCAAACTTTTCTATGACATCTGCCCCAAATATTATTAAAATTCTATGACCAATAATTTTCACATACTAGAGTGCAAATATAGTCAAGATATTTCCTTTAAAGTGACTTGGATGAAGAATCTGGATGTGGAAGTAGTGATTCCTTAGGCAGCGGTTTTTATTGTATATATACCACATATCTCACAGAAACATTTTCTTCGCAGCCGAAAATCGCTTTGCTTTTGGCGAAATGAAGTCTTAATCAGTTAACATTTATCTCATTTTCATTAAACATGTTAGTTACGCCGCCATGTCACATAAAATTTATATACCTTTGTAATATTTTAAAACTATTTTGAGAATTATTACTTAAATAACAAATAACTTATGTTGTTGTTAACATTCTTTCAACTTCTACAAAACATCAAATTGCTAGTATTGAGAGCAGGAGAGTGCCTAACGCCGGTTTTCGGTTTAATTTATTTTTCAACAAGAAAATGTGAAAATATTTTTATTCGTGTATACTTTGAATATCTAATCAATTCCACAACAAATGGAATCATTTCCAACCCCCTTCCTCTATTCTACCACCTAAAATTAAGTCCATCGCTTAGGTATCCTATTCTATTCATTATTTTAAATTTAAATTATACGCGTTTAAATTTTATCGGCTAGTCATGACAAATGCTTGACCAATAGCGTAGTAGTTTAGCGAATAGTAGACGATATACGCGCCGACTCTGGCTAGGAGACGCGAGAAAGATGGCGTAAAGGCGGTTGCCCGTGTAGGGCCGTAAGAATTATAAAGCCGCCATTTATTGTAAATATCTGTATATAGTGATTAATAACTGCGAATAGAATCAGTAAAGTAGTTATTATAGTTTATATGGAAGAAACCAAATAGTTCAAGTAAATAATATTACAAGTACTTGTCGTGATATTAAACAAGGTGTGCCGCAAGGGTCAATTCTAGGTCCTTTGCTGTTTATAATTTTTGCAAATGACATTATAAATTTCTTGAACAGCAAATTCCCAACAACTCATACTATATGTTATGCCGATGATACTAATGTCTTAGTAGTAGATGATAATTTAGACACTCTTAAAACTACAGCTGAACACGTATACCAAAATATAATATTGTGGTCAGAAAAAAATTGTTTGCAATTAAATAGAGCAAAGACTAATTCAATTTTATTTAGAAGACGAGGAGAGGGTAATCAATTTCGCCTCTTTGAGAATGAAGATCTAGAAATTACTTGTACTAAGTCGGTTAAAATGTTAGGTGTTATTCTTGACTACAAATTAATATGGTCACCACATGTCGAGTCACTTTGTTCTAAATTGCGTAGAAGTTGTTATGCTCTCCATTACATGTCGAAACATTGTAGCCCACGGGTGCTATTAACGTTATATTTTGCAAATTTTCATTCACACTTAAAGTACGGAATAGTTAATTGGGGAACAAGTGCCCAAGTTGAGAGAGTATTTATACTACAGAAGTATGCTGTAAGAATAATCGCCGGACTAAATTATCGTCAATCATGCCGTGATGCTTTCAAAAATTTAAAGATTCTGACAGTAGCTGGAACATATATTTTAGAAGAATGTACATATGTGTATAAAAATATGTCACAGTTTTTAATGAATCAGCAAGATCATGGTCACGATACTAGGTCGAGGGGCTTGCTAATTCCAAATCACTTTCGAACTACATTTTTCAAAAAAAATTTTCATTACCCTGGGTGTAAATTTTATAATGCCTTAAATTCAGAGATCAAAAACTCCTCTAGTGTTCACACATTTAAATCTAGATTTGATATATTTGCTACAAAAAAACTGTTATACCATACAGGAATTTTTTTAAAAACAAATCAATTTCATCTTTTGAAACTTCATTGACTTATATATTTGTCCTATTAAATTATATCGATATATTTTGTGTTTGTGATTTTCTATTGTCATGTAATTTACATATATATGTATGTTTATCTTGTTGTTTATATGTACTTAATGTTATACACTTATTTCTTTGACTTTTTCTTTTATTAGTGTTTTGATACATTTAAATGAAAGAAATAAAATATATTATTATTAAAAAATATATTATTATTATTGTGTTCTGTGTTATTGTGCTACATTGCCCATAACTATAGTAAGGCAATGTTTTCGTCGAATTAGCTGTAAGTACAGACTTTTTTTATATTATGTATGCTTTCCGTGATGCTAATTTTGTTAATTTTGATTGATGCAGAATTATTGACGGCTTTCAACACCTCATTCCACGTTTGGCAAGTAATATTCTTTATTGTATCCAGTGTTACCGCCCGGTAAAGACTTCCCTTGCCCCATGAGAAGACTATAATAGTGCGTGAATAATTTCATGTGAACGTTATGTTTACGTAACTATATCGCCCCGTATTTTGACATCTCCCGTGTGTTTTGGGCATAAAAACATAGTGTTCAACGGTCGAATCAGTTTATGTCGAAAATATTAATTGTCGGGCCTTTTTTTGTTAATAATTTTATGTACAGTCTAAAGTATTTCCTTTTGTGTGTTTTCATGTAATTTAATTGAGCTTGTTTATGTTAAGGTGGCCATTCCCTAGAAAAAGACGTCCAATACGGAAATATTTATTATTTTTGCCCATAACTTTTTTTTTCTTAGTACGTATACTTTAAGAAACTAACTAACTCTACCTAAGTAGAACAACAAGACTATTACTATGAATCTTCACTCAATAATTTCAGTGATTTGCAAAATAGCTAGAGTTAAAACTACGAAATAGGAAGATTATCATAATTTTTTAATTTAAATCTAGCTATTTTGCAAACCATTGAAATTATTGAGTGAAAATTCATAGTGATAGCCCTGTTATGGTTCTACTTAGGTACTCTTATAGTTTTTTAATATACGTACTAAGAAAAAAAAGTTATGGCCAAAAATAATAAATATTTCCCTATCGGATGTCTCTTTCTAGGGAATGGCCACCTTAAAGTAAGAATTCTTTGTTTTACCGCTCTGGCCAGATCGTGTTTAGTGTAATTTAATTATTTACCGTATACGAACTCTTATTGTGTACAGTTTTGCTTTGTATTTTGCTATATGTCAGCTGGATTTGTAATGATTTGTCTATATGATTAGTCTGACGAAAGTTTTTGTAAAGTTTTCTCAAATAATTCATGGTAGTCTAGTCGGCAGAGGATTGCTTGACATTTTTAGCAGACAACAGCAACGCATTTGGAATAAAACCGTTTTTACTTCCAGCATGTAGAATTATGACTCTTTTTCTCTTAGCATGAAGCACTTAAATTACACTTTTTGGTGTTATCTACTCAACCGCATTGAACTACATCATGGGTGTCAAACTATGTTTCGTCAAGATAAATTATGTCCCTATTTGCATCTCGGTATTCCTTTATCTTACGCAGGTACTCGTGTCGATGATCAGCGATGCGTGCTGATTCCATAACTACCATTCGTTTGTCCAATTTTTTGTTCCTAAAACCGCAATCGAGCAAAACGTTTTGCAAAGTATCTAGTGATTTATAGTTATAATTTGGATAGTCGCGTAACTTATCCCTAATCATTTCTAATATGGGCACCTTCTGTTCATTGTAAAAGCCATACACAAATCGACGAATAACATCTTTGAACGCATTATCAAGTTTTTGTCCAACTCTTTTCCGCATAATAGAATGATCAACTAAATCCCCGGCTCTAATAACCCTATAAATTGTAGTACGGCTAAATTTGGTTAATTCACAAATCCTCTTCACAATTTGATTATATGAAGAATCAATATTTTCTCCTTTTAAACACGAGTAAATATTCAAAATAACCCTTTGAGTTTGAACGTGCAAGTCTATATTTTCAAATTCCGCTTGTACAGGCTCTGTATCAAAATCATCCGTTTCGTTGTCACTACTATCGAAATGCCTCCGAAATGCCATTTTAAACAATTAATTGCAAAAAAATCGCTCAAGCACAGTAATAAAACTAATAATTTGTTTATCAATATCAAACTTATAGCATTCTGGGTTGTAAAAGTGTCCAGCCTAGCTACGAAATTTCGTCAACAAGTGAATCCCTTTCTTTTACACTATCGGCATGCAGGCAATTACTACGACGTCTGTCATTAATCTGTGCACCCCCTTTTAGTTTCATTTTAATGGAGCTGTTTGACGAACTTAGAGACGTACAACGCTGTCGAATGTTTGGCTTGCGCTTTTGGAAGAATCGCCTCTCCACCACGGTTTCTTCAGTAACTGTTTTTCAATGATTTTCTTAAGGTTCGACATCACGTCAGGTTCGGTTGTCGTTTATCTGTGTGGGTCAAATATAATATTTTTTAGGTATTTTGAATTTTTTGTAACCAATTTATTGTACTTTTGTCGAGACGTGAAAAATACACAATAATACCATAATTAAGAATATATAAAACTAAAGATTCACACAGTTCTTTTCTTAGTTTTTAATTACACAGGCACACAAAATTAAAAAAGTGAACTTGGAACCCGACATAGTAATCCCTATGTATTTCGACGTGCTGAACACGAATCCGATGTCTGTTTAGCTCTATTATCTACCAATTTTTAGTAAATCCCAAGAATAACTTAAAAAATTCAGGTTTTCTGTTATTTTCGCGATTTACTAAACATTGGTGGGTGATGGAGCTAAACGGACATTGGACTCGTGTTCAGCGCGCCGATTACATGTCGGGTCCAGAGTTCAGATCACTTTTGTTTTTTTGTGTGCTTGTGTTATTTATTGGCATAAATAAGTTTCAGCATAACGTTTGTTTATTGAACCAATTTGTTAACATGTGTTATAAATTTCAGTTTTGATTCAAAGATGATATACCTAAGTTATTTGAACTTTCTGCTGTTGGGAGTCTACTATTATCCATTAAATATATTTATACTTTCACAGAGCATTTAGTGAAACATGTTTTGATTAAATATCATTACTGTGGATTTATTTGGGTTATTGGTTAAATTATGTTTTGTAGCAATATTATAAATCGCTTGCAAGTCAATATTTACTAAGTTTGCAGCAGTGTGGTAATTGCTGGGATCGAATGAGAAATAAAGTTCTGCATCATCGGCACATGCTTACACAGAACAGTGTTGTATGTTTACAAACATTATCATATCTGGTATGTAGACGAGATAAAGAAGAGGTCATTTAACTAACAGTTTCAAACATCGTATTGATTATTGTCAAATTGTTAACGATACACATTTTGAATAATTATTGTAATAAAAACCGCTGCCTAAGGAATCACTACTTCCACATCCAGATTATTCATCCAAGTCACTTTAAAGGAAACATCTTGACTATATTTGCAGTCTAGTATGTGGAAATTATTGGTCATAGAATTTTAATAATATTTGGGGCAGATGTCATAGAAAAGTTTGAGGAGTTGGCTTCTACCATATACGTTAAAAATGAAGTTTCTAGTTGAAACGGACCACCCGGTATACTATATTTTTTAAATTTATTCCCGCGCCTTTTAACCCGAATTTACATATTTCCGAAATATCTTATAATTTGGTACGAAACTAAGTATCGCCCAGTAACTATCAAAAATATTTTACGTACATTTCCATGTTAAAATGCAAAGTTTTAAACACATTAAATTCATAGTGTAAAGATTCCCTAAAAAAAAAACGAATATATCGAGCAGAACTAGGATGTTTCACAGCAAGAATCCACTTAATTTTATTATGTTAACGTAAACAAACCATAAGATCGGGGTGCAGGTGGCCGTGCGAACGAGGTCCAGAACGACACGTTGAGGGAATGTGACGTCACTAATTTCTAGTAAATTCCGAGTATAAATACTGTAGAAAAATCATGCACTTGGGCAGTTAAGTTTGTACCCTCTAGTGGACTAGCTCGTTGAATTAATTTTCTTCCAGAGCAGCTACTAGATTAACAGTACTTTATATTTTATTGGCAGATTAGCTCGGGGACTTGTCTTTTCAGAGCTAGCTGTTTAATAATTTATTTAGTGACTTAGAATTATTTTCGTGGGTCAGCTCGGCGAATTCGTTCCCTGAGCTGGCTGCGGATTTAGTTCGAGGTATCAATTTGATTGACCACCATCGATTCATTTGGTATTACTACAATTTTTGTAGATTGGCTCGCATAATGGTTTTATTCAGCTGAGCTTGCTGTCGAAGAGATTGTCAGTGTCCATTTGATTCACTCCCCGTCAATTAAATGATCACTGCCAGTTTTAGGCAGATTGGCTCGCAGCATATTATGATTAAGCCGAGCTTGCTACACGATAAGTTGTCGTTGCCATTTTAATCGATCGGACAACGTATCTGGGGACACCGACAGGGTATTATAACGAGGGGGGACTTATAATTACCGACAGGTAAAACATGGATTTCGTATTTTATTTTAACTTATTAACCTCAATTAAAATCAAATCGGGAAAATTAGATTTCAATTTCAAATTTGTTTATCTACGAAAATGACTCTATAGTTCGGATTCGACGGTATGAAACTCGCGTGGACATTTTATTGTGGCACTTTGATAATTTTAATAAGAATAACTAACTTGAATTAATTTTTGTGTTAAGTTTGCAATACAGCTATTTATTTAATTTTTACCTCACCTAATATTTGTTGTTGTACATTAATTTAAGGAGCTCTGCATTGTAATCACGATCTTATTACTCATTCAACTTAATTTACTGAGATTAGGTAAATTTTATAGAACTTTATGATTTACTTCCAGTGGCAGATTTTGTTTGTGATAGAGGGTTACTCTACACTTTATTTATTGGGTGTTCAACGGATGCAACAATATTGTACTGTCTGGGCAGTTCACAGCTGTTCAGGCGATCGGTATAATTATTGTTTGACCAGCGGGGTGCTACTGCAGGCCACTTGTATTTATCACAAGCAATGACCTGTAATGTGTCTCCCCGATGGTTAAGAATAATTAATAATTTAAAAGAACTATTACATGACAAATTTTGTACAGGGTGTTTTGTTTTGTATTCACCTGCAATGGCAGCTTTCCTAGCCATGGGCGAGTTGGAAATGATTTTTCATTGCTTGTTCATTCGATTGTTTGAACAAATACAATCTTCGCAACACATTAGCCAATTGGCAGCCAATAGGCTGGTTCTGAGTCAAGTTTATTGGTCAGATCCCATCACTCTACGCTTCGCAACTTCAAACAATGTTTGATTGAGCAATTAATTGAGATTTCAATTTGCCATGCATTTAACTTCATCATTTATTGCGAGATTTCGCCACCCGATACAAACTTTTCATGTGCCGAATTCAACACTTTTGCTACTTCAATTTGTACGAGGATTCTCGTAATAATCATTATCATTTTTAGTGATTATTGTTGTATTTGATTGAACATCTGATGGATATTGCAGTGACTGTTTGTCCCGACGAAATCTGTGACTGGAAATATAAATTTGTGATTATTTTTCACTGTAAATTTATATTACTCTCTGGCAGTTGCCACAACATTATTTGTCTCCTGTTTTGATATAAATTTGTGATTATTTTTCACTGTAAATTTATATTATATTATGGCAGTTGCCACAACGTTTTATTTTTCGTTCCTGTATTGTAACCTGACGATTGTCTGAATATACGTATTAGACCGTTCCTTGTTTTTAATTATTTTACCTTTAAATAAAAATAAAGTTCAATACTAAAATTAATCAAACATAAGGTTTGATCTAATCTAAAAGAATAGTGAATAAAATAACCTCCAATTAACCAAACATAAGGTTTGAGTTAATATTAAAGAAAAGTGAAATAATAAATTAAACCATGCAAACATAAGGTTTGTTTAATTTAATAGAAAATGAATAAAATGAAATCTAAAATTAAATAGCCAATAAACGAAGGTTGACAACATAACGATATAAGTCTGGTTCTTAAAACTTATACAGGGCATTATAAAAATACGAAATTATGCTTATCAAATAAAGTGCAAATTAAGAACAATGATCAGTGCCTAAATAAAGTACCGAATGTAATCAGTTCAGTGAAGAATATTTAATCAAGTGCAATAATCAATTAGTTTTCCATAATTAAAACTCTATCAAAGTAATTAATATCAATAAATAGAAACAATAATATCAAACTTTAAAAAGAACTATGGTAACAATAAACTACAAATCACAAACGTAAATTTGAGTCCTACCAATAAACTAGACGATCACACAGCCAAATTAGTTTAGTTGCTATTATAATTAGACATTCAGGGGAGAGGGGGAGGGTAACTGGTAATTAATCAAATCAGAATTTAACAAGAAAATAATAGGGGTGGGGGGGGTGCGTCTCATAGTTTACCGTACTTATTTTCCACTATTCACAACCTACCACCTCAATGGAATCACCTCAATCAGATGTCACTACAATATATACGTGTACTAACTTTCAAGTGAATATTTCAATTTGATGTTATCAATCCCATTAATAATGAAGCGGAGGTGGTAGAGTTTGAAAAATATTAGAAAGAAATCTGAGGCCTTCGTTTCTAGTATATACACCGATTCCCAAATTTCTATACTCTTACCAGCATTATTTACTTATTTTCCCCTAGTTACTCCTATTAACCCCAACCCATCTACGGAATCATCCCAAAATATAATCTAGTTCCAAATGTCGTTATAATACATACGTCTACCAAATTACAAGTGAATATCTCAATTTTATTTTATCAACCCCTTTAATAATGTAGAAAGGGTAGTGGAAGGGTTCAAAATTTTATTAAAAAATCTGAGGCCTTGGCTTCTAGGACATACACCGAATTTCAAATTGCAGTACTCTTACCAGCTTGCCTTACATAACTTTCCCTATTTACCTCTACTTACCCCCACTCCTTCAACGCAATCATGTCAAAATATAATCTAGTTTCAAATATAGTTATAACACATAAATGTACCAAATTTCGAGTGAAAATTTAAATTTTATTTTTTCAACTATTTTAATAAGGGAGTGGGGGTGGTGTGGGGATGGAAATTACCAATAAAAAAACCTGAGACCTTCGCTTCTAGTATATACACCAAATCCCAAATTTCTGTACTTTTACCAGCTTGCTTTACTCATTTTCTCTTATATACCCCTATTTAACCCCCAACCCTTCAACGGAATCATCTCAAAATATAATCTAGTTCCAGATGTCGTCATAATACATGTGCGTACTAAATTTCATGTGAATATGTCAATTTTATTTTATCAATCCTTTGAATATTGGAGTAGGGGTGGTGGGGGCTGAAATATATTATTGAAAAATCTGAGGCCTTGGCTTCTAGTACATACACCGAATTTCAAGTTTATGTACTCATACCAGCTTGTTTTACTTATTTCCCCCTACTTACCCCTAAATAACCCCCAACCCTTCAACGGAATCATCTCAAGGTATAATCTAGTTCCAGATGTCGTTATAATTCATACGTGTACTTTCAATTAAATATATCAATTTTATTTTATCAACCCTTTTAATAATGAAGTAGGGGTGGTGGGGGTTGAAAATACTATAAATGATCTGAGACCTTGGCTTCTAGTACATACAATGAATTTCAAGTGTCTGTAGTCTTACCAGCTTGCTTTACTTATTTTCCCCTATTTACCCCTATTTAACCCCCCAACCCTTCAACGGAATCATCTCAAAATATAATCTAGTTCCAGATGTCGTTATAATACATATGCGTACTAAATTTAATGTGAATAGCTCAATTTTATTTTATCAACCACTTGAATAATGGTGGTGGGGGGCTGAAATATATTATTAAAAAATCTGAGGCCTTAACTTCTAGTACATACACCGAATTTCAAGTTTCTGTACTCTTACAAGCTTGCTTTACTTATTTTCCCCTATTTACCCCTATTTAACCCCCAACCCTTCACCGGATTTGCTCAAAAAACAATCCAGTTCCAGATCTCGTTATAATATATACGTGTACAAAATTTCAGGTCAATATCTTAAACCGTTCCGGAGAAAACGTGCGGACAAAAAAAAAGTTACAGACAGACAGGCAGACAGACAGACAGACAGACAGACAGACCGACAGACAGACAGAATTTTTTTTTCGCTCAAATTTAAAATCTTGACGTTTCATGGCATTCTAAACCTATTTCACGAATAAAAATTTTTGAAATTTTTTTTGCGATTACTATACTTCCAATCCACTACGTGGATGTGGAAGTAAAATGAAGTGTTCAATTGCAATAATTGTAACAAAAAATGAAGTTTTGAAAATGACGTTTTTCCTTGGATCTTTACAACAAAAATAAATGTAATCACTGATTTCCTTTGTAAAAGGCCTATCGATCTTTAGAATAAAATAGTGTCCAATTAAAAAAAAAACATCAATGACGTCACAGATATGTGAAAAGTACCAACAATGTTTTTCCACACGTACACATAGAGTCAATATGGTATTATTAATTGACATGTTTTTATATTTTTGAGAATGCAAAATCGAAGAAAAGTTATGAATTTTATGCGTTTCGTTTGGGACACACTATATACTCTACCCACGGTATTGCATCATGAGAGGTACATAGCTGAACAGGAGGTCGAGAACATCGTACTCAGTGGTAATCAGAACCTCCCACAGAAATTTCTCATTGCGCCTTCATTACGAAATTACAGAGTATTTTGTCATTTTTGGCAAAGGCTAGTTTTTGTCATTACTTTGACAGGTAATGGAATAATGGATTCATATTTGGTACAACTAATACAGTAACGATCCTTCAGAAGTACATGTGACACTTGAAAAAATCCAGGTCCGGAGTCACTAAAATTTAGATTTCTTCTCTACCTCTAACAAACATGACCCTGAATATATTTTTTTGCAATTTCTATACGATATTTGAAAGGAACACAAAAAAAATAAGCAACATGGCCTAGTTCACGTTTTTGTTACAACTTTGTGGTTATTTAAATACGGTGATAAATATACAAGAATATGAATTTCGGAACGGTATTAAATGAAAGTTACGTGAAACAAATAATTTTGTAACTAAGATTTGCAAAAATTTTATTGAGCGTGAGTGAGTTAATCAATCATAGTAGGCTTATAATCAAAGTGACAGATATTGTCTGTAATTGTTTTTTTGTGGCATATTCAGATTTTCTTACTTTTTATTGGGTATTTTGCCACTGAAAAATATTTAAAAATTTTAATGAAAAAACCTCTGCGCCAAACGGATCAGACAGAGGTTGGTTCTTGAGTACTTGACTGTTTCAAAAAGTCTCACACCTAAAAATATATAAACTAGAACAATGTTATAAACTAAAAACTCAAAATCAAAGCTATGGGTAGTTAACGTTTCGAAAGAGAATCTACTTCCGTTCTCAAAACTTTTTTGGCCGTCAACCATGACAGTTCTTTGTTTATGTATTTCCATAGTCACGTGAGACATTAAATTATATTTATCTTATTTTTACTTACTTCGTCTCTAAGGATGGGCAACCAACTAGTACAAAAATCTATTGAATAATTAGAAACGCATCTATCCTCGTTTAATAAAATAATCGCGGATTCTTTAAGTTTTCTTTTAGTTCCGTTGCTCTCTTTTTCCAAAATCTTCGCCGAGTCCCATTTAATTCTATGATTATTATCCCACGCGTGTTCACAAATTTTGGATTTTTCAAATTCTCCCCTTTTAGCGTAATTTCTATGTTCACCAAGCCTTACGTTGAAAGGTCTAGATGATTCACCTACGTAATGTTTTCCGCACTCACACGGAACACTATAAATACAATTTTTTGAACTTTGAACAATATTTGGAGGTTTGGTTCTTGATAAAACCGATCTTAGCGTGGAGCCCGTTTGAAAAACCGTTCGTACGGAAAACCTGTTCCCAATTTTTCGTAATTTATCCGATAAACCATGTACATATGGAATTACGGCCATTGACCTAAATACCTCAGGTTGTGATAGTATATTCTCTCTACTACCAATGATCAATAACGGACTATCAACAAAACTCTCAGGATATTGATTATTTAATAAGACAGTTTTTATAAATTGTTTTTCGTTCCTTAATATTACATCATTTGAAGAAATAATTTTGGCCCTGTCATACAAACACTTAACAACACCTTTCTTAACACTAATATGTTGATTTGAATTGAATTTAAGTATCTGTTTGTGTGCGTTTGTTTTCTATACACACTGGTTTGGTATGTGTTATCTAATTTTTTAATTAAAATATCTAAGAAAGGTAATTCATTATTATTCTCTATTTCTATTGTAAATTTAATTGAAGGTTCTTTTTCGTTAATCTGATTCAAAAAATTACTTAAACATTCTTTACTATAAGGCCATATAGCAAAAATGTCATCTACATATCTCCACCATACAATGGGTTTATAAGCTAGATTATTAATATTACTTTCCTCGAAATTTTCCATGAAAATGTTACTTAATATTGGAGATAATGAAGAACTCATGGCCATCCCAAAGTCTTGTTGATAGAAGTCATTATTTAATTGAAAGTATGTTGTTTTAATGCAAAGTGTAAGTAATTCCATTATAGTTTCAATGCTTAACTTAGTTCTATTCGCCAAATTCCCATCTTGTTGCAATTTGTTTTTAATTATTAATAATGTTTTATCTACAGGAACATTTGTAAATAGGCTTACTACATCAAAACTGGCCATTAGATGATTATTGTTAAAATGATTTTCTGGCAGCTTTTCCAAGAAATGTTTGCTATTTTTAATATAAGACTCTGAGGAACCTGATAAAGGATTTAGGATTTTTAATAAATATTTTGAGAGTTTACTACATGGAGAATTAATTGAACTCACAATTGGTCTTAAGGGGATGTCAGGTTTATGAATTTTTGGCAAACCATAGAAATGAGGAGGCTTGCTGTGATGTGGAGTTAACATCTTTCGTTCAATATCTGTAAATTCGTTTTTGTGTTTAAATAAGACTCTATATATTTTGTTTTTTAAAGAATTTGTAGGATCTTTATTTAATTTGGAATAATTTCCATCATTTATCAAGTTCGTAATTTTTGTATCATATGTAGCTGTATCTAAGATTACCGTGGCATTGCCTTTATCAGCTGGTAAAATTTTAATGCTATGATCATTTTTTAGAGATGAAATGGAACGTTTTTCATCGGATGTTAAATTATCTTTAGTCTTATATTGTTTCTCTAATTCAATTTTAGAACGAATTCGGTATTCATTAGCATCATCTAATGGAAGCTTCTGTGCAGCCTGTTCAATTGCAGTTATTATATCAAATTTAGGAATAGCCTTTGGTGTTAATGCATAATTCAAGCCTTTAGTTAAAGTGACAGATAATAACAAGAAATCTCCTAAGCAGTTGAATAATTATTTGTTTGTAATTTAATGTGCATTTGCCATTGCTTTTTATTGGGCCAGTTAAAAAATGAAGTTTATAGCGTCGAAATTGACAGTAGGCAACAATTAACCCAGCTCATCGTTACAACCTGCGACGAAATACAGAATAATGCGGCAATAACACGTCGAGCAATTGGTGACCTAGGTAAACGCGCAAATGTACTTTGAGGCCACTTTGAAAATTGACTTTAGTGTAAATTGTATTTTATTTTTAAACATATTCAGTTATTTTATTAATTTCAGGGTTTTAGTTTGTTCTGTTTTCCAATTTCTATTAGGTGTGAAATAGTGCCGATTTTCTTGATTAAAGTAACTTGTCGCTTAGGCCTAAATAGTTTTATTATCTGTCACTCTGAAGAAGCCTACAATGATTAAATATTTTGTTAATTTATACCCGATTACTGATTAGGCCTACATTTTTTACTAAAATTGACATTTAAAACGTCCCGGAATTAGGAATCACCCACGTTCAATAAAATATTTTCAAATTTTAGTTACAAAATTATTTGTTTCACGTGACTTTCATGTAATACCGTTCTGAAATTCGTATTATTGTACATTTAACACCTTATTTAAATAACCACAAAGGTGTAACAAAAAAGTGAACTAGGCCATTTTGTTTTTTTTTTGTGTTCTTTTCGAATATCGTAAATATCGAAATTCCAAAAAAGTATATACAGGATCATGTTGTTGGTTACTGTATTAGCTTGTACCAAATATGAATCCATTATTCCATTCCCTGTCAAAGTAATGACAAAAAGTAGTTTCTGCCAAAATTGACGAAACACCCCTGTAACTTCGTAATAAAGGCTCAATGAGAAATTTTTGTGGGAGGTTCTGATTACTACTGATATTCTCTACCTCCTGTTAAGCTATGTCCCTCTCATGATGCACCACCCTGTAGATGTTTTAATGTGAATTATTTCTTTTCCAACATAATAGTTTGAGACAAGTGTAAATTCAGTCTAGAGCCTTTGTTCTCTCTCTAGCACAGCCAAATGTGGGTTGCCAGAAAAATACAAAGATCAATATTAACATTTTATTTAGATTTTAATTGTTTCTTGAATAGATGGGTATTCTATAGATAAATTCATTTAAGAATTTCTTTATTTTTAGCATAACCAGAATGTAGGTTATCATAAGAACAGTCGCAAAGTAACAAACAGATTCGTATTTTCCGTCTCTAATAACCATTTTCTATCAATTTTGAGTCTAAAATTTAAAATACTTTTGCATACCATCGCAAACATTTTTAAAAATAATTGTAATAGAACGCGTCACATTTGGCTCAATCTTCATGTTTTGATCTCTGGAATATACCGGGTGAGTCACGAATTGCGCTCGCCCCGATATTTGTTTGGTGCACATCCGGTTTGACCGGAAATGCCCACAACTTTCAATTTTTAAATGGAACACCCTATATATTTTTACATTTTTGGAATCTAGAGGAAATTTTGAATACAATACATCCATTTTGGTCACTTTTTGATAAACATTAAAAATTTTATTAAAAAATCTATTTCTGAATCCAGAGTGCTGTGGTGCCCAAAATATATTTTAGTTTGTGTGCTACGTTACTATAAAAATAAAACCGCTGCCTAAGGAATCACTACTTCCACATCCAGATTTTCATCCAAGTCACTTTAAAAGAAATATCTTGACTAGATTTGCACTCTAGTATGTGAAAATTATTGGTCATAGAATTTTAATAATATTTGGAGCAGATGTCATAGAAAAGTTTGAGGCGTTAGTTTCTACCAAATACACCAAAAATTAAGTATTTAGTTTACCCTACTTATTTTCCCCTATTCACAACCTACCACGTCTCACCCCTTTAATCACACATCTCAATCAGATGTCATTACAATACATACGTGTAGTAACTTTCAAGTAAATATCTCAATTTTATGTTATCAAACCCATTAATAATGGAGTGGAGATGGTGGTGTTTGAAAAATATTAGAAAGTAATCTGAGGTATTGGTATATACACCAAATCCCACATTTCTGTACTCTTACCAGCTTGATTTACTTATTTTCCCCTAATTACTCGTTTTTAACCCTCAACCCTTCAACGGAATCACCTCAAAATATAACCTACTTCCAGGTGTCGTTATAATACATACGTGTCCCAAATTTCAAGTAAATATCTCAATTTCATTTTATTAACTCCTTTAATAATGGATTAAGGGTGGTGGGGGGTTGAAAAATGTTACTAAAAAATCTGAGGTCTTGGCTTCTAGGACATGTACCGAATTTTAAGTTTTTGTACTCTTAGCAGATTTTTCCCTATTTACCAATTACCCCGACTCTTTCAACGCAATCATGTCAAAATATAATCTAAGATATCGTTATACGTGTAACAAATTTCAAGTGAAAATCTAAATTTAATTTTATCAACTTGTTTAATAAGGGAGTGGGGGTGGTGGGGGGATGAAAAATGTTATAAAAAACCTGAGGCCATCACTTATAGTATATACTCTAAATCCCAAATTTTTATACTCTTACTAGCTTGCTTTACTTATTTTTCCCTATCTACCACTATTTAACCCCCAACCCTTCAAGTGAATATTTCAATTTTATTTAATCAACCCCTTTAATAATGGGGGTTGAGAGATATTATAAATAATCTGAGACCTTGGCTTCTGGTACATACACCGAATTTCAAGTTTCTGTACTCTTGCCAGCTTGCTTTACTTTTTTCCAATATTTATCCCTATTCAACCCCCAACCCTTGAACGAAATCATCTCAAAATATAATCTAGTTCCAGATGTCGTTATAGTACATACGTGTACCAAATTTCAAATGAATATCTCAATTTTATTTTATCAACCCCATTAATAACGAAGGGGGTGGGGGTTGAAAAATATTATAAAAACATTTGAGGCTTTGGCTTCTAGTATATACACCGAATTTGAAGTTTCTGTATTCGTACCAGCTTGTTTTATTTATTTTCCCCTATTAACCCCTATTTAACCCCCAACCCTTCAACGAAATCGTCTCAAAATATAATTCAGTTAGAGATGCCGCTATAATACATACGTGTACCAAGTTTCAAATGAGCATCCCAATTTTATTTTATCAACCCCTTTTTTAATGGACTAGGGGTAGTTGGGGGTTGAAAAATATTATAAAAAAATCTAAGGCCTTGGCTTATAGTACATACATCTAATTTGAAGTTTCTGTACTCTTACCAGCTTGCTTTACATATTTCCCCACATTTACCCCTATTTACCCCCCAAGCCTTCACCGGATATCTTCAAAAAACAATCCAGTTCCAGATCTCGTTATAATATATACGTGTATAAAATTTCAAGTCAATGTCTTAAACCGTTCCGGAGAGAGCGTGCGGACAAAAAAAAGTTACAGACAGACCGACAGTCCGACGGACCGACAGACAGAAAATTTATTTTCGCTCAAATTTAAAATCTCGACTTTTCATGACATTCTAAACCTATCCCAAGAAAAATAATTTTTGAAAATTTTTTTACGATTACTATACTTCCAATCCACTACGTGGATGTGTGGAAGTAAAAAGAGCAATATGATTGCATTACCTAATTCTCTAGAGGCGTTTAAAATTTTTAAATGTGATTTTTACCCACTAACTCGGTTTTTTTAAATGGGAATTTGATCGTTCAGCAACATTTTTAAATACCTCATTTTCATACGAATCTAATGATACCGAAATTCTGAAAATCCGCTCAGAAATATTTGAGATTTCAGCCAAAATACAATGCAACCAAGCTTTTAGAAACATGCGGCTAATAGATAATAGATTAGTGGGCTTTGGAAACTAAAATGGCACATTTCTGTGTAAATCTGGTAACCTAATAACATTGGAAAAATCATAGTAGCCACTGAATGTAATAAAACAATATCAGCTGTCAGACAGATACAAAATAAGGCGTTGCGGAAATCTCTTTCAGTAAAAATTAAAGAAAATGAATAACTTTAGTAGAAATGAAAAGGTCGATATGTTACTGATATATGGAGAGCGTCTCAACAATTCAACTGCAGCTGCAGAACTGTATCAGCAACGATATCCCAACAGACGTCATTCAAGCAGACACTTGTTTGCCAGAATGGAACAAGAATTAAGAAACGAATCCAATCAACAAGATGACCATCAAACATTTATTGTAAGTGAGGACAAAGAAATTGATGTATTAGGATTTGTGATGGTACACCCAACAACATCAACAAGGGAATTGTCAATGGAATGCGACATTAGTCAGTCTTCGGATTGCAGAATTTTAAAGAAACATAAGTTTCGGTCTTATAAATACCAAATACACTAACATCTTTATGGAGATGATAACGACAGGAGGCTAGTATATTGCAACTGGTTCTTAAATGCAGTACAACAAAACCCAGGTTTTCCTTTTCATATTTTATATTCAGATGAAAGTAGATTTACGAACCAAGGTATGTTTAACAGAAATAACACTAGGTACTGGGCTCAAGAAAATCCGAGGTTGGTAGGGCGGGGGAATTTTCAGGAAAGATTTGGGTTTAACTGTTGGCTTGGAGTACTTGGAGATCGAATAATTGGACCCATATTTTTTGATGGAACACTTACTGGCGAACGATATTTATTCTTTTTACAAAACCAGACAGCAGAGTTTCTTGACTTACTTCCTCTTGCCTATTTACAAAATCTGTTTTTCCAACAAGATGGTGCTCCCCCACATAATTCCAGAAGAGTGATGGAATATTTAAACAACTTGCATGGTGAACGCCTTATCGCAAATCAAGGTCATATCAGGTGTCCTCCTAGGTCACCTGACTTAACACCCCTCGACTATTATGTATGGGGCACTCTCAAAAATAAAGTTTATAAAACTTCTTCAAATACCCGTGAAGAGCTGCAAAATAAAGTTGTACGGGCTCTTAATGAAATAACGCCGGCTGAATTGCGTAGAGCCACTCAAGCAACTGTACGCAAAGCCGAATTGTGTATAGAAAAAAATGGTGGACATTTTGAACAATATCTATAAATGTCAATTGATGGTTTAATTATATTAATTATTTTAAAGATACCTACTGTTACCTAGTTTAAGTTTAATTGTTCAAACGGAATTGATTTTTATTTATTTATAGGCCCGATATTTATGTTCATTTAAATAAAACTCTGAAAACCGAACTGATGTCGCATTCTATTGCAAATGTCCTTGTGGATGTAATTGTGTTTACCTCCACATACCTATGCTAAACTTAATTGTAACGTTCTTTGCGCTCACAATTATTAAATGTTTGATAGCTCAAGATTGCCTATAACTACACGAGTCTGTCTGACAGCAGATATTGTTTTATTACATTCAATGGCTACTATGATTTTTCCAATGTTATTAGGTTACCAGATTTACACAGAATATTAGCCGCATGTTTCGAAAAGCTTGGTTGCATTGTATTTTGGATGAAATCTCAAATATTTCTGGGCGGATTTTCAAAATTTTGGTATTATTAGATTCGTATGAAAATGAGGTATTTAAAAATGTTGGTAAACGATTAAATTCCCATTTAAAAAAACCGAGTTAGTGGTTAAAAATCACATTTAAAAATTTTAAACGCCTCTAGAGAATTAAGTAATGCAATCATATTGCTCTTTTTATTTTTATAGTATTTATAGTAACGTAGCACACAAACTAAAATATATTTTGGGCACCACAGCACACTGGATTCAGAAATAGATTTTTTAATAAAATTTTTAATGTTTATCAAAAAGTGACCAAAATGGATGTATTGTATTCAAAATTTCCTCTAGATTCCAAAAATGTAAAAATATATAGGGTGTTCCATTTAAAAATCGAAAGTTGTGGGCATTTCCAGTCAAACCGGATGTGCATCAAACTTGATTTTTTATTGAAAAGATGGAATTTTAGTCGTGTAATAAGGCCTCCAAATTTCAATTTTCTATTCCAAATATTTTAGGAAATATCGGGGCGAGCGCAATTCGTGACTCACCCGGTACAGCTGAAGTATGTAACATTCATTTTGAAACACCCACATGTCCTTTGTATTGATATTTATGAATAAATAAATTGTTTGTGCGTTTCTAAACAGGGGGGGCCAATAAAAAATACAAGTAAACTACACAAAAAAGTCTATAACCGGAAATTATTTTTGAATATATAATATAAGAAGAGAGAAGAACTAAGTCAATATTACAGAATCAACTACCTTTTTTTAGTGGAATGCTATGTGTATCAGTACAATTTTGCAGCCCCTCTCAAGACTCCTTTCACTTCTATATTATTATTGACTATCTCTCAACCACTTGGATGTAATAAATTTCTTTGTTAAAATAATGCCCTCTGCAGATGCATATTGAAAAAATTACTAGAGCCACAATTATATGTATATTTTTAGGAAGTGAAAAAGATTCAAAAATAATAATTAGATGTCTAGTATTTACATATTTTTCATATAATCTCGTAATCTCAAATATACCAACCAGACGTGCCTGAATTGTATATTCTATTTTAAATTTGAAAAATCATTGTAAATGTAATTCAAACCTCTATCAGATAAGATAAAAAATGTACAGAATGATACTTGAAACAAAAGAGTTAATAGTACTTTCGGTTAAACCGGAATTGAATTTTTGGGTCCGGTTATATAAAAAAAATGTATTTATGTGTAAATTATCCTGTACCATATTTCAAATATTTATTTTGGAAAGTATTGAAGAAAGTGAGGATGTACCTGATCTCGTGTGTGCCCGGTATAAGCTAAGTTTGCAATTCTGAAATTTTTCTGTGAAACAAACCTTTCTATGCTCTTTAAATTTAGATATTTTTTAACCGTTCTCAGTGGGCCATGATAGACAAAGTCATTGTGTTAGTGAAAGGATAATCAATTTTATTGATTGCATAACAGACAAAAATTTCAAGTTGATCTGTATGAAGAAACGAAGGAATATACGAGAGTGTGTAGGCAAGATGTGAGTCATACTGTTTAAAGTTGAGTGAGATATCTCTGGAGGAGTCTAATTTAAAAACTCATACCTTAACATTAGACATTACTTCCAATTTTTCTGGATTTTTTATGAAACCCATAGTCAAACTACTAGTGTATAGTCCATATTCAGGATTCCTTACAAATTCTTCTAGAACCTTAAATGAATCTTGATCTTTACTCCTAATCAATATTTTCCATATAGCAGCAGCAATTTTTGGGTCGTTACTATATACGCCACATCTGTGATTTTTTGGGACCTTTATTTTTATGTCAGTTTTCAGCAATTCTTCGAGTGAATCAATTTTTGGCAAATACGAAGGCATAGCTGCGATGCTGCTTGTCGCAGTTTGATAAGCAGCATATATAAATATATTCCAAAGCAAAAATGAGGCAAAGAGAATTCTAGCTACCTTGGTTTTTGGTATCTGTGGAATGCTCTGCTGAAGACACAATTGCAACATTTTTACAGCCACTGTGATTAGAGCTTCTTTCGTAATTAGCTTCCAAAGGACACCGGTTGTTAAAACCGTTATGGTTGTCCAAGCTACTAAAGTCATAGAAAATATGCTTGACTGACGTTTACTTCTAGGGGGCAGTATGAAAAGAAGATTACTGTAGATAATTGGAATACTGTTCTCAAGGTATTTGTCAGATCTGATGCATAGAAAAATTGACTCGCAATATATAACCACATCAATGTGGTTTAATTTTATATACTTTTTAAAGTCCTTAGAGTGGTACAAAACGGTTGATGGATTCGTGCTGTTTTTGTCATATTTGAAAATTAGATTGATATTCTTTCCAAGCATTTCAATAACTTCCATTGCGACAGCTGATCTTGTCTTATTAGAAGGATTATTAACTAATGCCATGGGATGATAGGTCCATGCAGTTCTTAGCGTACAATTGTTAAATTTCCTTGGGATTTTATTCAAATAGGGATGCCTATCTCCCACGTTTACTATATTAGCTTTGCTTCCACACATATTTTCTATAGCGTAGGGGTACCAAGTGTAAAACTGACCTTGATTTGTATATATCACAGCGTTATAGATGTAGTAGTTCCACAAGAGAAGGAGACACTCACTCAGATCCTCGCGTATCGATAAGTTTTCGAGTATTATTAAGAACTGTTTGCGATTATTCCAGTTTTTGATTAATCTGAATTGATTGAGAGTCAAGTTTAATTGTTTCTTGTCTCTTTGAATTATTATATAATTGTAGTGATCCAAAGGTATTTCGAAACTTTGTATTTCCTTATCAAAGTTGATTATAATTTTCGGAGTATTTGATCTCGATAAAAATTCATTACTTTTATTGTGTGTCACTATTATTAAAGACTGTGTTAAATATTTCTTTATGAATTCTTCTAAATTAATCTCAAGATTTTGTGAGTTATGTTCTATCCATAAGGTTATTAAATTTGCTTGTATAGAGTTCAACAGAAACACGCAGGCGATAATTGCAGTTTTAATGAACATGTTTGTAGTAATGCAATTTTCATTCTGAACAACATTAAAATCATTTAGAGTTTTTCATATTCCCGTGCATTAGCCGACCATTTTCCAAATTACCTCCATATAGAGCTATAAGCAACTGGCATTTATTTGTTTTAACATTAATAAATAATGGAATGATGATTTATAAATTATGTGTCCAGCACAATACTTTGCAGAGTTAAGAAAAATTATTTTATAATTTTTTTTTATGATATGAAGTGGTTGCTTTGAATGGTAAAAATAATGTGTATATTTTTATTTTCACAATACGTTGTGGTTCTTACAGTACTTTGTAAAATAAATTATTTTTCAAATACATTGGTTTGAGCTCTTGCATTAAAAAACAGCTACAAATTGCCCATCCAAGTCTCTTTAAACGGAAACAACTTGTAACTATATTTGCATTAAAATATGTGGAAATAATCTCTCAAAATATGCACCTGTTAACTGTGCACATTTTGAACATTTTTTGGCAAAGAGGCATCTTACAAACGCCCAAACTTCCCATCCTATACCGGGTGAGTCACGAATTGCGCTCGCCCCGATATTTCCTAAAATATTTGGAATAGAAAATTGAAATTTGTAAACCTTATTACACGACTAAAATGCCATCTTTTCAATAAAAAATCAAGTTTGGTGCACATCCGGTTTGACCGGAAATGCCCACAACTTTCGATTTTTAAATGGAACACCCTATATATTTTTACATTTTTGGAATCTAGAAGAAATTTTGAATACAGTACATCCATTTTGGTCACTTTTTGATAAACATTAAAAATTTTATTAAAAAATCTATTTCTGAATCCAGAGTGCTGTGGTGCCCAAAATATATTTTAGTTTGTGTGTTACGTTACTATAAAAATAAAAAGAGCAATATGATTGCATTACTTAATTCTCTAGAGGCGTTTAAAACTTTTAAATGTGATTTTTACCCACTAACTCGGTTTTTTAAATGGGAATTTAAGCGTTCACCAACATTTTTAAATACCTCATTTTCATACGAATATAATGATACCAAAATTTTGAAAATCCGCTCAGAAATAGTTGAGATTTCAGCCAAAATATAATGCAACCAAGCTTTTAGAAACATGCGGCTAATAGACAATAGATTAGTGGGCTTTGGAAACTAATGGCACATTTCTGTGTAAATCTGGTAACCTAATAACATTGGAAAAATCATAGTAGCCATTGAATGTAATAAAACAATATCAGCTGTCAGACAAATACAAAATAAAGCGTTGCGGAAATCTCTTTGAGTAAAAATTAAAGAAAATGAATAATTTTAGTAGAAAAGAAAAGGTCGATATGTTACTGATATATGGAGAGCGTCTCAAAAATTCAACTGCATCTGCAGAACTGTATCAGCAACGATATCCCAACAGACGTCATCCAAGCAGACACTTGTTTGCCAGAGTGGAACAAGAATTAAGAAACGAACCCAATCAACAAGATGACCATCAAACATTTATTGTAAGTGAGGACAAAGAAATTGATGTATTAGGATTTGTGATGGTACACCCAACAACATCAACAAGGGAATTGTCAATGGATGCGACATTAGTCAGTCTTCGGTTTGCAGAATTTTAAAGAAACATAAGTTTCGGTCTTATAAATACCAAATACACGAACATCTTTATGGAGATGATAACGACAGGAGGTTAGTATATTGCAACTGGTTCTTAAATGCAGTACAACAAAACCCAGGTTTTCCTTTTCATATTTTATATTCAAATGAAAGTAGATTTACGAACCAAGGTATGTTTAACAGAAATAATACTAGGTACTGGGCTCAAGAAAATCCGAGGTTGGTAGGGTGGGGGAATATTCAGGAAAGATTTGTGTTTAACTGTTGGCTTGGAGTACTTGGAGATCGAATAATTGGACCCATATTTTTTGATGGAACACTTACTGGCGAACGATATTTATTCTTTTTACAAAACCAGACAGCAGAATTTCTTGAATTACTTCCCCTTGCCTATCTACAAAATCTGTTTTTCCAACAAGATGGTGCTCCCCCATATAATTCCAGAAGAGTGATGGAATATTTAAACAACTTGCATGGTGAACGCCTTATCGCAAATCAAGGTCATATCAG
The DNA here is from genome assembly GCA_963583905.1 of Stenurella melanura. Lineage (NCBI taxonomy): Eukaryota > Metazoa > Arthropoda > Insecta > Coleoptera > Cerambycidae > Stenurella > Stenurella melanura. The sequence continues at coordinate 86,041,563 of OY757318.1, forward strand.
GTGGCCTCCTAGGTCACCTGACTTAACACCCCTCGACTATTATGTATGGGGCACTCTCAAAAATAAAGTTTATAAAACTTCTTCAAATACCCGTGAAGAGCTGCAAAATAAAGTTGTACGGGCTCTTAATGAAATAACGCCGGCTGAATTGCGTAGAGCCATTCAAGCAACTGTACGCAGAGCCGAATTGTGTATAGAAAAAAATGGTGGACATTTTGAACAATATCTATGTCAATTTATGGTTTAATTATATTAATTATTTTAAAGATACCTACTGTTACCTAGTTTAAGTTTAATTGTTCAAACGGAATTGATTTTTATTTGTTTATAGGCCCGATATTTATGTTCATTTAAATAAAACTCTGAAAACCGAACTGATGTCGCATTCTATTGCAAATGTTCTTGTGGATGTAATTGTGTTTACCTCCACATACCTATGCTAAACTTAATTGTAACGTTCTTTGCGCTCACAATTATTAAATGTTCGATAGCTCAAGATTGCCTATAACTACACGAGTCTGTCTGACAGCTGATATTGTTTTATTACATTCAATGGCTACTATGATTTTTCCAATGTTATTAGGTTACCAGATTTACACAGAAATGTGCCATTTTAGTTTCCAAAGCCCACTAATCTATTATCTATTAGCCGCATGTTTCTAAAAGCTTGGTTGCATTGTATTTTGGCTGAAATCTCAAATATTTCTGAGCGGATTTTCAAAATTTTGGTATCATTAGATTCGTATGAAAATGAGGTATTTAAAAATGTTGGTGAATGATTAAATTCCAATTTAAAAAAACCGAGTTAGTGGGTAAAAATCACATTTAAAAATTTTAAACGCCTCTAGAGAATTAAGCAATGCAATCATATTGCTCTTTTTATTTTTATAGTAACGTAGCACACAAACTAAAATCTATTTTGGGCACCACAGCACTCTGGATTTAGAAATAGATTTTTTAATAAAATTTTTAATGTTTATCAAAAAGTGACCAAAATGGATGTATTGTATTCAAAATTTCCTCTAGATTCCAAAATTGTAAAAATATATAGGGTGTTCTATTTTGAAAATCGAAAGTTGTGGGCATTTCCGGTCAAACCGGATGTGCACCAAACTTGATTTTTTATTGAAAAGATGGCATTTTAGTCGTGTAATAAGGCCTCCAAATTTCAATTTTCTATTCCAAATATTTTAGGAAATATCGGGGCGAGCGCAATTCGTGACTCACCCGGTATTCCTACTCCATGCCAAGCTTGCCCCATGTCCAACCCAGCGTACTCAGCCGGTTCGGCGGTATATAAAACATCCGAAGTTTGTTTCCGGCACGCGGTTTGGCCGTCCGTTGGGAGTGTTTGGCGGACGACCAAAGCTGCGTATTGGAACGAACCTCCATGGATGCCCGGAATCGGCAGCAATGATCACCTTACGTTGGCAAATCAATCAATCAATGACTAATACGATGTTCGTAACTATTAATTACTTTCTCAATTACGTCTGATGTTATATTTTGTATTTCCTCTCGGATTCGTTGTTTTAATCCATCTATTGTACTCCTCAGTTTTTCTAATCTAAATGGGCAGAAGATAGGTAGAGGAGGACAGCCACATTGGCCTCATTTAACCTCATTGGATTTTTTTCTTGAGGGGTTATCTTAAAAGCAGAGTATAGGCAAACATACCGGATACAATAGATGGATTAAGACAACGAATCCGAGACGAAATACAAAACAACACCAGACTTAATTAACATCGTTTTGGTCATTGTCAAATTGTTGTAATAATTATAATAGAAAATTAAGTTTTGAAAATTTAGTTTTTCCTTGGATGTTTACAAAAGAATATTTTATCATTTTCCCCTTAGGTACAATGGAGCAATCTGATTGACGTGTTCATGTATTTTTGTGAACGCAAAACAGAAGAAAAGCTATGAATCTTATGCATTTGTCTTGGGACACCCCTACCTTAATTTGAGTTTATGTATAAATGTAACGTATGACAATCACCCAATGTAAACAATAAACAAGTTATGAATGACACACATTACTGTCCACAAGAATTCATCTTTATTTCTTAATCTAAGGCCTCTACTCATCGATTTGAATGTGGACGGACTTACCCTTAATCGCGCACTAATATTTTACCACGCGCATTCATGTCATATCAATATAAAAAAAATGTAATAAAACATTTTCTATACACATTAAGGAACATTTCATTCGCTTATAATAGGGCATTAATGTTAATAATAAAAAAACTTTTATCGATGCGCCTATATGCTCTGCGTATTTTAAAAAATACGTGATATTTAGAAATATTTTTTTACCATTAGAAATAGTTTGTTGTTACATTGGTACACCGCGTGCCAATATAATGTTGTAAATTTGATGTGTGAAAATTTTGGTTAGATTGTAGAAAAATCAACTGCGATAAAACTTAATAAGATAGCAAAATATTTTAGAATTTCCACATTTAAAAAAAAATCTAAGATTATATGGATTGCACAATCCCAAGTCGGTTCCAGCAGGTGATAGAAATACACACTCAGTTTTTTTCTGGAACATTTTATTAGGACATTAGTGGTAGTCATTAAATCCTTAGAACTGAAAAGTGATAAAGACTCTGAACAAGACTTTTTCGTGTTACGTGCATTTTCGTGATATTTCTGGAACTTCTCTATTTAGACATTAGTGGTTAAGTGACAAAGACACTAGGTAAGACTATTTCGTGTCGTATCGAGGTTTTTCTGGACAGTTCCATTACCGATAGTGACGTAACTGTTAAATTTATTTGATTTCAACGTAGTCGTATGCCTATAACAACCAGAAGTATGGCAACCGAAAAGTAAATACAGGACTTATTTGCACTATTCCAGAAAGTATTGGAAGAGCTAGAAAGAAGGCATCGAGAAGAATTAAGTTAAATGAAAGAAGATATAGACCGGCTTAAACGACAATTGAGGGATAGAGGAAGCCAAGTTGTATCAACAGGTCAGCGGTTCGAACCTCCCTTCTTTGACTTCCAAAGTTCATGGACCATTTTCAAGAGACAGTTTGAGGCAGCTGCGTGTGCAAATAGTTGGAGTAACGAAGAAGAAGCTATGGCGTTAGTCGTGGAACTAAGGAGCCAAACATTGGAAATACTCCAGACAATCCCAGTAGAGCACCAGCAGGATTTTAAAGTTTTAGAAGCTGCCCTCGACTTACGATATGGTGAACAACATCTTATCCAAGTGTACCAGTTCCAATCACGTGTTCAAGAGGCAGGGGAAAGCTTGCAAGAGTTTGAAGCTGCCGTGTGGAGACTGGCTTACCTGGCTTACCCAGATGTACCGAAAGAATTCCAAGACAAACTGGCAGTAGCGGCTTTTCTGGATGGTATATAGGACGTTGAGATCAGGCGAGTCCCCTATCTCTATACCACAATAGCAGCAAAGCGTTGGCGCATGCACTCGAGGTGGAAGCTATCTTTCAGGATACCCCAAGTCCAAGAGTGCAAGCTGCAACTCTGGAAGAATCGCAACCAGAAAACAAGAACCAGAACCCTACGTTGACCAAGACGGAGAAAGTATTTTCTCAAATACTGGCTAAATTGGATGCTCTCGAAAAGCAGGAAGCAGGAAAGCCAAGAGGAAGTATTAAGTGTTACAATTACGGAAAGGTAGGGCATATCAGGCGAGACTATCGACGGCGAAACTTGAAGAGAGTGGATGCTGGAAACATTGAAGAGACTCAGAATAAACAAAGTAGTGGAAGGCCAAGTGGACGACGTATAACGTGTTATAACTGCGGGGAACTAGGACATATCCAACTAGAGTGTCCACGAAGGGAGATCCAAAGGAAGCCGGCACTAGAGAGGCTGCGTTAGATAGGGAAGGTGGTGCCCCTAGAGAAGTGAAAATTTCCCAGCTTCGGAGCATTACGAGAAGTCCACCACTACAAGAATATGACGATAAAACGAAACCTCGGAGAAATGCAGAAATTTTATCCGGAAGGATATGCAAGGAAGATTGCAAGTGCTGCCACTAGAGAAACTGCAGGTGAACAGTCAGCACTGTTAAGTTGGAGGTTCCAGACGATAGGGAAAATGAAGCGCTAAGACGAGATCAATTGAACGATAAGGAAATTGGACCTATATTGAGATTCAAAGAAAGGGGAACTCATCCAAAATGAAAGGATGTTTCGGACAAAAGAGTGGGACTGAAGGCACTATGGGCGCAGTGGGACTCATTGAAAGTCATGAACAGGCTGTTGCGGAGAGCATGGGAGAGCCCGGATGGAAAGTACGTGGTTATGCGTCTAGTGGTTCCCAGGTGTCGAGTAGCGAACATGCTTCAGGATGTGCACGATGGAACATCTGGTGGACACTTCGGTGTTAACAAGACCCTGAAGAAAATACGAGAACGATTTTATTGGATAAAAGTCGTCAGGATGTGGAGGCTTGGTGTCGCAAATGCAAGATTTGTGCAGCCAGTAAGGGACTACAGACTGGAGGTACGAGTGAAATGAAACAGTACAATGCTGGAGCTCCATTCAAGAGGTTGGCTAACGATATAGCGCAGCCACCACCAGTCAGTGACCGAATGAAGGCTCGATATGACAAGGGGTTCATGAAGCTGGGATAGCTGATTTGGCTGCACAATCCACAGCAAAGGAAAAGAAAATCACCGAAACTAACTTGGGATGGACCGTACACTGTTATTACCGGAATTAATGACGTCGTCTATCAGATTCAACGAAGCAAAAAGTCCAAGATGAAGATCGTGCATTTGGATAGATTGTTGAAATACATTGATGATTCTGAATTGCCTGACATGGGCGATCAGGCTTAAGTAGGGAGCAGTGTTATGCATTACACCCCCTAAGAGGTGGAGACTGTTACGCCATTGATTAGGCAAGCAGTAATAAACAAAGGTTGGATTCATGCACGCCATCTCTGAGACGATAGTATGCTTTCTAGAAGTGTAGAGGAAGGAGATCGAGTTTTCTAGTGTGTGATAGGAGAAGATTCTCGACTTGGTTCTAGATAACTCTGGAAGCGTCTTTAGAGTATACAGGGTGTTGCATCATGAAAGGGACATAGCTTAATAGGAGGTATAGAACATCAGTGGTAACCGGAACCTCCCATAGAAATGTCTCATTGGGCCTTCACTACGAAATTACAGGGTGTTAAATAATTTTTGGCCAAACCTGTTTTTTGTCATAACTTTGACAGGAAATGAAATAACGGATTCATATTTGGTACGGCTAATGTACAAACGAGCCCCAAGAGGTACATGTATAAAAAAAAAATATATCCAGGTCCGGACTCACTATAATTTATGTTTCTTCTTTGCATCAATAAAACATCACCCTGTATATATTTTTTTGAAATTTCGATACGATATTCGAAAAGAGCAAGAAAAAACAAACAAAATGGCCTATTTCATTTTTTTGTTACACCTTCGTGGTTATTTAAATACGTTGTTAAATGTGCAAGAAAATGGATTACAGAACCCTATTAAATGAGAGGCACGTGAAATAAATAGTTTTATAACTAAAATTTGCAAACATTCTATTGAGCCTAGGTGGTCTGGGTGAATCCTAATTCCGGCACGTTTTAAAGGTCCATTTTGGTAAAAAACTGTGGTCCTAATAAGTAATCGGGCATGAAATAACAAAATTTTTAATCAATCACAGTAGACTTGTTCAAAGTGAGAGATAATAAAAAGAAATCTCCTAAACAGTTGAATAATTGTTTGTTAGTAATTTAATGTGTCAATAATCCGCATTTAGTTAGTGAAAACTTGTGAAAATATTTTAACTATGCCAGTAAAATTTACAAACGGGGAATATGCTGACATAATATTCATCTATGGTTTCTGTAATGGAAATGGTAGGTCGGCGGAAAGAGAATATCGGCTGCGTTTTCCTGGTCGTCGATGCCCTAATCATAAAACCTTTAGTACGGTGTTCCAGTATGCAAGACAACACGGAAAGTTTCCTACGTCTGCAGTTGTGGAGCGTGTTTTACAACAAGGTGTGCAGGAACAAAACAATATTATAAACGTAGTTCAAGAAAACCCAAATATGAGCACTAGACGAATCAGTTTGGCAACTGGTATTCCTCATTGGCGAGTATGGAGAACCCTAAAAAGAGAACGTTACCATCCATATCATATCCAGCAGGTACAGCGTCTTCAACAAGGCGACGATATCCCCCGCCTGGCATTTTGTCGTTGGTTGTCTAATAATCGCCCAGTCATTTACAGAACCTTATTTACGGATGAGGCACAATTTACAAGGGATGGAGTAAACAATTCACGAAATAATCATAAATGGGCACAGGAAAACCCACATGCGGTACGCCAACGCCGTTCGCAACACAGGTTTTCTGTAAATGTTTGGGTCGGACTTGTGAATAGACATTTGATAGGGCCACATTTTTTTGAAGAAAGATTGAATGGTGAAATTTACTTTGATTTTCTTCAAAACATTTTACCGAATATGTTAGAAAATATCGGTATAAGAGGCATGTTGTTTCAGCATGATGGGGCCCCACCACATTTTAACCTTCAAGTAAGAGAACACTTAAACAATGTGTATCCTAATAGATGGATTGGACGCGGGGGTCCACATGAATGGCCACCAAGATCTCCTGATTGTAACCCTTGTGATTACTTTTATGGGGCCACTTAAAAAACGAGGTTTATAGCATTGAAATTGAAAGTAGACAACATTTAATCCAGCGCATCGTTACAACCTGCGACGAAATACGGAATAATCCAGAAATGATACGTCGAGCAATTGGTGACCTTTCTAAACGCGCAAGAAAATGCACAGAATTTGGGGGAGGACATTTTGAAAATTTACTTTAGTGTCAATTACGTTTTATTTTTAAACACATTTAGTTATTGTTTTGTTATTTATTGTTAATTGAATGGAAAATATTTTATTTATTTAGATTTTAGTTTGTTCTCTTCCAATTTTTATTAAGTATAAAATGTTGATGATTTTCTTGATCAAAGTAACTGGTTGCTTAGGCCTAAATGGTTTAAATTATCTGTCACTTTTATTCTTTGAACAAGCCTACTGTGATTGATTAAAAATTTTGTTATTTCATACCCGATTACTTATCAGTTTTTTACCAAAATGGACCTTTAAAACGTGCCGGAATTATGATTCACCCAGACCACCTAGGCTCAATAGAATTTTTGCAAATTTTAGTTATAAAACTATTTATTTCACGTGCCTCTCATTTAATAGGGTTCTGTAATCCATTTTCTTGCACATTTAACAACGTATTTAAATAACCACGAAGGTGTAACAAAAAAATGAAATAGGCCATTTTGTTTGTTTTTTCTTGCTCTTTTCGAATATCGTATCGAAATTTCAAAAAAATATATACAGGGTGATGTTTTATTGATGCAAAGAAGAAACATAAATTATAGTGAGTTCGGACCTGGATATATTTTTTTTATACATGTACCTCTTGGGGCTCGTTTGTACATTAGCCGTACCAAATATGAATCCGTTATTTCATTTCCTGTCAAAGTTATGACAAAAAACAGGTTTGGCCAAAAATTATTTAACACCCTGTAATTTCGTAGTGAAGGCCCAATGAGACATTTCTATGGGAGGTTCCGGTTACCACTGATGTTCTCTACCTCCTATTAAGCTATGTCCCTCTCATGATGCAACACCCTGTATAAATACGTTCCAGAGCAAAAATGAAGCAAAGAGAATTCTAGCTGCCTTGGTGTTTGGTGCCTGCGAAATGCCCTGCTGAAGGCACAATTGCAATATTTTCAAAGCCACTGTGATTAGAGATTCTTTAGTAAACATTTTCCAAAGGAAACTTCTAGTTAAAACCGTTATGATTGCGAACATTTTTGGGATTTTGTTCACGTAAGGATGCATATCCCCTATATGTACTATGTTTACATTCCTTCCATGCATATTTTCTGTAGCGTAGGGATACCAGGTGTAAAACTGACGCCAATTTGTCTATATTACAGCGTTATAAATGTAGTTATTCCTCAAGAGAAAGAAACACTCTCTCAGATCCTCCTGCGTCGAGAGGTTTGCGAATATTATTAAGACTCGTTTTCGGTTATTCCAGTTCTTCATTATTCTGAACTTATTCACAATCAACTCCAATTGTTTCTTGTTGCCTGGGGTTAATACATAATTATATTGAGTAGAAGGTATCTCGATACTTTGTGTATCCTTATCGAAATCCATTACAATTTTCGGAGTCTTTAATCTTGATAGAAAATCAATATTTTTTGTATATGTTGCCGGTATTAAAGGCTGTCGCAAATATTTCTTTATGAATTCCTCTAAGTTCTTGTTACAGTTTTGTGAGCTCTGTACGGACGACAAGCTTATTAAATTTGCTTGTAGAAAATTTGACATGTAGATGACAACCATAGTTTTAATGAACATGTTTGTAGTAGTGCAGGTTTCATAATGAACTGAGCTCCATGACGCGCTAGAATCATTTACAGTTTCTTATATGCCCGTGCATTAGCCGACAATTTTCTAAATTATATGCAGGGATACTGAGCTGTAACACATTACTTCTTACTTGACATATGTTAAGTAATGGAATGAATTGACGATATATGAATTTAGCTTTCTGCAAAATACTTTACGCAAGTAATGAAAATTAATTATAATGGCACCGCAAATAGTGAAAAAGTTTTCCTTATTCCATAAGAAAACGGAGGAGCGAACATAGAGACCTAAACGCCTCACAGTGGGAAATTATGGACATTTTTGGACAAAATTCGCCGACAACTGAATTCGCAATGAAAGCTAATTTTTTTTTAATTGCATAGAAAGTTTATTGTAACAACATGATACTGCTTGCTATAAAGTGATTAAAATTAAATCTGACCTATAAAATTTTAAAACAATTCCTGTTAAACCTTTCAGTCTGGCCAATTTTGGCCACGTTTTTATCAAATTATTGTAAATGAAGTTACATAATATTTGAGCTGATTATGAATATAATAGATATTTTAACCAAAATTGGACACATTTTAGGATATCGGCCATTTTTTGACGTCTTTATCAAATTGTTTCAAATATAACATATTTCAAAATTTAACCGATTTATATGTCCTCTCCAGGGAAATACAGCGTTCTCGTTCCTAAGTCATTAATCTAAGTAATATAGAAGTACACACTATTAACACGCCGTTTGCACAAATCATCAGCTACAACTCTCGCTAAACAGATATGCGAGTATTGTATGATAAAATCGGGAACATAAACTGGTCAGATATCTCAATATCCGATGCAGATTAGGCTTGTCAATATCTCCATGATATATTGTATTCACCCTTTGTTCACCATATACCCAAAATTACACCATTTGTGAATAAGTATCCCCTTGATTTACCAGCGATATAAAAATTAATATACGCGAGAAAAACATACAGTTGCGCAAGTACAGGATATCTGGATGCACTTGTAAATTCAAAGAGCAGATCTTGCATTAAATTGGATATTCAGATATCACACAACACCTATATTCAACAAGCTGAGTGGAAAATAAATACTGAACCACAAACTTTTGGACTTATATCAATAATGTGTGTGTGTATGTATGTGGGTGTATATGGGTGTGTGTGTGTGTGTGCGTGTGTATATATGTGTGCATATGCACATTTGTAAACATCTCTTTCAATTAGATACAGCAGTCCTATCCCTCTTGGGAAGTTGCAAGAAACTTTACAAACAAGCACATCTAGTGCTTAGGTAATTTTCTTTGCAACATGTAAAATAATGCAATAGGTATGTGTTTTTTATTTTAGTATATCTTGTGTATTGTACTTAAATCTAACAAATTTAACAATAAATTTCAATTTCAATTCAATTTCAAATAAGAAAAACACCTCTAGTAGATGAAATTTAATAACACTGAATTTAGTTGTACGCAAGATATTGTAGATGGTTTTGGTGAATTCTTTGTTGGTACATATGCACCGAGTAGTATAACAGACTCTAAGCCTACCAGCATAAATGCGAACCCAATATATATTACCATCATGTCTGACAAAGAAGTCTTGGCATCACTAAAGAGCATCAAACCTAAAATGACTACTGGTCCAGATAGCATCCTTACCTTCCTAGTTAAAGATTGTACCTCAATGTTTCTTGAGAAAATCAAGTTTATTTGCAACCTGGTTCTTAGAACCTCCACTTTTCCACAAACATGGAAAACAGCTCGCTTGTGCCCAATCTTTACAAAGGGTTGCAGGCATGAAATTAGCGATTACAGAGCTATTGCCATCATTCCATACTTTTCAAAGATCTTTGAAATAATGATGCATTCTTTATTGTTCGATTCGATAAAGACAATAATTGCACCCCACCAATACGGTTTTATGAAAAGTAGATCGTCAACCACGAATCTGATGTGTATTACGCACTATATCTCAGAGGCTCTCGATCG